>JARJCM010000590.1:0-39332 GCA_029233265.1 Mycena alexandri | reverse complement strand
AGCGGCTCGTGGGTGTTCCGCCTGATATTCCAACATGGATTACCTAGAACTGCGGAAGCGTGCACCAGTGACTGTGGAGGTAGAGGCGTAAAACCTTGTTATGTACACCGAATCAAGCGATCAAATTCGGGTTAGCACCGCCACTTACTGCTGAAAGTTTGTTGGTCAAGTTGGAAAACTTTTGTGGTCGGCGGAAAAAAGGCCATGGTTTGATTTTTTTTTCTGAGGTCTAAACTTTTTAGTACAACCTCAAAATTTTACGATGGACCAGATTTTCTTTTCAGTGAACTGACTTTATTTTTCTGGGTCTGAAAAAAAGAGACTGAGTTTGAGCACACAAGAAGTTTGTTTTCATTCAGGTGAATTTCATCTCTTGGTACATCAAAATGTGGCCAAAATCGGACACTTTACCCCTGTTTTATTAAAGGGGCAGTCCGACCGCCATACTCTAACTTAAGTCGTAACTAGTACTGGGCACCCAGGCCCGCAGATTTGCATTGAACACTGTAGTCTGCGACGCGGGCCCAAGATACGCGATCTATAAACAAGCGCACCCTGCAAGTCGTAACCTTGAATACATACTCAGGCTGGCCCGCCGATTTGCAATGCTGCAGCCTGAGGCTGTGTCAAACGCGTTCCAACTTCCCAAGGAGCAAAATAAATCCGCGATCTGGAGACGGCGACCTATATATATGTATGGCGGCCCTCGTGGCGGTGGAATTCTTATTAGTTTAAATTTGCTCCTTTAGTTCTCGAGTCTGCTGCGGCCCGAGGGCGGGCGGCGATTAACAACTTGAAACCTACCTGTACCACAGCCCCACTGGTTGGGAGATTCAAATTTTCACCTCAATTTACGGTGAAAAATGTCGTTTGTTTTTCAGACATTTTTCACCGAGAAAAGAGGTGAAAAATTTAAAACTTTTTCACCACTATTTCCAAGTGGAATTCAAGGTGAAAACTTTGAAACAAATTCATAATGTTTTACACCAACTATTCACCCAAAATTCACCGGGATTTTTACGCATTTTTCACTGAGAAAAGAGGTGAAAAATTTAAAACTTTTTCACCACTATTTCAAGTGGAATTCATAGTGGAAAACTTGAAACAAAATTCATGAGTTTACACCAACTATTCACCCAGAATTCAGCGGGAATTTTACGCATTTTTCACTGAGAAAAGAAGTGAAAAATTCAAAACTTTTTTCACCACTATTTCCAGTGGAATTCAAGGTGAAAAACTTGAAACAAAATTCATGAGTTTTACACCAACTATTCACCCAAACTTCAGCGGGATTTTTACGCATTTTTCACTGAGAAAAGAGGTGAAAAATTCAAAACTTTTTTCACCACTATTTCCAGTGGAATTCAAGGTGAAAAACTTGAAACAAAATTCATGAGTTTTACACCTCAAAATTCACCTCTATTGCCACCCGGAAATTGGGGTGGAAAATGTAAAACATTTTTCACAACAATGTTCAGCGGAAAAAGTGCTGAAAAATTTGTGAAAAAAGCGATAAAGAAATGCGGTGAAAAATTTGTGAAAATTTTGAAACTGGGGTTCACATTTTTCACATATTTTTCACATTGTTTTCTACTGTAATTTTTGGTGAAAAATGTAATGAAATATACATGTTCTTTTTCAGCCCATTTTACACCAAGAATACCACTGAAAAAGTTAAAACATTTTTCAGAAGTTTTTCACTTGGAACTGAGGTGAAAAACTTGAAATATTTGAATTCAAGTTTTTTGGTGAAAAATGTGAAATTTTGAATTTTGAATTTTCCAGCTCAAAATTCAGGAGTTTTTCAGGTGAAAATATTGGTGAAAAACTTGAAACCTGGTCGTCTGAAGAACATTCCCTTTTCTCTTCTCCAGTTATCCTTTGAGTGCGTGACAGAATAGAAAGGGTTTTAAACTGTTTCAAAAGTACAACATGTTAAGGAGACAAACTTGGAGATATCACAGGGTGAGGACGTTGTGGAACCAATCAGATTTTGTTATTTGGTGAGCAAGCTTTCTGCTGCAGATCTGTGGCACATCAAATATCTTGGACGAAGGTGTCCCTGGGTCTCTCATAGGGTGGTCAGAGTGCACATTCATTATTTTTCACGTTTTCGTGTTATTTTTCTCGCATTCTTGTGTTTTCATACTGATTCTCGTCCTTTGAGGATATAGTATGATGTTCGCCTTGAATGTTTGTTATTCGGCCTTTTTTCACTTTTTCGTACTTTACAGCTCTTTGCGGATGTAATGACACTAGCTAAATTTGAAAGAAAGAACAACTTTTGATCCGACTTTTTGTCTCGCTTGTTTCTCACTCAAAACTGAATGGATTAGGGTCATTTCAACGGTTTTGAGAACGGCCTAATCAGGCCTATTGATTGCTATGGGTCTCACTCCTTAGTTGGAATTTTTCAGGTACCCCATAATTCGGCCTTGGGGTGCCAAACCTGAATGGAGTTTGTCAGTACTCACTCAATTCTGATCCGATTTCCTTGAAACCAGGTGCATATTGAAGGTAGGGGTCTGGCAAGGCTACCATGACACACACAATGCTTTTGACAGCAAGGCAACTGAACTCTTCACCATTTTGGAGATATTATGCTCCACAAGATGTACACCAGGTGCGAGACAATATGAAGCAGGATGTCAACTATTTCTCTTGGTACTCGGGCTGTGCATGGCGAGTTGCCGCTTGATGGCCTCGATCCACCGGTTGGGAGATTTTAGTTTTTCGGCACAATGTACGGTGAAAAATGTTGTTTGGTTTCTCAGACATTTTTTCACTGAAAAAGGTGCCTGCGTGAGAGGCAGTTTCCAGACCGATTTTTTCTGCTAAAATGGCACACGCATTGCTATGCACCCCCGAGAACCCATCACTGCCTTGCTTTGCGATATCTGACCCACGGCAGAAAATCCGCGGGCCAAACTATAAAAACTGCCCATATTAGCCTGTTTTCACTGCATCAGGGGATTATTCTGCCCGCGTGAGAGGCAGTTCCACACCGATTTTTCTGCCCAAATGGCACACGCATTGCCATACTCCCCTGAGACCCATCACTGCCTTGCTTGCGATATCTGACCCACGGCAGAAAATCCGCGGGCCAAACTATAAAAACTGCCCATATGAGCCTGTTTTCCCTGCATCAGGGGATTATTCTGCCCACGTGAAAGGCAGTTCCGCACCGATTTCTCTGCCAAGATAGCACACGCATTGCCAGACTCCCCTGAGACCCATCACTGCCCTGCTTTGCGATATCTGACCCACGGCAGAAAATCCGCAGGCCAAACTATAAAAACTGCCCATATTAGCCTGTTTCCCTGCATCAGGGGATTATTCTGCCCGCATGAGAGGCAGTTCCGCACCGATTTTTCTGCCAAGATAGCACACGCATTGCCATACTCCCCTGAGACCCATCACTGCCTTGCTTTGCGATATCTGACCCACGGCAGAAAATCCGCGGGCCAAACTATAAAAACTGCCCATATGAGCCTGTTTCCCTGCATCAGGGGATTATTCTGCCCGCGTGAGAGGCAGTTCTGCACCGATTTTTCTGCCCAAATGGCACACACATTGCTATGCTCCCCAGGGACCCATCAGTGCCCCCGGTGCAATATCTGACCCACGGTAGAAAATCCGCGGGCCAAACTATAAAAACTGCCCATATTAGCCTGTTTTCCCTGCATCAGGGGATTATTCTGCCCACGTGAGAGGCAGTTCCGCACCGATTTTTCTGCCAAGATAGCACACGCATTGCCATGCTCCCCTGGGACCCATCAGTGCCTTGCTTTGCGATATCTGACCCTCAGTAGAAAATCCGCGGGCCGAACTACAATATTGTGTGTGCCATCCTGGCAGAAAAATTGCTGCAGAATTGCAGCTTGCCCGGGCAAACCCACCTGAAGTGCCGAGTGTCGGGTGTCTGGCCGACGGATCTTCTACCGTGGGTCAGATATTGCAAATCGCAAAGCAAGGCATTGATGGGTCTCAGGAGAGCATAGCAATGCGTGTGCCGTGTTGCCAGAAAAATCGGTGTGGAACTGCCCCTCACGTGGGCCAAACAACCTACAGTGCTCATATTTTGTAGTTTGGCCCGCGGTTTTTCTACCGAGGGTTGGATATCGCAAAGCGAGGCACTGATGACTCCTGAGGGAGCATAGCAATGCAGGTGGTGTGTTGGCAGAAAAACCGGTCCAGAACTGATATCGGCTGCAGATCTCTACTGTGGGTCAGATATCACAAAGAGGGGCATCAATGGGTTCCTGGGGAGCAAAGCAATCCAGGTGCCATGTTGGCAGAAGAATCAGTGTGGAATTGCCCCCAATGCAGGCAAAATAACTCTGGGAATTGGGCTTTCGGCAGGCAAATTTTCTGCCAGAAATTTGTAGCGAGGCAAATGTCTTGGGCAAAAATCTCTGTGGGTACGGAGGAGGTGTTTGCACAGGGGGGCACTGATGGGTCCCTGGGGAGCATAGCAATGTGTGTGCTATCTTGGCAGAAAAATCGGTGCGGAACTGCCTCTCATGCGGGCAGAATAATCCCCTGATGCAGGGAAAACAGGCTAATATGGGCAGTTTTTATAGTTTGGCCTGCGGATTTTCTGCCGTGGGTCAGATATCGCAAAGCAAGGCAGTGATGGGCCTCAGGGGAGTATGGCAGTGCGTGTGCTATCTTGGCAGAAAAATCGGTGTGGAACTGCCTCTCACGTGGGCAGAATAATCCCCTGATGCAGGGAAAACAGGCTAGTATAGGCAGTTTTTATAGTTTGGCCCGCGGATTTTCTACCGTGGGTCAGATATTGCACAGGGGGGCACTGATGGGTCCCTGGGGAGCATAGCAATGTGTGTGCTATCTTGGCAGAAAAATCGGTGCGGAACTGCCTCTCATGCGGGCAGAATAATCCCCTGATGCAGGGAAAACAGGCTAATATGGGCAGTTTTTATAGTTTGGCCTGCGGATTTTCTGCCGTGGGTCAGATATCAGGGGATTATTCTGCCCGCGTGAGAGGCAGTTCCGCACCAATTTTCCTTCCAAGATAACACACGCAGTGCTATGCTCCCCAGGGACTCATCAGTGCCTCCCGGTGCAATATCTGACCCACGGTAGAAAATCTGCGGGCCAAACTATAAAAACTGCCCATATGAGCCTGTTTCCCTGCCTCAGGGGATTATTCTGCCCGCGTGAGAGGCAGTTCCGCACCGAATTTTCTGCCCAAATGGCACACACATTGCCATACTCCCCTGAGACCCATCACTGCCTTGCTTTGCGATATCTGACCCACGGCAGAAAATCCGCGGGCCAAACTATAAAAACTGCCCATATTAGCCTGTTTTCACTGCATCAGGGGATTATTCTGCCCGCGTGAGAGGCAGTTCCGCACCGAATTTTCTGCCCAAATAGCACACGCATTGCCATACACCCCAGGGACCCATCAGTGCCCCCCGGTGCAATATCTGACCCGCAGTAGAAAATCTGCGGACCAGACACCCGACACTCGGTACTTCAGGTGGGTTTGCCCGCGCAAGTTGCAATTCTGTAGTAATTTTTCTCCCAAGATAGCACACACATTTCTCTGCTCCCCAGGGCACCATCAGTGCCCCCGGTGCAATATCTGACCCGCAGTAGAAAATCCGCGGGCCAGACACCCGATACTCGGCACTTCAGGTGGGTTTTCCCGTGCAAGTTGCAATTCTGCAGCGATTTTTCTGCCAAGATGGCACACATTGCCATGCTCTCCTGGGACCCATCAGTGTCTTGCTTCGTAATATCTGACCCACGGTAGAAAATCCGCGGGCCAAACTACGAAACCTGCCCATATTAGCCTGCATTAGGGGATTATTCTGCCCGCATAAGAGGCAGTTCTGCACCGATTTTTCTGCCAAGATGGCACACACATTACCATGCTCCCCTGAGACCCATTAGTGGCTTGCTTTGCGACCTCTGACCCACGGTCGAAAATCTGGCGGGAATAGGTCAGTCAAGAAAAATGGTGAAGCATTCGACGATGGTGATTTACCAGCAGTTTTTTGCTCTGAGGAGAATGTGCAAAGATGTTGTGGAGGCCAAATAAGAGTGGGACATGGACCTACTGCGGACGACCAGCATTGGTAGGTATTGCAGATGAGCAAGGGAGAAAATCTCGGTGGGATATGCACCTGCGTGCCTGTATATACCGCCTGGTCTAAGCTTTCAGGGTCGAGCTTCCCAGGAATTGAAACCAGATGTTTTGATTAAATAGAAGGCCCGCTGCCCATGCAGTGAAATTTCTTATCAATTGCAAAGAGAAAACAAAGAACGCCCATGAGCCAAAATTTGGACATTGGCACGCGACACCGTGCACAGTGGTTCAACTGCAAGAGATCAGAAGCAGCACGCCTCTGTCGGTCAGTAAACATGATCTGTTGCTTAACAGCACATCTTCAAGCCTACAAAGAGAATATATTTACAAATAAATCAAGACACCACCATCGACACCACTGTCCTCACCGCTTACTGCCTGCACTCCCACTCCTTCCCACCTGCCCGCCCATCGAGCTCCCCCGCGCCCCCACCACCCATTGCTTGCCTGCATCTGAAGCATTTGCACACCAGTTTTTCTCCGAATATGGCATCTTTTCCACTACACCTCCTCCGTACCCACAGAGATTTTTGCCCAAGACATTTGCCTCGCTACAAATTTCTGGCAGAAAATTTGCCTGCCGAAAGCCCAATTCCCAGAGTTATTTTGCCTGCATTGGGGGCAATTCCACACTGATTCTTCTGCCAACATGGCACCTGGATTGCTTTGCTCCCCAGGAACCCATTGATGCCCCTCTTTGTGATATCTGACCCACAGTAGAGATCTGCAGCCGATATCAGTTCTGGACCGGTTTTTCTGCCAACACACCACCTGCATTGCTATGCTCCCTCAGGAGTCATCAGTGCCTCGCTTTGCGATATCCAACCCTCGGTAGAAAAACCGCGGGCCAAACTACAAAATATGAGCACTGTAGGTTGTTTGGCCCACGTGAGGGGCAGTTCCACACCGATTTTTCTGGCAACACGGCACACGCATTGCTATGCTCTCCTGAGACCCATCAATGCCTTGCTTTGCGATTTGCAATATCTGACCCACGGTAGAAGATCCGTCGGCCAGACACCCGACACTCGGCACTTCAGGTGGGTTTGCCCGGGCAAGCTGCAATTCTGCAGCAATTTTTCTGCCAGGATGGCACACACAATATTGTAGTTCGGCCCGCGGATTTTCTACTGAGGGTCAGATATCGCAAAGCAAGGCACTGATGGGTCCCAGGGGAGCATGGCAATGCGTGTGCTATCTTGGCAGAAAAATCGGTGCGGAACTGCCTCTCACGTGGGCAGAATAATCCCCTGATGCAGGGAAAACAGGCTAATATGGGCAGTTTTTATAGTTTGGCCCGCGGATTTTCTACCGTGGGTCAGATATTGCACCGGGGGCACTGATGGGTCCCTGGGGAGCATAGCAATGTGTGTGCCATTTGGGCAGAAAAATCGGTGCAGAACTGCCTCTCACGCGGGCAGAATAATCCCCTGATGCAGGGAAACAGGCTCATATGGGCAGTTTTTATAGTTTGGCCCGCGGATTTTCTGCCGTGGGTCAGATATCGCAAAGCAAGGCAGTGATGGGTCTCAGGGGAGTATGGCAATGCGTGTGCTATCTTGGCAGAAAAATCGGTGCGGAACTGCCTCTCATGCGGGCAGAATAATCCCCTGATGCAGGGAAAACAGGCTAATATGGGCAGTTTTTATAGTTTGGCCTGCGGATTTTCTGCCGTGGGTCAGATATCGCAAAGCAGGGCAGTGATGGGTCTCAGGGGAGTCTGGCAATGCGTGTGCTATCTTGGCAGAGAAATCGGTGCGGAACTGCCTTTCACGTGGGCAGAATAATCCCCTGATGCAGGGAAAACAGGCTCATATGGGCAGTTTTTATAGTTTGGCCCGCGGATTTTCTGCCGTGGGTCAGATATCGCAAAGCAAGGCAGTGATGGGTCTCAGGGGAGTATGGCAATGCGTGTGCCATTTGGGCAGAAAAATCGGTGTGGAACTGCCTCTCACGCGGGCAGAATAATCCCCTGATGCAGTGAAAACAGGCTAATATGGGCAGTTTTTATAGTTTGGCCCGCGGATTTTCTGCCGTGGGTCAGATATCGCAAAGCAAGGCAGTGATGGGTCTCAGGGGAGTATGGCAATGCGTGTGCTATCTTGGCAGAAAAATCGGTGCGGAACTGCCTCTCATGCGGGCAGAATAATCCCCTGATGCAGGGAAAACAGGCTAATATGGGCAGTTTTTATAGTTTGGCCTGCGGATTTTCTGCCGTGGGTCAGATATCGCAAAGCAGGGCAGTGATGGGTCTCAGGGGAGTCTGGCAATGCGTGTGCTATCTTGGCAGAGAAATCGGTGCGGAACTGCCTTTCACGTGGGCAGAATAATCCCCTGATGCAGGGAAAACAGGCTCATATGGGCAGTTTTTATAGTTTGGCCCGCGGATTTTCTGCCGTGGGTCAGATATCGCAAAGCAAGGCAGTGATGGGTCTCAGGGGAGTATGGCAATGCGTGTGCCATTTGGGCAGAAAAATCGGTGTGGAACTGCCTCTCACGCGGGCAGAATAATCCCCTGATGCAGTGAAAACAGGCTAATATGGGCAGTTTTTATAGTTTGGCCCGCGGATTTTCTGCCGTGGGTCAGATATCGCAAAGCAAGGCAGTGATGGGTCTCAGGGGTGCATAGCAATGCGTGTGCCATTTTAGCAGAAAAATCGGTCTGGAAACTGCCTCTCACGCAGGCACCTTTTTCAGTGAAAAATGTCTGAGAAACAAACAACATTTTTCACCGTACATTGTGCCGAAAAACTAAAATCTCCCAACCGGTGGATCGAGGCCATCAAGCGGCAACTCGCCATGCACAGCCCGAGTACCAAGAGAAATAGTTGACATCCTGCTTCATATTGTCTCGCACCTGGTGTACATCTTGTGGAGCATAATATCTCCAAAATGGTGAAGAGTTCAGTTGCCTTGCTGCAAAAGCATTTTGTGTTGTCATGGTAGCCTTTGCCAGACCCCTACCTTCAATATGCACCTGGTTTCAAGGAAATCGGATCAGAATTGAGTGAGTACTGACAAACTCCATTCAGGTTTGGCACCCCAAGGCCGAATTATGGGGTACCTGAAAAATTCCAACTAAGGAGTGAGACCCATAGCAATCAATAGGCCTGATTAGGCCGTTCTCAAAACCGTTGAAATGACCCTAATCCATTCAGTTTTGAGTGAGAAACAAGCGAGACAAAAAGTCGGATCAAAAGTTGTTCTTTCTTTCCAAATTTAGCTAGTGTCATTACATCCGCAAAGAGCTGTAAAGTACGAAAAAGTGAAAAAAGGCCGAATAACAAACATTCAAGGCGAACATCATACTATATCCTCAAAGGACGAGAATCAGTATGAAAACACAAGAATGCGAGAAAAATAACACGAAAACGTGAAAAATAATGAATGTGCACTCTGACCACCCTATGAGAGACCCAGGGACACCTTCGTCCAAGATATTTGATGTGCCACAGATCTGCAGCAGAAAGCTTGCTCACCAAATAACAAAATCTGATTGGTTCCACAACGTCCTCACCCTGTGATATCTCCAAGTTTGTCTCCTTAACATGTTGTACTTTTGAAACAGTTTAAAACCCTTTCTATTCTGTCACGCACTCAAAGGATAACTGGAGAAGAGAAAAGGGAATGTCTTCTTCAGACGACCAGGTTTCAAGTTTTTCACCAATATTTTCACCTGAAAAACTCCTGAATTTTGAGCTGGAAAATTCAAAATTCAAAATTTCACATTTTTCACCAAAAAACTTTGAATTCAAATATTTCAAGTTTTTCACCTCAGTTCCAAGTGAAAAACTTCTGAAAAATGTTTTAACTTTTTCAGTGGTATTCTTGGTGTAAAATGGGCTGAAAAAGAACATGTATATTTCATTACATTTTTCACCAAAAATTACAGTAGAAAACAATGTGAAAAATATGTGAAAAATGTGAACCCCAGTTTCAAAATTTTCACAAATTTTTCACCGCATTTCTTTATCGCTTTTTTCACAAATTTTTCAGCACTTTTTCCGCTGAACATTGTTGTGAAAAATGTTTTACATTTTCCACCCCAATTTCCGGGTGGCAATAGAGGTGAATTTTGAGGTGTAAAACTCATGAATTTTGTTTCAAGTTTTTCACCTTGAATTCCACTGGAAATAGTGGTGAAAAAAGTTTTGAATTTTTCACCTCTTTTCTCAGTGAAAAATGCGTAAAAATCCCGCTGAAGTTTGGGTGAATAGTTGGTGTAAAACTCATGAATTTTGTTTCAAGTTTTTCACCTTGAATTCCACTGGAAATAGTGGTGAAAAAAGTTTTGAATTTTTCACTTCTTTTCTCAGTGAAAAATGCGTAAAATTCCTGCTGAATTCTGGGTGAATAGTTGGTGTATAACTCATGAATTTTGTTTCAAGTTTTCCACTATGAATTCCACTTGAAATAGTGGTGAAAAAGTTTTAAATTTTTCACCTCTTTTCTCAGTGAAAAATGCGTAAAAATCCTGGTGAATTTTGGGTGAATAGTTGGTGTAAAACATTATGAATTTTGTTTCAAGTTTTTCACCTTGAATTCCACTTGAAATAGTGGTGAAAAAGTTTTAAATTTTTCACCTCTTTTCTCGGTGAAAAATGTCTGAAAAACAAACGACATTTTTCACCGTAAATTGAGGTGAAAAATTTGAATCTCCCAACCAGTGCCCACCCCTGCAAGTCGTAACCTGCGGATTTGCAATGCGGTAGCGTTCCCAAGGAGCAAAATAAATATAAAATAAATCCGCGATCTGGAGACGGCGACCTATGTAGGTGTTCTCGAGCCTGCTGCGGGCGACGATCCCGATTCCCGACCACGCACGTGTTACCGTATCCATTTCTCAGATTCTGCCAGCGATCATGACCCTCAGATTTAAATGTGCTTTGCCGACGCGCGGCGCGAGTGCATTGTTTATTTCCTGGGCGCGTTTTCACTATATTGTTTCGAAGAAGGGTGGGAAACCCGAGTCTTTGCGGTGCGAAGCGAGTCAGAGTTGGGATAATCATACTTCGAAAACGGGATAATTCTATCTGGTAGCGGTATGCGGCGGGAAGCATTCGTTGGCTCCCCACAGTGAAAAAACGGCGGTCAAAACCTTGAAAGAAATGCAGTGAGCGAGGACAATATCTGAAATGATCCTACAACTTTCTTCGGAGAAGCATCAAGTTCAATACTTGAACCTGTGAGGCGATCAAACCGTTCAAAACAAATCACTGGGAAATGCGGAGAAAATTGGTGGAGGCAACCAATCCCGATATTTACCTCTCAAAGATCACATCAAGCGTCTTTTGAACCCTTAGAACGACGCAAACGGCTGTTCATATTGTTAACTGGGGCTAAAAGTTTGACCGCAACTTCTTGTTGCATGCATGTTTCTGTGGGCAGCTTACCACTGCACTGGTTCGCATGTCCAACCAGTCAACAAGGTGACGGCCGAGTCCTGAGGAATCGACTCGCAGCATGTCCCTCCGAACCGATGGTGTTGATGGCGGCCGCCTGTGTTGATCCTACGCTGCTAACCTATTTATTTCCAGAAACTCATTTCAAGGCTCTGGCTAGATGTTCAGTGCATCTTCCGCCTGGTTCAGTGGTGAGGAAATCGGAGCTCACCGTTGACATCATAAGCATATGTTGAATTCCAAAGCATACAATAAATACTCCATCGACTAATAAAGCCGCGGGGAAACCACGGTAATACTACTTCTACTTCGTTGCTCCCCGTAACTCAAAAGGGCCAAAGGAGGGTAAAAACGCCAAATGCAAAGTCCTTGGATTTTTTTGCCGCGTTGATGTGATCAAGGGAATCACGGCGGCACTGGCATGTTGGAGTTGGGCGTGGTCGAGGAGAAATAATTATAAGGACATGACCCTTGCGTTTATGACCGATTGGCCAACCGAGTTCCAAAATGCTCCGGAATGTGTGCTGCCAGTGGCCATGGACTAAATCCGTCAGAAGCGAGTACGTATCCGCTTTTTAACGAAAAGCATCGAAATTACCACCGATACTTCAAGTTGGATAATCAACTCAATGAATTCACGCGTTCAATTTTGTTCAAAAACCAACACAAAGAGGATTTATTCGCGACATTAAACACGAATCAGTGCCTGGGTAGAAGGGGAACAAGTACAAATTTAAAACGGATGCAGAACAACGTCACAACTCGTCCTTCGAACTCAGGCCGTGATGGGGATGCAGTTGATCGCGATGAGACCACCTAGTGATTTAGTGAGCACCAAAATCGGCGGTGGGAATCACAAAGAGTACATACCCCACTCCTGGTCGGGGGCGTCGCAAACCACAGTGGTGCTTCCGCTATCGACATACACATAAGCCAGCTACCCGGTGAGGTGGAAAGAGAATGAACACCCACCAGTTGTTTCCGCCGACTGTGATGGGCGAGCAGCTCAACCCGACAGGGACGGCGATGCCGCTGAGGTCGAGACCGAGAATGGCGGCAACCGCCGATGCGGCGGTGTTGGTAGAGGGGACGACGCTGTTGCAGCACTGGGGGGAGGTGGGGGTGGTCACCGGGGGAGGGGGGGTTCCGTTGGGAATGGCGGCAGCAAGGGTCTGGAAAAGAGGTCAATAATGGCGACGAGACGTCAAAGGAGGACCGCCGCATACGATGAGCACAGAGGCGACGAAGACAGAGAGTTTGGAGAACATGTTTAAGGCTTGGTAGAGAGCTTGAACTACGAGGGATGTGTTCGAGTGAGGTTTGAGAGAGCATAGAGAGGCCTTTTATATGTTTTCGGACATGCTACGTATGTACAGCGTGCCTCAAGCTGCAAGGAAATCATGGAGCGGTGGAGTCGCTCGACAGGGTAGAACAGGAAAATGGCGGGGCCGATCGAGGTAATCAAAGGAAAATGTATCACGGACCTTTTCGTCGACTTGCTCCACGACAGCGAAGTACACCGAGGGAACTACGATTTGTGGAGCTATTTGAAAAGATTGCTAGTACTGTTTCACACCAAGAAAACGGAAGGGACGAGCGCGAAACGTTTGCAACCCGGAGGGCGCGTCCTCGAGACAACGAAACTTCCAATGCTGGAAGGATCGCAGACCGCATTGACGCAGGCGGACAGTCAGGTGCCACATATATCTGTAAAGAGAGTTTTGCGGAGGAAGAGCGCGGCGCAACAAGTCCAAGACTAGAATCTTGTTCGACGTCATCGAAAACACAAGAAGAACAAAAACGGCAAGGTAGAAACTGGATCGCGGGGTTATTATCGAAGGGCAGAATGAATTGATCAGTGGAGCGATGATTTGGCGTGATGAATGTTACCGTGTCAAGCGTGGACGACCACATTTTGCGACTGAACGCTCACTGGGACGACAACTCACGACAGCGGACTGCCGAATAGGATAGATGCGTTGGTGACTGAAAAACGAGTGAGCATTCCTACCTCTTAACGTTCAAGAAATGACATGCTTTGGAAATACTGGCTGTGGTATTTCAGCGGAGGCAGAGCGGCGGTACATTCCAACTCGAGGCTGATTAATTATAGGTCACCGTTTTTGCTGCTTTCTGTTGTCTGGGTTCTAAGGCGGGGCACGGGGAGACCCGTGGGATCTGCTCACTGGGGCTCGGATTGGCAGGGAGTGGTCCAGGGGCGATGGTGTATTTCACTCGTTTTGTACACCGGGATAATTCCTGGAAACCGGCGTTCGTGATTCGGACCGTGCCGTGTAATGCTACCTACCTACCTACCTACCAAAACTGGTTCACGTTCTCCGACGTCACTGGTAAAAATCGCAATCTTACCGAGGTTGCGATGAAATTGCACTGTCAACAACCCAACTTCAGATAAACGGCAGACAAGCTGAAGTATATGGCGACGTCACAAGGGTGGTCAAGGGCGATGTGAGGCCGCGGAAATGAATTTTGTGGAGACCTTCTGAAAGTAAAACCAGAACCAATGAACTGTCGTAAAACGTGTGAAGACCTGCCGCAGTGCGCACAAAGCTCGAGAAAGTTAGTGCACATGATAGCAAGGGGTTGAATACACCGAAAGCAGTTGAGCAAGTCCGAGAGTGTTGAAATTTACAACTCACAAGCACTCGGTACGACCAGGCAAATGCACAAGGATCATGGGGCGAGGCAGCTCCGGTTCTAGTGTGTGTTTGATCCACGCAACTCTGGGCTGACAGAAGTGAATTAAATGGAATCCTTTAGCACAAACCATATCGGCATCCATAGTCGCGAGCCCTCCAGAAGCAGATCGTAACGCAAAGCCAATTCAGCGAAGAATTGGGCCTACGGACTTCTAAGCCCGAGCCGCCGTCGAACGCTTCAACTTCCGGGTTCTGGTGCGAGTTACCAGGCCGGGGTCCTCCTTGAAAATTCTTGCGGAGGGAAGGGTAGGGAAGAGGTGGAGGCACGGTACCGACAGCCTGACACGTCAAGCACCTCCTCACGTGTGACTCGGGAACAAGAAATAAGTCGCGAGCGATTGTTGGAGGGAGGTGGTTTTGAGGCGATTCCGCGGGCCCCTCGTCGGATTGCGATGTGAGTGGCTGGTCTCCCAGGAGCAGTGGTGGCCACTGGCGCAGTCGGTGAAGGCAAACTTTAAACAGCGAAGGCTTCTTACCACAAGATGCAATGCCAATGCCACTGCGCATTCTGCGTTCTAGCTCGAGTAACCACGCTGCGCGCGGCACATGCGTGCCTGTGCCTTCGATGCTAGAGCCGCGGCCTCGTCGCCCAGTAGAACTTTCGGTGTGGAACGCCGCACTAACCACAAAGACAAAGGACGCCGTGGTGCTTTACAGCGCTGTGAAGAGTGGGATCGGATGAGCCATGGTCAGCAATTTCCGTCCCACCAAGAGATACCACGAAAAAAGATTGGAATATGTACCACATTCCAGCAGAAGTCTTGGCTAAATGTTGTAGGCCAGTGAGATAGGTAATTCCTAGTGACCTGCTACGTGACGAACGAGGATGTCGTGAACTTGATCCCAGCCTTTCGCGTTGCCGTAGCCATCTTCGAAAACGAATTTATTGTCTTCGAACTGGGGAACGTAGACGAGAGAAAGTAACGGCATCCGAGGGAGAACGCAGGACAGGACAGGATAGCTTCAGGCTCTAGATCTCTTGAAACATATGCTCCTGGCATCTACAGCTCAGTTGTTTTCCAATTCGCAAAGCCAATGCAAGTGTTGATCGAGAGAATGAGGCAGCCGAGGGTAAATCGTACAGTACGACTAGAGTGAGAGCGCTGGCTTCTCGTGACTCTAGGGACTGCCGGCCAGTAGGTCGCGGTACATGTGCGCGGGGATCCGTAGACAGTAATGCATAGGCGGAATTCCGAATGCGACCTACAGGCAGCGGGGAGGGGAGTTCGTGACGGCAGGAAGAAAGGAGACTCGGTGGGAAGGAGGCTGTGCGTTCGGCGCGGCATTGCCGGAGAAGCGCGGTCACGAGACCTTGCTGGCGCGATTCGAGTCTCGGTTGTTAAGCACGTTCGATAGTAATCAGTTCGTTGATGAATAGCGGTATCGAAATGTCCCGCGCTACAGCGAGGATTGATCGAGTCAGGAAGAGTTGTGGAAATCACGCCAGGATATACAGTAGCATGGATATTACGAGAAGCGAATAACACCCTAGTATTCTTCTTGGTGACAAGAAATGTCAAGTGCGCGCCATACGAACGTTAAGAGAAAAGCAAACGTACAATTCAGCAATTTCGGAAATCCGTCCGAATCTCGGCGTGCCAATTACCGCGGCTGATGAAAATCCTGCTTGAACTCTCCACAGTAAAGCACCGCATGCCGGACGTTAGCTGGATGTTGGGACGAAGCGCTCATAAATTTTGGGTAACCGGTTGAGTCCAGTAGCCAGTTTCAGCGGATTTCGGCTGATTTCGGTAAAATAATGATGAAAACTCTGAAATGCCATACTAATCTGAATCCTGGTCCCTCCTTCAAGCATTTTTCCGAGAACTCAGAACGATCGGGGTGGATGTTTCTACAGCTGTTTGCAAGTACTGAAGCAGCCAGGCTCGAGCTTTAATAAGCTGGACAGTTGTGCTTAGATGTAAATGTGGGTGATTTCTCTAAATAAAACTTCGCGCAGATGCAATTCTGAATGTAGCATACATAGGACGTGTGCCATATGTAGGTACAGTGCCTGCTTATTCCTTATAGGGACCTCTGCAGTAGTATTACCTTCTCCTCCTCCAAGGGGGCAGATTTCTTTTGAAGTTGAACGTTTCCCACTCAACCGAAGTTACACGCCGTTCGCCAAACAGGTACGCAGTTCGCCCAACAGTAGTTATGGCACGGTCGGCAACACTGCAAAAGTTTAAAGTACACGCGTCCGCTAGGCTCGTGACCAGCCCGCCTACTACGGCAAGTCTGAGTGCAAGCACTATGCCGTGGGCAGGCTGGTACTCAGTACTTCTCGTTTTAGGTCAAAGCGCTGAGCCGGAGTTTGATAATTTTCCCCGAAGCTGGACTTTGCTCAATTCAATGGGTTTCAAAGACTTTTTTAAAAAAATTGGTGATATAAAACCCTCAATATTGAGTTCTGTCTCTTCAGAATACTTTTTTATCCCCCAGAAGAAGAGCTGTAAAAGAGCCACATTTGGCGGGGAATTGATGGCTCGGCACCGCCACTACCTCGGCACCGATCGGCCCCTGCCAAAAATTCAAGCTCCGGCCCAGCCTTTTGGCGTGGACCGAGAAGTATACTTAGTTTGCATGTTCAAAAATGATCATTCTTCACCCAGGTCTGCATCAATTGCGCGGTCCTACATTGGTTCTACAACTTCCACGCGGTGATTGGAGGCGACATCCTGCAGGGTGTTTAGAGACAAATGATCCTACTTAACGGGTACGGATCCAAAGCCCTTTATTCCCTCCACCAAAATCCCAAAATCTCCGTTGATTTACCTTACAGCGGAGCGAGTTTGGGCGCTAAAATTAGCCGAGAAACCGATTTTTTTCGTCCAAGACACTGGTTTGGCACACATTTAAGCTGCTTTGGTGTGGCTGGCTGCTTTCAACATGTTTTCAGTCTGATCATAAAATTGTGGCAGTTCAGGCCGCTTCTGCTGAGTATCTTGGTCAAAAAATTTCTCCGCGCTTCGCGCGATTTACCTCGCAGCGAAGCGAGTCTCCTGGTTTTCAAGTTGATTTACCTTACAAGACAGAGCGAACACGGCAATTTTTGGCCGTTGATTTGCTTTACAGTGTAGGTAGTTATGGGGTAGTGACCGGGGACCTACTGGGGGTACCATGGAGGAGAATGACGAGAGGGAACTCAAATTGATTTATGTAAGTTTAGCGAGACTTTGTTCGGTTTCAAGGCACCAGAGCGGGAAAAAGCGGGAACAGAAATCGAGAAGGGAATAGCGCTAAACAGTAGCCGTCGCATATCCAATTGGTTCCGTTCCTGTTGGGTTCCTGAGCAGCATACCGTACCCGCCGCTACCTACCCGTCATTCTCCTTTAACATTGGCGCTGTGTTTTTGGGGGTAGGTAGGTAGGTATGCCGACCAACTAAGTCCGGAACAATTTGGGAACCCGGCAGGAAAAAAAATCATTGAACAATGAACAAGACGCAAGCAGGCCCCCCGTCACTAAGTACCCTTAAGGGCGGTCGGATTTTCCCCGCGAAAATTTGCTGTTTTATTACTCTATAAAATTCGCTCCTGGTCGCCTGTTTTATTCTATTTCCGACCAAAAATTGATCTCAATTTTTTTCCCCCCCTGCAGAGGTGCGAACTAAGTGCTCCTGGCTCCTCGCAGCCTCATTGACGAACCTGCAACCGATTTGGGGCACGCTGGCGGACAGAAATCACAAATTCGACGCACGGGCGTCCAAAAGAAAATCTCCCGCATGGCCCGATTTACTCTACGTATTCCAGACGGACTCTCGCCATCTTGACGCTGTTTCACTCTGTATTTCGGCGGAGGTATTCAATTTTTCGCCCGTATGGCCTACCGGGGTCTACGCAAGCCCGGGCCGCCGCAAGGCCGCCGTCGGTACAACCATATGCCATCTGATGAGGGGTGCCAAGGTCTTTGATCGACTGGGCTAGATCAACTGATATATCATCTGTCGACCTATAAAAGGACTTTGCCGATTTCGCGTTGTCCCCTCAGCTCCTACCATGCGCTTCACACCCAAGTACTTTCTGGCGGGCGTTGTCATCTCTGGCTTCGAGTTGCTCGTAGCAGGAACAGACGCAACAGTGCCCACTGCTCCCGCAAAAATTCCCGCCAATGTGACTGCAGCTGGTATCGACCTCCTGGATGCGAACCGTAAGTTTGCTTCCCGGCTCAGCCTAACGCCTTAAATACTCACGTCCTTTAGACATTCTACATTTCCTGGACGTCGTAGATGCTTTCGGCCATGTCTCTGTTCGCAATCCCGCAAATTCCAGTCAATTCTTGATGTTTGTTCGCCCAATCCGTTTCTTCGAGTCTTTCTCACTCGGTGAATGGACAGGAGTTATGCTATTGCGCCAGCCCAAACCACCTCGCAACATATTGTGACGTACGGGCCCATTTCCTCATCCACATTCATGTTTAACACCGCGCAACCTCAACAGATACGCGATTAACAACGCCACCGCCGTCGGCCTTACCTTCAACACTTCCGTCGTCGGTGCCGCGGTTCCCACTGGATTTGCGGAGCGATACATCCATTCAGAGGTTGCCCTACTGTCCGATTTGCCATGCACACGACACCATTGAACTGCCGTCCAGATTTACAAGAAATTCCCGACCGTTCTGGCTGTTGTCCATACTCACACACAGGAAATTCTTCCCTTCGCCAATCAGGCTTCCGTTCCTTTCCTGTCCCAGATGCATACCGTACGTTCCCTTGCTTTTTTGCTAGCCGTGTCATTCAAACAAACTGCTCCAGTCTCCCGCAGTCGGCGATGTGGGCGTACCCATTTTCGATATAAGAGCCCTCACGACTAGCATTCTCCCGACCACCGCCCTTCACGATCTCCTGGTGCGCAACGAAGCTATGGGGGATGCGCTAGCCGCCAAGTTTGTAACCTCTAGTCAGGTATCTGCCCCAACGCTATCCGTCCTTCCCCCTGCTAACCTCGCCATCCGTTAGGTCGTGTTGATGAGGTATTTTCATTTTTAAAACCCCCCTTTCTCCACTAAAAGCATCTCAGGGGCCATGGGATGGCCGTTCGCTCTGGTTCAGTTCGCGAAGTCGTGTTCAACTCGTATTATGTCAAACAGGATGCGACCGTCCAGCTACAGGGTTTCCTGCTAGGCGGTGGACACGCCGCCCCCTTGGGCCTGAATTCACATGAAATCACCGACGCGTCCACGACCGTGCACACATCATTGTGAGTGATAACATTAGTATAAGTATCGATGCTGAATGTCTTCAAGGTTTCCGCGAGCGTGGTCGCTCTGGGTCAAACAGGTTGATAATGACCCGTTGTATACTAATGATTTGCGGAACAAGGCGCCCCCTGCCGCAACTGGGTTCTGATTTATGGCGCCTGGCTGGAGCTGTAGAGCAGGAATTCTAGTACATACTACGCAACTATACATTAGGAACGAAATTTAAGAAACTCGACTATACCAGACCGTAAACACTCTTTATTTGAACCCTTGTTCCGAACCTTGTGCACACGGATTGTAAACGGATTGATAATAAGTTGAGTAAATCGAGAAGTGCGGCGAGCTCAATTTGAGCTCAATCCGACATGTGGCCGGTCCGTACACGCGTGTCTACCTGTTGGTATAGAAATACAGATCGGAAGCGGTTCCGCTCGGGAACAACGGGGCAGGGCACAGCACGTACTCTTGTTCCACCTGCCGTTTGCCTGGACTGGGATATTTCCTGAAACCGGCGTTCCTGAGCCCTCCCTGAGGAGCGCGTAATTCCACCCCCGACGACCCGATAGCCGGCGGAAAGTCGGGAAGAAAAAAAAAAGTACTACGCGACCTTTGCTCCCGGGGTAACTAACCTATTTAGCGAATGACGCCAAACGTGGATCCCCGATCAATCGCAGAAGAAAGAGGGTTCTAATCCATTTCTGCTTCCAATTATGAGCGCACACGACGCATAGGTGTATTCCAAGAGACTCTCCCGGGCTACAGTTGGTTTCACCTCAAGAGTTCTAGTTAAGGGTTAGTCATGACTTGTAGGCCCAGGCCGGTTGCCGCAACAACAATTTGCCGTTTGGTAGTCAAATTCCATCACTTGGCCATCAAACTTCAAATTTTTCCGTGCTTCTTTCCCCATTCTATTCGACTCTTTAAACGCGTATCAAAATCACACCCTCGTCTAGCCCCCTATCATAAGCACCATCTTGGAGCGCAAAGTCCCGAGTCTGATCCCGCTTGTAATCCTCTACTAATATAAAAGCGACCGCATCCCCAACCTACCTATCCACCTACCCCTTGGTGCGCAGTACCGGCCATGACCTCCAGTGCTGAAATGGCCGCCTACCTGCGGGTCGCCGCCTACACTATGGCGTTATTCGAGTACGTCGCGCCAAAGTCTTGTGCTAGTTGCTAACTACTCTCACGCAGGTACCTCCAGACCCTTCCCGCGGAGTATCGACTCTATGCAAAACAGAAGGGGCCATTTAACCTCTCGTGTGTCTGACATTTATCGAGTTGGCACGTAAAACTCATTTGCTGTTCAGCATCGCGTGCATCCTTTTCATTCTGGTGCGATATCTGGTAACTTTAGGATTTCGTTTTCTACAGAAACAACTACTATAATTGGGGGAAATAGGGTATCCTTACACTGGCCTCGGGCGTCGTCGGATTCTTCTACCATGGGTTCACTCCGGAAGCCTGCTCCCACTTTTTTTGGGTGACACCCGTATTCAAATGTGCGCAGACACCCACTCGATGTTTCGTTTTCGTTGATGGCGCCTGGATCACAGTGCTCCTGTACCTTTCTTCTCAAGCGATCCTGACCCTTCGGCAAGTCTTGTCAAACGACGGATTAGTTCTTGCTTCATGCCTCGTCCGACAGGACTTACGCAGTCTCGCGCAAGTCGCCCGTAGTCCTGCGCATTCTCATTGCGCTTTCCCTCGTGTGCGCAGCGGTGCGTCTTCACGCTCTACGAGTGATGCATCTTGACGCGACTGATGGACAGGGAATGTTTCTCTCGACGTTCTGGAAACGCATTCGTGAGTAATCGGTTCTCGCCCTTAGGTGGTATTCAGACTGACTAACCGTTGACCCCAGCTGTCCAAATGCACGTGCGTGCATTCTTCGTTTCACGTCTTTCATCCTGCTGAGACACCGCCGCCCCGTTCTTTAGGGAAGGTGGGTTGCATTGTACTCTTTCGCGAATGGCGGACACTGACGGGTTAAATCAGCTGCACGAGTGGGAACGAGCCGGGCGTCCGAGTGGCCTCAGTGCGAGTGAACTCTAACCGCTAACCCAACCCAACCGCTAACCAAACAGGAACCCTAACTAGTTATTACGCTTCTTGCTTGTAAGTCTTTCAAAACGCACCAAGGATCGGTCATAGTTTGACCTCGTACCAGATTCTTCGACGCAGTTACGATGGTCATAACCGCGGGCTATCTGTGGAAATTTGCAAGCTCTAAACACACCAGCATCAACACGCTCACGACCATGATGCTGAAGGACGGCATAGTGTATTTCGTTGTGCTTAGCGGTAAGGTGTCCCGCCATGCACAAATCAATATTTTTCTTACACCAAGCAGCAATGAACATCGTCAACCTAATTTTCTTTTTGGGAAGCAACACAACTCTGCAGTCCGCAGCGTAATTATCCATCCCAATCCTGGTGTAGCTTGGAAAATTGACGTCCCTTACAGCACCGCTCCCGGTTACGCGGTGACCATGATCTTTAGTGGGCGCTTCATCCTCAACCTCTCTGGTGCGTTTGCTTCTTCATTCTCGCCGTCATGGCCCTAATGAAGGTTGTCTTCAGAGCGGGGACGAGACGGCCGCTCCAACGACACCTCGCGCACTTCTCGCACGCCGGCGAGTGGGGGACGGCGCGGCGGCCCAACCCATCTTAGGAGCCCGGACGACCCAGTGGGCATCCAGGTGACTAAGTCTGTCATAACAATGCATGACATGGGGACCGCCGATGATGGGTCGGACCTGCAGTCTAGGGACACCATCAAGGGTGAGCGATGGGGACCTGAGATCGTATGAATGGAGATGGTTTGAATGGATGCTTTAAATTGGGATCATCTTCTGTGGCATACTTTTTACTGTGTGCATACTTTACTGTGTAAACAAGGTTTCATGGTCCATCACTCTCGTTTATGGGGACGTCTGCGCTGTCGTTGTATAGTCGAATTGCTGCTAATGTTCGAATAAAAATCTTCCGCGTTGACCTACCGCTGTTCGTGAAGACAACTTCGTTGGTGAGTAATTAATATACCTGGGGGTTGGTGGACTGGCCATCAGCGGCCAGCAAAATAAGTTAAGAGTTTCCATCATTATTCATGGATTCTGATCGCTCTCCATCCAGCCGAACAAGTTCAGCCTCCAACGTATTCCACTGGGTGACAACAAAGTCCATTGCTGCAACATTTTCTTTTCAACTGCGCCGGCATAACCGGTTAAATATCCCTGTTGGCGGACGGCATGTACCTGTTGGACGGACGGCGTGTACCTTTTGGGCGAACACCGGTTGAATATCATTTTACACGCCGAAGGTTCGAGCAAGTTCACATCAATGATGCCAGGCCTTGGAATTTGTGGTTGAAATTAAAATTGCACCGTTCACCTCAATTCTGAGAGCTAAATGCATCTCCCAGTTTCAGATGCATACCCTCAAAAGAAGTAGTTTAGAGGGGGAAATTGTCTCTGAGACTTGAGGAAGATCAGAAGAAATAACTACGGGGTCATGGGATTCGGTGAAATCCACTGCAATCCACTGAATACCAAACTAGGAAGCTCCGACTCCGTCGGAACAGACCTTGCTTGCTCAAAAGTTCTTGAAAACTGAGTGGCTCTTTGAATTTACATCGAGGGTGAGTGCCGGCGAGTAAGTACTGGTGAGTCGTTGAATTTTGAATTAGTGTTAGGTTCGAGTTTAAGAGGTAAAAGTTAAGTAAGAAAGAGGTCCAGATAGCGTAACACGTGGCTTTGAGTAGGGGTTGAAGTCCGTTGGGCTATGCTGGATATTGGTGGGGTACGGAAACTTGCAGTGTATTCAAGTTGAATTAGCAGCCGGTCGCCGATGCCGAACACTGCCGACCACTGCACGCGTTTACCGCTTCGCTGAAGGTTGGCGGCAAATCAACACTGTATCCCAAGGCGAGAGATGTGTCGGCAAACTCTGGCAGATCTAGGCAATTCGGAATTAAATAAAAGACTGAGGATTAGGCCTCTTCGAGGCGGGTGCTGAACGTTGAACCTTTAGGTTCAAGTCAAAGGGAGAATTTCTGTGCCGATCCCGGACAGTTGGATTGGTGGGATTTCATTTTCTGACAGCAAAATATTGGAGGAGGAGGATGTAGGAGGAGGATGAATTACTGCAGAGGTCCCTACAAGGAACAAGCAGGTACTGTACCAACATACACTCGTCCTAATGTATGCTACAATCATCAACGGCCCTATCGCTGAGGGAGCATAGGCACCGATAGCACCTACACATCGCACAATAGGACGGAAGAAGACGGGACAAAAAGTATCACGTATTCCGACGGAAAACTACTGGAAAGTATCGGGGGAACTCTTGGAACAGGTAAAACATGGTAATTTCGATTCGAAAAAAATGTAAATGCATCGAATGATGTACATTTTCGCGTTCCACTGGTTGGAAAATTCAAGTTTTTCAGTAGAATTTTCAGTGGAAATGTTGTTTGTTTTTCAGACCTTTTTCACTGAAAATAGTGTCGAAAAATTTAAACTTTTCTCACCACTTTCAAACTTTCTTTCAAATTTTTCTGCTTAGGCTCAAGAAATGGTGAAAGTATTTTGAGTTTTTCAGCTACTTTTTTCAGTGAAAAATGTCTGAAAAACAAACGACATTTTTCACCAAAAATTCTACTGAAAAACTTGAATCTTCCAACCAGTGTTCTGTTAGTCTCGTTCCCGACGTTCTAGGGCAGTATCCGTTCGCTGCGCTCACGGGCAGAAATCCTAATCGGGGATGTCGAGATGTTGTCGAGGCAGAATTGATGATGAAGTTTGATCGCGGTACACTGCCCTAGAACGTCTGGTGCAATTTGTATAGAAACGGTGGGACTGTGTCACACTTTCAAAAATTCGCTTTGTTTTCCTCATCCCGGGCTTAAATTACCTCGATTGAAGCTTCTAAATCTTGCCAGATGTCCTCTTCCTTCATTGGTACCCAAACATCTGTGTATTTATGGCCCCAACCATTTAGAGCCTCTTCGGATACCAGAATCTGATTCTGAAATAAATCGAGATTTCCTTTTATAGTACATCCGAAAGTTTTTGATCGTTTTTGATCGTTTGAGCGTGACAACAAATCTTTGACGTGTACCCGCGACGCGTCTCTCACAATTTTCGTCGACGAGAAACACCAGCAAATCGCGGTCTTCGACCGCGTTTCCCGAAGCTGGAAGAGTCAGGTGGATTGCCTTGGCACCCGGGATGTTGTTTTTAGCCAATTTCTAGCACCATGAAAGTCAATACAAACGGGCCGCGACGCCGCCGACGCGACGTGCGAAGAAAAGACACGTCAAGTCACGAAAGTCACAAAGATCACAAATCTTTTGATCATACTATAAAAGGAAATCTTGATTTATTTCAGAATCAGATTCTGGTATCCGAAGAGGCTCTTACTGTTTTCTGCTGATCAAAATGCATCTTTTCATGAGTTGAAGACAGAAGGGTGCTCAATCGGGTCCAAAAACTTTCCCCAACCACTCTAGGGGGACGAGGAAGCATGGCCCGCAATTACCTCAATTTTTCTGGGGCCGGGGAACGAGGGATACAATTTTCTTAATTGAGAAGTGCACATAATGTTGACTTCTTCAAAATCCTTGCTTTCAACGTGTTTAATCCTGGTTTCTTTTAGCTAGCACCTTTAGTAGTCTTATCAAAAGCTATCTACCACATATCAATGGTCTCCGACAGAGCCTGCATGAAGACTGAGCGCGACGAAGGATCGTGACAACCGTGACTGATCGCCCCAGTGCACTAGTCACGCTACGAGTTGCACCAGATCTTATAGTGTGACTCTTCCCATCTCTTTTTCATCAAATTTTCTGCCTCTCGCTTCCATTTTGGAAGAGCGTCACACGATAAGATCTGGAGCCGAGATTAGCGTTCTGTATAGGATGTCGTTGACCCCGATCGTTTCCTTGACCCGGTCAGCCCCCGATTCGGCGTCGATCACTCGGCCGATCGCTCATTTCAAACTCCGCTAGGGTGGGTCACCGCGTTGCTGTCGCCGTCCCGATCGTCGGCGGTCAACGAGCTTTTGGTGGCCTCGTCATCCATCGGCCTGCCGCTTATGGTAACGCCGGACCGCGGACCGCCGTTTGCCCACGGTTCAAACATCTTTATTCCATTTTTGGCAGGTGGTTCAATCTCTCTTCCACCGGAACTGCAACGGCTTTCAAGTCTGAAAACCTCATTAGCTGCCCTCTAATGCTGGGGAAATACTCAAAAACTCAAATCAGTCGCGCACCAAAAATGATGGCGATCCAAAGCACAGGTCAAATATGGCAAAGGCTGGTTCAACCTTGAAGGGATTGATTTACTCCCTTAGAGCCCAAACTCACCCAATATGGACATCATGGAGAATGCATAGGCTCATTTGGATCACATGTTGGGCGCTAGGGACTCACTTCCAAAGAATTGCGACGAGCTTTAGGTCGCTTTGAAGGAGGAGTGGGCAAAAGTCGATCAAGACTTCACTCGCAGGTTATATGACAGTCTGCCAACCAGGGGGTGGGAATTGTTGAAGAAAATGGAGGGAACACTCGGTATTAACATCCTGTACCCGTCCCCTATTTTATTTTGTCCCTCAACGGACTTTCTGACACAAGTTCTGCAAGCTGGTCAAAACCAGATTTATAATTGGATCACTTGTCATCAATGTTGTCCCTGTACGGCTCCTTGTTCTTAGCTTACAACTCTAATATTTCACATGCAGAGACTAGACCCTATTCCCTTTCATTTGAGCACACAAGATTAAGTCCACCCAACCCAAGCGTCGTGTACAATTCACATCTTTTTGGAGATCCACGTGATCCAATACTTATTCCGAGTCAGTGTAGAGGACCCCAAGATCAACCTGCTCAACACTGGGCATGAAGATTGTCGCGTATTCGCCGCTCGGTCGTGGACTGCTCACCGGTCAGTAGTTGAGGCTGATTTTCTCTTACACGTTCACCGTCATTCTTACTCCATGCCCCAGAAATCTACCGACGACTTTGAAGACGGTCATTTCCGGAAGATCGTTCCACGGTAGGGCTCATTCGCAATGCATTCTATCGTCGTTGATGTCATCTCCCAGCTACAACGCCACCAATTGCCCCAACATTCTCAAGATAGCAGATGGACTCAAGGCCATTGGCACAAAGTACAATGGGGCCACTGCCGGCCAAGTCACACTCGCATGGCTGCTTGCCCAGGGCGACGACATCATCCCCATCCCTGGAACCAAGAAAATCAAGGTAGGCGCACCAGTAACTTTTGGACCCGCAGTTCTAATGTGTCGGACTAGTACTTGGAAGAGAACATCGCTGCGGGAGCACTCACGCTGACCGCCGAGGATGTGAAGGCCGTGCGAGATGTTGCAGCTAAGGCAGATGCCACGCAGGGAGAGCGTTACCCACCGGGATTGGCAGAGATGATGTTTGTGGAGACGCCTGCGTTGTAGTTATACAGTTGACCTGTTGTTTAGACACCAGCGTTCCAGTCAATTTCGTTCTTCGTTGAACTCCCGCCGCGCAGGATTTGAGTGCAGCCAATGTGGTCGAACCAGAAATAAAAGAACAGATAAGTATTGAGAAGGAGGGTGGAAGGAAGTCCGAGGGACCTTTCCAGTCCTGCGAAGAGTGGGGATCTGAGTGGAATCAGATGAGGCACAGAAGATGTAGTTGGTTATTTCGGTCCCCCAAAGAACTCACACGGAAAGAAAAATCAAAACATGTGCAAAAGCGGAATACATTACCTGAAGAGGAGCTAGCCTATGTCAAGACCTCCGTGGGAATGGGGACCACTGGGGGTAACTGGAAGATTTTCAGACAAGTCAGTCCAGAACAGAACAGCAACGATAACCGAAGGCATTGCATCGGAGACCTTGAGCAAAAGGAAGAAACTACTTATTTACTTCTTTTTCTGTATTCCAGTTTCGAAGCTAAGGAGACCAAATCCGTAGCATGCATCTCGACGACCGCAAAGTTTTCTTTTAGATGGAGAGCCTGAGAGGATTGTCTTTTGAGACTCCCACACTTCAGCTTTAACCCGCCTTCGGTGACTGGAAACTTACCAAAGTCAAACCAACCACCATAAATGAGTGAAGGACCCGCAGATGATGTTCTCACTGGAGTTGTGTGCAGGCGGGCCAAGTTGCACGACCCGAATTCAGCCTACCAGACTGGAGTCCGATCATTTTTGGCGGATCCGCGGAAGCAAAAATAGGAGCATAATCTCGCTCACCCCTTTCCTCTCTCGTTTCTACCACCATCCGCGCTCAATACTATGTCCCTTCTGTCACTTTCGAGCGCGGCTGGCCCGTCTGCAACCACTCTCGCTGCCCTGTCCGAGTACTGTTCATCGTCCGACTCTCCCAGCTCTTCCTTTTCGCAAAGCCAGGCCAGATACTCCTTTGTTTCCGACGTGGTCCCACTCTCCTCCCAGGCGGTTCCAGAACTCGCCGGAATTATTGCGCAGTCGAGCAGATTCCAGCCGGCGTCGGTACAAGAAAAGATGGTGAAGGCGTTGAGGGTCCCTATGGACTCGGGTTTCACACGCGCCGCACCATCGAACGGCAGAAAGAACCGTGCGGCATCAACCCAAGTACTTCTCATCCCACTTGTGTGTTATAATTAGTTTATCATATTTCAGGCCATTTACGGGGGTTTCCCACCATCTTCGAGTGACTGCTTCTTCAACGACGCCTCCCTGGTTGGAATTAGCACCCCAGCACATATCGGCCTCGGCATCTTGCTTCCATCGTCGAGCTCAAACGATTTGCATCTCGTATCGCCACTCGCTGCACGTCGCACATCATCCACGGGCATGGACGGTCCCTCAGAAGATATATCAGCGTCCAGACTACTGCTCTCTCCGATAGTAGGTCCCTCCCGTAGTCCGCCTGCAACTCCGCGACACACAACAACGTACGTCACGACGCAGAGCGCAGCGTCAGATGTGAAAACGGCCTCCTCTTCGCGCTACGCCGGCCTCGGCCACGGCATTCCCAGCCATCTCAACAGCAGTACCACTGCGGACAATTCCAAACTCACGTCGGGCTTCACGGTTGGATCTGTGCGTCGGATCTCCCAATTCCTCGGTATCGACCTGTTCGCCTCGTATCCGACCGCCATTCTGCCAAGGGTCGCACGGCGCATCACCGCTGGGTTTGAACTCAAAACCCTCACAGAGCAGAGGGGTCCACTTGGACGGCTGGGTATGGGAGCGGTGAATTTCCTGCGAGAGCACTTGCGCAGGGCGTCTTCTGTCCGCGAGGCGACACAGACTGCTCCGGTTTTTCGAGCCGATATTGCAGCGAGAGGTCTCCAGGCGGCGCAGGATAAGGGCTTGATATTGAAGCGGACGCTGGCGGCGGTGGCTCGATTCGTGACCCGTAAATGAGAGGGGTGAATATCGAGAAATTAAAGGAGATGTGTTTTCGAGTCCATAGATAAATGACATACAGATCGTGCGCCAATGCCAAGTCCATCCTGCACACCGGATAAAGCAAAATCTTCCCATATGTGACCAGGCGATTGGAGCCTTGAACCTGTTTGGGCACGGAAGTACTTACTAGTCACGGTACTAGTAGGGCTGGGTACTTGTCGAGTTGAATTGTTATTGCTTTGTTTTTCTTCTCCATGAGTTTTATAGCCATGGTCTCTTCGGACTCATTCCTTGAGGCTTGGATCGCTGGACCATACGGGACCAATTTCTACACCCGAACATTCAAGGCTGCCTCACCCTCAGCGGCCCTCGTTTTATGCACGGCGCCGCCGAGCACTGTGGGCGGTACACCGAGTTTCACAGGCGGTTTTCATCTCAGCACAACATCACCGTATTCACATTCGACTTGCGTGGATTTGGGCAGACCGCGCTGCATCCGACGCAAAGGAGCGCGACCTCCGCGTACGGGAAGACAGACTGGGAGAGTCAGCTCAACGACGTGGAGTGGGCACTGAAGTATACGAGGACAGAGTTCCCAGAGCTACCTGTGTTTCTGATGGGCGCGGGGATGGTGAGTGAGTTCCATGCAGGAGGTTCTTGCGTAATTCTCCCTATTTAGGGCGGTGGAATTATCCTCGGTCTTTTATGTGACCTCGAGCGCAGAAATAACCCGTTTGTGTTGGGCCTTTCTGGCGTCATTGCGAGCGCACCTTGTATTACACCGACAACGCCTCCGTCGTGTGCCGTGGTCTGGCTGGCGTCCGTGATCGCGCGGTTGGCGCCTTACACGCTATACCCAGGGCGAAATAAACCTGAGGTGTGTCTCGCCGACTTGACCTGGACCACATCAAGTTGAGATTTTCGACAGCAACTCTCGCGCAATACCGAGACGAACGCCGCTTATGCCGTTGACCCATTCGTAATGTCCCCTGGTAGCGTTCGGAGTATACTAGATACGCTGACTGCGGTAGGAATTCCTTTGGCAAACATGATTTTTTCCTGAACGTTCTCCAAGGCCAAAGAGTACTCGACGAGAGTTACGTCCATTGGCCAGAAATCACACCGGTGCGTGTCTAAAACATATCATGCTGCTGACATGCTTCGTCGCAGGTATTATTCCTGCACGGAGAAGAGGATCCGGTAAGCTCATTTTGATCTCTGCGAAGGCTCTCATCTAGCTTAAATCGTCAGATTAAACTCCTTCAAAAGCACGTTCCACCTTTACAGTAAAATTAACGCAAGAGACAAGAAACTGATAGCATATCCGGCAAGTCCACACATTATCTTACTCCAGAATGGTCTGACGACGCAGCTACATTATCCTTTCAGGGCGCTTACTCCGAGCTGCAGAATGAACCGGATGGCGTGAAGGAGAAATATGTTATGGACGTCGTAGAGTTTGTGCATGGGCGCGCAGTCCATGTCGACGGCAGCAGAAGAAGAAGAGGCTGCAATTGAATGATTATAACATCAACGCCGGGGAACGAACCCGCGTCCTCATTTAAGTAATCGTTAAATGTGGGCAACGGGAGTACGGATGTGAACAGTCGAACACTTTCCGACTTTCCTCCAAAACGTGGCATCCAGATTGGGAAATAATCATCGGCACGGTAAGCAGTGCATCAAACTTAGGAGTTCGGCAGACTATAAATAATCCCTCCTCTTGGAGACTCTGCCGAGTCAATGCAGAGTAAAGTGTAAGTAGTCAACACATTGCTGAACTCACAACTGAGAGTTAATCGAATAAAATTGATGACACTGGGAGTTAAGTTAATTGAATTGGCGTAGTAGCAAGGCAAGATTCAGATTCAAGAAAGAGCTGACCCGAAGGTTGAAAGCTAGATGAATTATTACACTAAGTGGCTATGATGATTTTCCTCATAAGGTGGGCAGCTGAAATAAGTACAGCAAATGGGCGAGCGGCCGTCGGCCGCCGTCGCGCCTGAGAGCGGCGAAGTTGCTCTGGCACTCGTCTCACAGCCTTGAGCTTGGGGCAGACACGAGGGTGCGAATGAGCAGGGCAGAGGACAGAGGTGGACGAGGGACGGTGGAGGTGTAAAGATGTGAACTGGTGAGAATGGCTGACGGCCACTTTCTCAGTTTCCGCCTCAGACGTCAAACCCAAAACGGGGAATTACGATCGAGAGCACAGCACCACGTTCCGCGATCACATCCGCATTCCCGCGGAAAAATGTACATAGCGCATTCAATTCATCTGTGTCCTTTTACATTGATAGATTGGTAAAGAAACGTTTACATTGAAAGATTGGATAAAGTTCTAGTTTCTACGTTGTGGAAAATAGGGAGCGTAAGGGCCAGTAGGGTAGTACAACGGGAAAGGCGGTGGATATTGTGCCGGAGGTTGGGGGTAGTGGGTAGGAACAAGCATCGGGGGAGCCGGAGTATATGCAAGAAATGTGTGATGCGGCGGAGCTTGCAACGAGGTACGGGTTGGCTGAATATCGGGGAGCGCCTGAGATTGTGCGGGTGTCTTCTTCGGCTTCTTTGCCTTACTGCCACTTGTCGCCTCACCGCCGTATGACGGATCCCCAGCGGATTGCTTGCGTGTTTTGACCTCGGGCACCATACTCTGGCGGGCAGAGCAGTCCTGTCAACGCAACATTGAGAGAAAAAAACGAACAATCTTATAATGTGTTGCGGCGAGACCTTGTTACGGGACTTTGGCTGCAGTATATTCACGGGTCGCCGCCGGAATTCGCACGAACCGTAGATTTCCGTTGCCAGTGGGGTGGTTATGGTCCGGAGAGTATTTCCCAAGCACGACGGTCGTCCCAGGGTACTGTTTCACGATGAGGGAGCACGGGAAGTCGGTAAACTTGCTTTGTATCTTGCGGTTCCATTCGGGATGTAATTTCGTGTACTCCTTCTTCCCGCCGGTTCTCGCGCGAGAGCAGACATAGCGAAGTCGACGGTCGTATAGTGGCGATATGTGGGATGTATTGACGAGGCGCAGCTCAATCGTTTGAGCCTGTTGTTCGTTCGCGAGCCAAACCTCGAAATCACGAAAGTTTTCCCAGCGCATCGGATATTTTGACGACGCCAAGTCATATTCAAAGGATCCTTGCCGGGGTTTTTGAGAAGTGGGGTCGGGGAATGCACGAAAAACTAGCTGCAGGTCTTCAGCGGGGACAGGAGGAGCAGTAGGTGGGGTCGCCGCTAGTCGTATGGTCGGGCCGGGAGGCGGGTCAGAGGGCTCCAGACGAAATCGCCCGGTATATTGGTCCATAGGATCGAGGTTTGGCCAGAGGCGAGGTAGTGAATCGCGAGAAGTGGAAAAGCGCGACGAGGCGAGAGGAGAGTTTGTGAGTGTTGAGCGCGCGTTTGTTCCGAGGAATGATCGCAAGACGATGGTGCCGATGCTGTGCCGCCGACAGAATCTCCCGATTTGGGTTTGACGTCTGAGGCGGAAACTCAGGAGTGCTGACGGCACGGCGGTGTGCAGTTCGGCCGAAAGCCTTGCCGAGCACCGCCACCTCCTGCCACTTCATTTCATTTCATCATTATTTCTATATACGCTGTACCTGGCCCTAGGGCTACGCAGCAATACTCTACGTGAAGTAGGTGGGGGTTTTATATCTAATTAACTACAGTGTGGGTGGGTGGTGTGTGGTGCTTATTTATCTAATAATGCGCGAAGAGATAAGAAAGGAAATTTTGAAGGCATAAGGGGAATCATGGTAGTTGAAGTAAACGTGATGGAGGACGGCGAGATAACGGTTGAGGGGCGAAATGTATGCAGGTTTATGGGTTGCGGGAGGAGGAGGAAGTAGAATTAGGGTCGTGGAGTATGGTACGGAGGAGAAGGTAAGAGAGCGGGAGAGAGGAGAACAAGGGCTCAACTGAAACGTTTAGTGTCGGAAATAAATCGTGCCGTGGCTTTGATAACCTTGGGGGTGGTTCAGGAGTGTTCGGACGTCAACAGCTCGAGCAGACCTGCGCTGTAAGACGCATGCTGGAGAGGAGGTCGGAAGTGATCCCACGCTGGGCAATGGAGGAGGAAATGCGCGCGAGTCTCGAACGCAGCGCCGCACGCGTCGCATGACGGGGATGGCGAGAGTCGGCACCGGAACCGGTTGAGCGTTGAGCGCCGAGAAGTTAGTGCGGAGGCGGGAGATGAGGGAGACGTCTGCGCGGGAGAGGGCGGAGAGGTAGGGCGAGCGGAGCATGAGCGTTGGTGGAGAATTATCGATTTCACGGAGACCGCGCCCACGTGCGACACCAAACCCATTTTGCGCAGAAGCATCCTGTCCACCGAGCCTGCGCCGATTCAAGATGCGCCAGCGCCCTTCTCGGGCGCTCCGGACCCTGATGATTCCAATCCCTGCCGCAATTTTCATCCTGCGCTCTTCCGGTGGCATTGACTTCCACGTCCATAAACAAATTCTCGCCTTTTAAAAAAAAGTTTTCCCCGGCATGTTCCCCTCTGGAGGTAGGGCGCCAACTGAAATTCAAAGGGATGTCTTGGTTTTATTCCGTGACAAAGGGCCATCTACGATCCTGTCGAGGAATATGGCAATGACAATATATCTGCGCACCGGATTGATTTTGGGACCACATCACGCGTGTCGCTGGACAAGTTCACCTGGTGCTCACTGCAAGTAGTCTTCAGTTCGAGGTAACGAGGCCCTTGGCTGCACAGAGTGCGGTAACACACGGTCCTGCGAACTGTGCTCATCTGCCGTCGAAGAGGATCTTGTGCAGTTTGGTGTGCAGCTGGCACCGTTCATTGAGGAGTCCAACAGAGCACTCGGTACTTTTACTTACTGAAATCCACGTCTCTCTCGAGCCAGCATTGTCGGCGACGTTTTTCTGATGTTCTTCGAAGCGAACCGAAACCTCTGTTCCCCGACGGCGGTGTCGTTCCCTAATTTAGCGAGACAGCCGGTGCCTCGGCGGCGGCAGGTGCTTGGCGGCGACTTCAGTCCACATCTCACGCAAAAGTTTAAGGAAGGAAGGAAGTTGTATAAATTGCAGAGGTCCCAATAAGGAACCAGCAAGGTGTATAAAATGACAAAAAGTTTTGGCCACAGCAAAAACCCTCGAGAACAGGAGTTTCAACATCAAACCCATTTGCCAAATGCAATTCTTGTTGCGGCAAACGGACTATTAATCGTGAATCCGGATGGCAAGAAAACATACGCCGGCGCCGGACGGAGATAAAATCGTGATCGGGCCGGATGTCCTGACTCCTTTCTTTTTTCACTCACCCTCTCCCCTCATGTTTTCATGCCTACCTCAATCCTCCAATTTCTCTGCTACTGCTGCCTACGCCCCGAGGTTTCCCGTGAAGATGATCCCACTGTGCGTTGGGACACCCCACTTTTGAGCAGGGCCTAACCCAGCCCGTCAGGTCATCCCCACCGAGACCACGCACCTTATCCCAAACTCCGCTGGACTCTCCTCGTGCGCTGAAATTGACTTTCTTCCCTATCCGCATATTTCTAACTTTCTCGCAATAGGCCCAGCCTCCCCGAAGCGATGATTGTGGATCACCAGAAACTCAATGATCGAATGGGTCTCATCGTGCGCGCTAAGGAGGGGTGTGTCGAGAATTTCACGATTCGGGCTTTCCCTTCGACTGATCACTTGACACGCAGAAAAATGGTCAACGTCAGCGTGCGTTTACCGTTTATGCTCCAGAGCGCAACTGGCAACTCGCCTCCCTCATCCAACGGTCTCTCATCATCGCCGACGACGCCAACATCCACGGCCACGGCCCCGGCCGCTCCCGCACCGCAGACATCAGCAGGATCTTCAGCCGTCAGCCGACGTCCGCTGGTACTCACCATGACTCCTGCGCGGTCGCGCCTGTACGCGGAGAGCCGTTATTCATCGCCCTCCGGCTCGCGCTCGTCCTCCCGTCGCCGACCCGAGCTGAGCGACCGGTATGCCTATCCGTATACTGCTTCTGGTCTCACGTCCGCGATGGAAGGCGGTACTGGGAGGGGGAAAGCAGGCATCCCTTGGCAGCGAGTGGCTTGCCGAGACAGAGTCTGAGTCCTCTGAGACTTCCCCCCAATCAGAGCAGGTTTGTACTTTCCTCGATTTATCTCCTCCATTAACATCGTTTACATAGACAAAGACACCCCCGCGGCGTTGACATTGCTAGCCCAATAGGCGGCAAAACGGCAGAAAATGCAAATACGATGTCCATTGCATTTTCCTGGAGTGACATCTAACATTCTATTGTGCGGCGCTCTTCGCCCCCGACGGGTTCATTGTGGACACTATCGGCCACACCATAGACCCCCATCTACCTTCTTTTCTGCCATCAAATGTCGGAATTGATATTTGTGTATGTGCTTTGTAGTCCAAGCAGACTGCTTTGTAGTCCAAGCAGACCATTACTTGTACTCTTCAGCCCACGAATCCAACCTGGACGCTATCTTGATGGAGCCTCTGTGTCGTAGCTTTGAACTCGGTAATCTGTATCCAGATTCTAGAGGTTCACTTTTGGACTCGAACAGACTGGCACAGCTACCGGGGGTTGGTTAACGACTGGTGCGTGTTATTCTATGCCCTCGTTCGAATCGGTCTAAATTGGACTCGGGTTGAACCAAAGACGCAAGCAGACGAACCTCGCACATGTATGTAAGTAAAAATTCCGAATCAAATTCTGTCGCCTTCAATAGCTTCTTGAACCTCAAATCCAAGGTGAATCCAAGGTGAAGCCGTCTGCATATCGTGAACTTCTCCCTCCTTATAAAATTATGCATGTCGTCTGTCTGAAGCTTTTTAAGCTCCCCTCCTCAGCCACTTTCACCAGGGGCAAAGATCGACACACACGGCTTTGGTGTGCGATTAATGCACACCCGTTGCACATGCACAGCAGATGCGGTGCACAAAGAAAAAAGACAAAGGACATTCTTTTCTTTCTTTGTGCACCCCACGTGTGGTGCATCTGCAAGCCGTGTGCATTAATCGCACACGGCTTTCGTGTGCGCCGGTTGTTGCCCCCGGTGTATAGAAAAGTACTCTGAAAAAGTAAATGCTACTAGTACCCTCTATGTATAGGCTGCTGTGCTTCACTGTTAACTCAACACCCCGTAGACTTTGTCAGGTGTAGCAGCCATCATGGTGTTAACAGTCATAGTACCGTCAACGGTTACAGTATAGCTAGGTTAGTCCTCGGCCAAAATTCACTTATTTCTTTTCATTTGGTGGTTCGGATTCTGACGAAGCAGAGCTGACCAAACAAAGATATTAGATCCTCATCGCTGACCGAAAATCTCTCTTTAGTTCCTCGACAATGCAGCCTTAATATTCTGCGGCCGGCTCGGGTGTACACGCCATTCGTGCCGCACTCCACAATCGGCATTGATCACTTCCCTTTCCAATAAAGTTGAGTCATACTATATGTCACCGGGTACTGGGCCACCTTAGCACTTTTGCCCTCTGGCCAGCTGGTCTAGCAGATTATATACCTCAACGTCGACCCTTGGGTGAAGACTAACATACCAGGAGTGAGTTTAGAGTATTTTAGGGCATTTCTAGGTTGTGTTTTGGGCCGCCACTGAATTTATTTTCCGGTGTACCCCAAAATAGCAATCAACGGGGTAGTGGGCCACCGGCCTAATTTAGGCGTCGAGACATGTATTGAGTAACTTAGAGTACTCAGAACGACTCAAGGGGTCCTAAGGCATGATTATATACCCTCATAATTGGAACTAAAGGTTACAAGGGTTATAACTAGTGGTACTTCCGGCAAGGGAGGACGGCGGAAACTGGGGCATCGACGAAATCGGGTGTGCTACAACGCAGACAGACTGATCTTGGGCGAAGCTAAGTATTGGGACGGTAGATGGGAAGCTATGGCACATACCTAAGTAGAATAGATGGCGCCTCCATGCCCATAACCCTTCAAACAAAATCCATCTATGTACGTCAATGAAATTGGGTGGTTGCGTGGAACGACCTTCGGTGAACGCGACGTCGGCTGGTAGAGGCCTAAAGCAAGGGGGAGGGCCTCTGAATGCATGTTATCAGTGTGCATACCGAACTCTAGGCCAACAGCAATGTCGGGTGGGTCGCCATAGGGCGGTCTGTCGCGCGCCGGTCAAGCGAAGGCCGGGCTGTTCTTGGACAGCCTAGGGAGAATTTCGGGTCGTCCAGGGGTCTACCGACCACACAGAACATTGCCTTGGATATAGGCAACAAAAACGAGCCCGCAAACGTGAAAATCGGCGGAGAATTGGTGGAGAATGAGAGAAAAGAAGAGGGCGAGTGGCGTTCGGAGATAAGAAATGATTAATTCCCACCCTGCCCTCGGAACCAAACGGAGCACAAGCGTATGATCAACGCATCACCCGGCCTCCAAATTTGGTCTGCATCAAGCTCAGACATCATACTCCATCCTCCGAACACCAAACCACGCAGTTCCGCAAGACAACAACCTGTATTATCCAAGTGGCCCACTACCCCCCAACTGGCCCAGTACCCAGTCGCTAATAGTAGTTCACCCTGTAACGCGGGGAGGTGACTGGTAGTCTCGTTTCCAGAACCATTGTAGGGCAGTCGCTCGCTACGCCTCACGAGCAGAAATCACAGGGGATGTCGACGCCGAGGCAGTTTTGGATAAAACTCGATGGCGGATCAATCGATATCGGTCACTGCCGTTTACGGTTATGATCCGTGCACAGCCTCCCGCGGCCCCACATTCATATCCTTCCCTCCACGATGTCGCCACCCTTACTCCCCACTCACGAATCCTACCTTGTAATCGGCGGCGGGACATCTCTCGGAGAGCTTATCGTGGAACAGCTGCTCCGCCGCGGGCGAAACTCGCGTCACCATCTTTGACGCGCAAGCTTTAATCGCTGAGCAAACTGCACGGTTTGGCAATAACGTCTCTGTGTATGTGGGCGACATTCTGGTGCCGGAGAGTATCGCGGACGCCGTTAAGTCTGTGAGTTGACCGTGACCTGGTGGAATTATACTCACCTCCCACGCAGTGTGAAGCCACCTGCATAATTCACACTGGGATGGGTCGCCACAGCTATCGACAACCGAGGCACGCTATTTCGCGAGCTACAGCCCGTCGCAGACCCCCGACGGCGAAAAGAACAAGCTAAACGAGCTTATGGCGATTCACAAGAAGGTGAACACGCAGGGTACCCGCCACGTCCTTGCGGCCGCTCTCGAACATGACGCCGCGATGAGCTGGTGTACGTGGGGAATGCCAACGTCGTATTCGATGGGGAGGACCACCCGATGCTGCGCGAGGTAGACGCTCAGCAGCCTGCCAAATGCTGGGACGAGCGGCCACGAGGCTCAATCTCACGCCGAGCGCATGGTGCTCAGCTTCAACGGTCTTAACGAGCTGGCGAACAGCGGTAATCCGGCCGGCCACGGTTTTCGGGTACGTACATATGCCTGCTTCACCCGACTCAGTACTTAATCAACTGATTCTGTTCTTCCGTTCCTTATTCATTCAGTCCCGGGTTCGCCCAGGCCTTCTCTTGCTCAAAATTCGCACGCAGCCGGGTATCGTGGGCCTCCAGATCGGCGAGAATCCCAACCTCATCGACATGACGTTCGTCGCCAACGCTGCACACGCGCTATTCTCGCCGCGGACCGTCTCACGCCAACCCACCCGCAGCACAGCGCCACCGCCGGCAAGGCGTTCTTCATCACCGACGGCGCCCCGCGCCCCTATCTGGGACTTCCCGCGTTCTCTGTGGGCCGCTGCTGGTGGACCTGGAGCCGTTCCCACCATCATCGGAAAAGGTACGATGATGTTCAATCGCCGCCGCGAAGGACATGGGTGGGCAATTTGCGCGGGAAGAAGGCGGATACGTGGAAGACGGCGCGTTTGATGTGTGCGACTCGTACCTACGACATCAGCCTGGCACGAGAGTTTCTCGGTTATGTACCGATTGTATCTCATGATGAAGGAATACGGAGGACAGCGGAGGTGCGTACCGGCGGAGCGGGGTCTCGATATTCGTGCTTACCAGCATTTCGTTTCAGTGGTGGCTGGAGCAGCAACTCAGGGCATGCAAATAGAAGCGGGCGATTACGGACACCTCAACGGACGATGAGTTTGCCAGCATACCGGCGCGAAGAAGTATCGTGGCTCACAGAGAAGAGTCCGTTCTTCTGAGTGTCCTTATAATTTTTGTAACACAATTCTCAAGTCATAGTTGTTGTACGATTACATTATAATAGTGTGGTGATGCCAGATTTGAATATTTTCGCGGCTGGGCATTTTTATCTGTTTGTGCCAATGTCGCTGCTGCTGGATGAGCTCCCAAAACTAGAGAGTAGTTTGTCCTGGAAGGAGCAACGATTCCAGGAGCTCCAATTCAGCTTCAAAATGGGTCCGTAGTTCACTCCAACCCACATAGGGCCTCCAAGTGTGACTTTTCCTTCGAGCTAACCATGCTCGACAAACGAGAGCACACGCTGC
>JARJCM010000059.1:0-481531 GCA_029233265.1 Mycena alexandri | reverse complement strand
GTCGAAAAGTATTCGTAGGGCAGAGTGTCCAGCCGAGCCGCATTGTCAAGATACTTGGAAAATATGAGCCAACTGCCGGTATCGCGGAAGCCTTCGAGATTATCCCTTGTATCCTGAAGCCACTCTATGGCAGAGACGGCCGCAGAGTCGAGTGTTTCCCTCCCCTGGATTCCCAAGTACATCCTTTGGCGATAAATCTTGTTCACCGCATGCAAAATAGGGCCCAGGTTCGGTGTTCCCCCCTTTTCACGTCGATGTGGCTGTCAGAAATTGCTCCAAGTCCATGTTAACGCCCTCCTGTCGCGCACATCACGCTGCGGGGAGGGCTGGGTTGCCCTGTGGGCAATAGCATCCAACATGCGCCATTTCCTGGAGGGTGGTTCGGAAAGCCCCTGGTTCATCAGTCTAGTCCCGCAGAAACGCCGAAATATCCTGGATCACGAGTAACCCACTGGATAGCGGTGTACGATAAGGGCAGTCTGGCCAGAGGGTTGGCGGACCGTCAAGCCGAAGTAGATCATGAAGGTAAAGCCAAGTAGACACGCCGCTATTATCAGGAGAAATAGGTCAACTGGGAAGAGAAATGCAACAAGTCCGGCGAAGAAAAGAGTAGGACGCATGGAGACGTAGGGGCACAACCTCCACGATGACATGGAGCTTGAAGCGCTTGAGGCCGTAGTACAAGTAGGCAAAAATACGGGCACGCACAACAGGCGCGGAGTGCATATTCGATTTATGAAGGTAGTCTCGCCCATTGCTCCAATAACGTTGCAATGAGAGCGCAGGTGAGACTGAAGCCCAAGCTGATGAACCACAATGCGTTGCAAACACGGTAAGCGGTGGCCGGTGTAAACGGTACAAGAGCAGGGATTATGAACTCCGTGCCATTCGCGGCGGCCGCTAGCTGGAGAGAGATTTGCTTCAAGAGGACCACAGCGCTGTTCCCAGAGTCCGGTAGCAGAGTTTTGTAAGTTTCGACGATGAATGCTGTCAGGCTTGCGGAGAGAAGAGACCCGCCTGATCAAAACCCGTTGTCAGACGCACGTAAAATCCCGTCGACGAGCACAGCGAGCACCCTCAAAGATGAGCATTCCTTCCATGTCACTCCGCCAACTCTCGACAAGCGCGCGGTCATACTTTTCGGCCTCGGATACGTAGACAGCCCACAGTTTAGCGCTGGCGCTCTCGTTCCATACTGAGGCGGCGGCGTGAGGCAGGGTGAGAGATAACCGAATATCGCTGACCATTGTATCGCGCTTGGACGTCATCTAGATCTGCAAGTGGCATCTTCCAACTGAGTGTGAGAACCCGAAATGCAGGAGTATGGACTGGTGGCGAGAAGTGAGCAGGTGTCGGGCCGACTGATCCGGCACCGAGGTTGCCGCTGGTAGGTGGGGAGAATTTAATACACGGCATGGTCCCGCTGGAATGTACATGTATTTTGTAGATCCTTGCGTTTTTTGTTCCTTCCCTGCTTCATTTTTTGTTACATGCCACATATGCATAAGAGGCGCGCGAAACATAAACGAACTTGCGACATTTGCCTGGAGCGAGCTTTCAACGAAGTCATTCATTTACCGTTACACTACTATATCTTTCTGTAAGTAAGTGCGTCTAAAAAGAATAACGGTCTAGAACTGAACTAGAAGCTCAACGGCCTTGAATCAACCCTCAGGTCAACGAAGATTTTTCTTAATTTTGCTCGTCGGGGTGGGGGCCGCTGGGTGTAGGCAAAGACAATGTGTATAACGCGGGGATTCGATTCCTGTAATGTGCGGAGGATGGAAATCTGAGGAAGGCTGGGATATCAAGTCTCAATTCAATCAGAAAAGGGATCTATGAAGGATATATTTCATGGATACAAGGAGCTCATTGCTATTGATAGTTGTAGGAAGACGAAGCGATACAGTAAGATGAGATTGAGGGTGGCATGGTGGACATCTACGAAAAAAAAATCAGCCCATTGAACGCCCGAGAGGAAGGCAAACGACGTACTGTACCAATGGAAGCAGTCCGTGTTCTGGGTATGGAAATCGAGAGTAAAGAGTGGGGCGACGGTGCCGACCAGGGCGTGTCGTTGGAGTACAGAGGACCGGATGCACAAGGGAATAACGATAAGAGTAAGGCGGTGCGGAGGCTACTAGGGAGCACAAATAAGTCGGGACAAATCGAACGGAGAAGTAGTGGCACGTACTAACTGGAGGCATCGCCTATGAGACGACGCACCAGTAGCCGTAGCCCTGTGCACTGCTGTCCTCGTCGACGGGGAACTGGTCAGGCCCAAAAGTCGAACACTCGACATCGATTCGATGGAGCCATCGGGGTTGCCGAGAGGGACGGTGCTGGCCGCACCAAGGGCAAAAACGTCGGTGAACTGATCCATTGGATATACTGGGTGGTGTGGGTTGGGTGAGGTAGTGATGATTGACGAGTGCGAGTAGCAGAGGTGCTGTGAGCAGAGATCACGGGCAGTGGGAGTGGGTTGCGAGGTGGGGAACAAACAATTGAACCGGGCAGTCTTTATAGTCCCGCGCGAATTCTCATTGTGCGCACGGGCCCTACCGTGCAGGGCGTATGGCCATGCGGCCCCGAGGTCCATTGTCTTCTCAATGCGGGGCGCGAGTGGAACCCAAAGAGAGAATTCAAACTCCGCATTGTGTCCGAAGCGGAAACAAAGGAACAATGACGCATCAAGTTGGCATCAAGCAAACACTCGGCGAAATCAACGTGAAAGGGAAGTGGAACGTGTCCGTCCGACAATGGAAATTGTGGGACATTTGTTTCTGCCGCGTGGTGGTTTGCCCCGGGGCCCGGAGGAGAATGGACGAAATAAATGATAACGATAAAAATACAATTTCATTCATATGCGGGGAGACAAAGATAATGCGAAAGGAGCGTGGATGGAAGATGCGAAAGATCTAGCGCTAATACAGACCATGATGAGTGGGCATAGCGGCGCAGGCGGAGCGAGTCGTAAGCGATAATAAACACATCAAGGCATCGACCAGTGTTTTGCCGAGTGGGACATTGGTGAGGCGTGTCCGATGGTGTGGAACGTCGGGAGAGGGAGCGTATACTGAGAGGAGGCGTCGTCGAGGTTGCCTTTCGTCGATGCGCTGTCGAAGTGCGAGGACCGAGTGGAAGCAGCATCGTACTGGGGTGGGGGGGCGGCGCTGGACGACGGCGAGGCGGGCATGTCCTTGAGATTGATTGCGTTCTTGGGGGTGCTGGAGACGGATGTTAACACACGGCGCGAGAAAGAATAAGGGGGCGACGTACAACACAGGCAAGGAGGCAGTGGCATTGGTGGTTTGGCCGAACGGGCGTCTGAAGATCCACGAAAGGCATGCACGATACTCCTTCATAGCGTCCTGCCCGAACGCGAAGAACATGAAGTACGCGACGCTGGAAATGGGGATCGTCCACCACAAGGCGTAGGTGTAGCGTGTGTCCTGGACGGAGATGATGAAGGTCGGAAAGGCCGCAACCCGCGAGAAGTTGCTGTGGACGTCCGCCCACGAGGTGTAGGGTCGGAATCCGGCGCGGAAGGTGAAGAGCATGTTGGCGAGGGTAACGGCGAGGCCCCAGAACATCTGGAACAGTGCAAGGGACATGAGGCGGAAATACCGCGACGGGGTCAGAGCACTGTTGGTGGCAAGATGACGCTCGAAGGTGATGCGCCGAACCCAGAAGTGGTGTAGCGCCATGGCTACGCGATAGTTCAGGTACTCGAAAAGAATGAAATAAGAGCAAGACGCACCCGAGAGAACTAGGGACGCCGCGTTAAGGAGGAAGAGAGGAAGCCACAAAATGAGGAGAGCGGCAACAGAGACATAGGTAGCTGGGCGACAGCCGAATTCCTGTACGATGTCGAAGCGGTGGCCCTGGACAACATAATCTGTGGGGAACATGAATGGTTGTAACGAATGAGGATGAGAGATACGTACGGAGAGCCATATATATCAACGGGACGCCGAGGCAAAGTACACAATCGAAGATTTGGCGCCGGCGCTTCTCCGACGGGCTTGTACGCACTTGCCGCACAGAGGAAACGCGCTCAAGGTGGATACAAAGGGAGAGAATGGAAGCTGGGAGGGAGATGTTGCTGCCCATGAAGAGTTTCGTACCTGGGTCAAGGTTAGCTCACGAAGCAAATCGCAACGTCGTCGCGCGACGCACTGATATCACACCAAACGAGGGCCTTGATTTCGAAATTTCCGTCCCAAAGAATGCCGTTGACACCGTTAATAAAGTTGTCGATGAACAGCCAGACGGCGATGGAGATTGTGGGCACTGTACCCGCCCGCCAGTGCCAAGGCAGCGGTACAAGCACAAGGGCGGCGCAGGGAGGGGGACGAGGAGGGCGGCAGTCATAGTCTCTGGAGAGTGGCAGAAAGGAAGAAACTACGGCTGCGAGCCTGCCTTTATAAAGACCCATTGTGTCTGCTTGGGCCAACCAATCACAATCGCCATTGTTTCTTCAAACTCCGCATTCAGCTAGCCGTGCGGCTTGATAAGTGTGGCCACATTTCCCAAATGCGCCTACGAGTGCCTTCTATGATTTCGTCAGGATCCGGAGCCCAGAGCAAGCGGCGCGTCGGGGGCGAGGCCCGGAAAAACGAGGCGGGACAGACAAAGCGCTTGACTTGGAAGCGGTAACCAACGTGATGGTGTGACATGTCACGAACAATGTGTTTTTGAACAAAGGCTCTCGCGTTCGGCGCGATGAAGTTCGACCACCGTCATAAATACCTGTAAATTATCTGCCTGAATCCCTTGACGTCGTTCTGTTGGTTTTTCAGGGGTCGAATTTCGACCTGCAAAAATTGGTGGAAAGGAAGCTGAAAATATTGATAGACTTGCCAGTCGGTTCCAAGACATCCCCGCGATCCATCCTCCGCTACAATGGCCAAAACAATGGTGTTGTCTAAACTCAGGCGAGAAATGCGGCCCGCGCCATCACCGCCGTCAGTGAAGTTGATGGCATCACACGGCCGCATCAGTTCACTCTCACGGTTCGTTCCTGCCAGGTGAAAACACAGTATCCTGGACATACCTCCTGTTTGCACTTGATATTAACTCCGAAAAGCATTTCGGCGCTCGGGAACTCTCTCTCGCGGCCTGAGTAACTCTGAAGATATCTCTAAGGATGAATTCAAGTATTCTCACCATAGTGATGCCGGAGTATGCAGTGGGTCGTTGGAAATGTGGTGTGAGTGCAAACTTCGCGACGTCGCAGACTGGGATATCTATTCGCGTCGGCGGAGAACTGAGTGTCGTATACATCCACAGTTGAAAAAACCCCTTGCGATGGGATCCATTCACAGCGTTATTCGATGGAATACGCACCGGAGCAGAAAAATCATCTTGCTCCACTGGCACCGAGAACGGATGGTCTTATTTACCCACAGTTTACGGTTACTCAGCCACTCACCTTCGGTCGCTTGCCTCGCCCACTAACTGTATCCACAATACAAACCCGTGGACCACGACCACATGGGAATTGAAATGAAGGCGCTAAACAGCCTCCGCGCGCTTCTAACCTCTTTATGAAATCGCGTGTGTCTGTCTGAAGCCTTTCAAACTCCGCTTATAGAGCTCTCGCCCCAGCGCATGGGTAGCGCCCAACGGAGCGCCCAACAACGCACCCCAAAATACGGCCAATTTCCACCGAAGCCTCAGAATCTCCCACGAATTCGACAAACTAGCGCAAACGGGAGGATCCAGAGGAAATATTGAGGAAATATGTACTACCTACGTTTGGTCTACCTTTTTAGACAGGCCCTTGTTGTACTAAGGATGGACTGGCCGCGAGTTCATGGTGTATTTGGTTTTGTTTCCCAGCGTTTCTGTTGCATTCTGGCATTCCGAGGCCTGTGGGGCTTCACCAGAGGGCTCGCCTTGCCGAACGCCGAACGCCGGAACGTCGTTCTTGTGACAGCTGTAGGTACTTGGCTTCGGGGAGCGCCTAAACGCTGATCCACATGTCTCGCATAAGATATGTTATCAATGCGAACTAGGGGAAGATATCGGGAATTCGGGACAATTCAGTTATCGGCGTGAACTTTTATTTCATGGGCTTCCCAGGAACTCGGAGCTCGCCCGGTAGGTCGTTAGTTTTTAAGCGCCGTCGCCGCTCACGTTCCTTGCTCTCTCCCACTCCATGGAACGAGCATCCACCCAAGGCCCCCACGGCCACTACGTCCCACTTTTGAAAATCGTTCTCGCCTGGGTTTCAGCACTCGCACTTGCTAGTGGCCATCACGCCTTCTACGCCTCCCTCGACAACCGTTCCGTAACTTCAGGCACACACCGCGTCGGTACTCGTGCATTCCCAAGCGGGGGCCTCCGCTGTCGGCACCACCTTCGCCATCCTCGTCTCATCATTGCTAGCCGCCTCCGCTGGCACGGCCTTCCTCCAATGCGCTTGGAGAGCCGCACGCAAGCATGCCATCTCCATCTCCGGTCTGAACGCCATGTGGTCCTCGCTGACGAATTTGTTTGCATTTCTGTCTGTCGATTTTTGGCGGACAGCGCAAGGAGCTGTCATCGTCTCAGCTCTGGTGTGGACCTTTCGTCTCATTGTTACCTTCGCGCCAGGCACGATGACCATTGAAACCGATGTTGCGACCGTCTCAGGTCCATGCCAAATCCCTACATTTGACTGGGGCGGTACTGGATTGCTGTATGACGGTACGTTGGCTTTGCATATTCCTGAGGGCCGAATTCTGGATTCACCGTCTTGCTATAGTACAGGCCTCCGCGTCAAGCTTATATAACGGGCCGTCTTTGCTCATACAGCGAATTGTTGGAGCCACATTTCTCGGTGGCCAACCGCTGCCTCCAACCTCTCCTTGCGGCCATAACTGCTCATATCTCGTGTCCACCAACGCCCCATCTTATTCATGCTCAGTGGGTGCGCAGAGCGCATCCGCCCTGAATTGGACTTCCGCGGTCCATCTAGACCCGACTTTCTCCCCTCCCCCCTACTTTGCCGCCGGGACTGACATAACGGCGCCTAGTAGCGAGAATCCGTTCTCGAAATGGGATTTTCAGGCACATTACACCAATTATACCAGGAGTTTTCCTGTCGTTGACGGCGGAAACAATATCACTTGCATCGCCTACAACTCCACATACAACGTAAACTACACGTTCGCTGGCACCACTGCCTCTGTTGTTATCGATAGCATCCTCCCGCAGCAGATGGCGAGCCAGATGTCTCCAAACATCAGTGGGGACCCCGGTTCATGGTCGATCCCAGGCGTTGAACCTTCGGTCCATACAGCGTGGTACAATGCTACGGCGAACTATTATGCTATCCTCGACAGCATTGCTGCCTACACCATCGGCACTATGATACTCATTACAGGCCCTACCTCCGCAGTGGTCACCTTTACTCCGAGCACCATCCAGCTCGGCGAATGGCAGACGATGCAGGCAGGCTCATCAACTGGCACAGCCCCCTTCCAGCCCAACTACACCTGGATCTCCATCGAGGACATCCCACCCTTGTTCGAGTCACTCCTGCAAAACATCGCCCTCTCGATCCTTACGGGTGCGGCCGACCGCTCGCAGTCTATGACGATGACCTGCTTGTACAGTGATAACAACACACACTTCGTGTACAACAAGCGCCGGCTGTGGCTCATCTACGGGCTCGGCCTCGGTGTCGCACTCCTTTGTGACTTCTTCGGGATCATCGCGCTGTTCCGGAACAAGGCGTTCGGCGGAGCAACAGGGAGCAACTTTGGCGACTTCTTGGCTGCGACGCGCAACCCCGAGCTCAACGAGTTGAACTTGAACGAGCCTGGACGCATCAGATTGAAGTATGGGCCCGTTTTGAGCGAGGGGGGACGGTATGCGTTTGGCCGACCGGACGCTCTGACTGTGGGCCCGGGCGGTAAGGAGAACTCGCTTTTGGAAGGCGCAGATGTCAAGCAGATGTAACGGAGAGCCAGTTCCTGACCTAGTTATTTAGGTTAGATTTATGAGCATCAAATATATTCAAGTTGGTTACCTCGAGAAGAGCTCCATCACACGACAGATTTGGGCACGGTGAAAGTGCCGCCAGTGCCGCCAAAAGGACGCCAACTGCCGCCAGTTCAAGTTGCCGCCACCCTGGCGGCACTTTTGGCGGCAGTTCGGTCACACTGCCGCCGCGTCACGCCACCGTCGCTAACTTTTGCCGCAAAACCATTCACTTCAGTCAACGAGTAGTTAATAATGAGTTAGTTAATGGACATTCAATATCCTTACCCTTCATTTGAGCTCCCACGGTTGAATTCGGCTGCGACGCTGCCAAGTATATCTACGCTGGCAACAAACGAGGTGTGTAATATTTCGAGGTGGTGCATATTGGAAATGTAGCATTACGTAGTATCCTCATCCATCTGGATTCTGGATTTGAATCCAACCCTTCCCTGAGGCCAAAATCTTCTCGGTGAGTAGAAAAATAAGAGAAACCCCCGCGTTCTTGCTTGCGTGAATCAAGCCAGACTTCAGTTGACCAAGGAAAATTAGATTAGATGTTGAGGAGACGCCGAGCTCGACTTTCGGGGATGTGTTTTAACAATTGACACAAAGTTCGACTGGCTGCCGCCCAACTGCCGCCAGCGCCGACGTTGAGCTGGAAGGTACGGACGGTGGTGTGGTGAGAGAGTCGAGAACAGTTCCGGCATTTGGACCCACTGTGATTGACTCACGAATTTTAAGTGCCCGCAGACTGCCGCCAAACTGCCGCCAACATGCACCGCTCGGAGACTAACGCCGTTGCTAAGCGGGAAAAGTGCCGCCAGCATGTCACCCTGTCACCACCGCACTGCCGCCAACATTGCCGCCAGTGACGCCAGTGCTGCCGCCAACATTGCCGCCAGCGACGCCAGCACTGCCGCCAACTTTGCCGCCGATTCTGCCGCCACCGCAACATTGCCGCCAACATTGCCCCCACCGCAAACTTTGGCGCCACCTTGCGGCTTATGACTTCAGTTTGTACATTTATTATTTCGCGTAACTTTTCGTTTTACGCGCGCCTTTTCGGGGTGCCGCCAAGATGCCGTTTGTCAAGCCGATCTGCCGGTGCCGGCCGGCGTCTGAAATATCAAGTTGGAATTGAGTTGGAACGGCTTAATCAAAGGTACATGACCTGTAGTAATGTTAGGCCTTCTGTAAAGGCCAGAGAGACACTTGATATGTCCTATCCACCCACTCTTGCGGGATTATTCGACCTGTTTTCGGCAATCAATGAATTGAGAACTTGACACCTCTTTACACTGGACAGAAGAGCCAATCAGTGGACTATTTGGCACCATTTCAGGTGGACAAACTGGGAGGTTGCAGGTTGACCGGGCTCAAAGCCCTCTGAGTTGCGTACTCAAATTGCCGGATTAGGGTTGCGAGCCTGAGGCACGTGCAACGTAGTGGTTCTGAAAAAAGAAATATGCTAATGTAAGTGTATTCTGGGAGGACGCTATGCTTACCTGCCTTTGGCTTCTGGGAATGATGTTTTGTGCGTAAGAATTCTCAAAGGAATACAACTTGCTTGATGAATCAGAGTCCGGAATGTTGCCGAGATGCCGACGGGCCGTGTGGCCGGTAAGTATTTTTACACATCCTGTATCTTGTCTTGTACCACACCCACAGTAGTATTCTGACATGTCCCACAGCCCTTACCCTCTGGTTGATGACATGTGGGACAATTGAGGAAAAGCTGATCAAAATTGAAATCAGTTTGAAAGTGTGCGCGAAAACGTCAAAACATTAGCGCGAAAACCGAAAGTTGCCGCGAGATTGCCGAGAGAAGTGAGAAACGGCGCGCGAAATGATGAAATATGCGCGCGAAACCAAAATGTCGCGCGAAATAATAAATGTACAAACTGAACGTCATAGCGGCCAACTTTGCTGTTACTGAATACTTCAAGCCAACTTCAAGTGTTGCAAGTAACGTTGAATCTCACTAGGTAAAGGCATTTCCTTGCCGCTGTTTATAACTATACGTGTTCCACAGGTTTTGAAGACGAAACCCAGCACTTCAAGCTTAAGTAGTTGGATTCTTGAGATTGGTTGTAAGCAAATGGACTTCTTTTTCCGACAATTTCCTTTTCAATACTATCAGTCCACACTTTTCACAAGGCCGCAAGACAGCAGGAGCCCTGCATGATTGACTTCCGAAAGTGCCCCCACCGACTGCCGCCAAAGTGCCGCCAGCACTGCCGCCAATTGCCGCCATGGCGGCAGTGGCGGCACTTTGGCGGCACTTTCCCTTTGCCCGACAGATTTGGGGACGTCCTCATATGTTTCGCAGAATTATATTCTGAGTGGTGACTCCCAGTGAGAAGTCCTTGAAACTCCGGCCCGTAGCCACAAGTGAAGACCTGTAATGACCCATGTGATTTGTCAAAGTCAAATATAACTGTTTCCCGAGATAGCTCTGTTCCAAGTTGTCCTTTACCATTCGCCCAGTTAAGTAGAAGGGGGTTGAGTTGTTGAAATCGGAGCGAGGGCCTGTAATTTAATCTGCTTCACACTCAGTTGAGCTACCGAAGACACGGTTCCGGGGCCCGGGAGTTGACTGAGAAATGGAAAAAAACAAACGGTACAGATATTCGAGTCGAACGCAGAGGACTTGGTATCAGTACAGAGAGTCAGCACAGTCGTGAAGGTGGGACCCGTGTCCTTGCGGTCAATGGGGCTCCATCTGCTGTCAAGGACTTACCTCTGGCCCATTGCTGGGCCGCGAAATTGCCAGACTCCGGGGAAAAATCCTACAGGCCGATGCGCCACAAACGGAAACACAGGACGGTCCCGCTGCTATTATGCGGACTGTGCGGCCGGAAGGTGGTCGACAGCCGGAAGGTGGTCGACAGCCGGAAGGTGGTCGACAGCCAAGAAGGATGCAGAACTTGAAGCGAAATTTATTTCGAAGGTCGTCCTCGAGACGCTAGAACGCTCCGGTCGCTCAACTACGTTGTTCGCTGTTGAAACTGATGGACACAGACAGCAACCTGACAAATTTTGGTGTAGATATTAAGGAAAACCAGCGCTCGTCGCTGAAAGCTTATGCAGATTAGCCCCCCCTTTTTTTTTTCGGCGAAGTTATTGATGGGAGAGTCTGCCATTCAAATTCGAGTGGAAGAACGCGAGCAACGCTCGAAGAAGTCTACATTGATCCAGCACATTTCTATAAAGAGGTGAATGGTGAACGGGGCGCACATGCCCACCCGACACGGGGCGTCCATATCGCTCGCAGCTATCGCGGAGATGCCCAGCATTTCAAGTCCGAGGGAGCATAATTTTCGCGCGCTCGTGAAGTTCCAGTCGACCATACTTAGAATATTAGACGAATAGGAAGAGGTCCGGGTAGATGTGAAGTCCGCATTTCTCCGTCATGTACCTCTTGAATTCGCTGGAGTGGTTTTGAACCGCGTCAGGTGCGGGGCCTTCATGGTTACGTTCGGTCCTACGACGCAGATTAGAAGTGAAGGGAACCCTGGTGACAAGGCATACGTGTTGCATCATCAAAACTCATCACTCGCATGAACAACCTCTCCTCCTCGGCTTGAGTCGGATTCTTTAGTCGCTCGATACCCGCAAAGCCGGTGGTGGTGTCGTTTAAATCTATTGCCGCTATTAACCTCTGCCGATTGGTGGTTAGAAGTTATTCAACCATTTATGAAATAAAGTAAACATACAGCCTCCCCCATATAAGCCTTGCTCGCCGCATTCGCCATTTTTTTCTCAGATGGGCGATAACATATGCCACGAGGCTGCAGAGGTAAATTATGGGTAAATTCGAGAGCAAGGGGACCTACAATACTGAACACCGTGTAACCCCGTCCACTCCTCCGGATTGCACCGTCGATGATATCGTGATCTTTCGTTACCTTCGCCTGTTTTGCGGCCTCCAAACCCTCCAGGCCTTTCTCCAGCTGTTCGAGGTGGATAAGGCAGAGGCCTTGGTTAAACAGGACCTCCGCAGAGAAGAGCTGAAAGCTAAGGCCGATTTGTTCATAGTCACTAGTACGCAGTAATAAATTGCGAGATCGAGAGTGGGTAAGGACAAGAACGCACATGCACTGATTCCCTCGAAGATGGGACATTGCTTCTCGAAAATCACGATAGGCGAACTCATACCGCGCCATGAGGAAATTGGATACACCGCATTGGAAGTATCTGTGCGGTCTTCAGCACTATTCAAAAAAACAGGGAGACGTTAATTGATGTACGCAACAGCCAAGTATGGATCGCGCCGCGTCGCAGCAATGAAGCGCTCAACAGCAGCCTCGTGGTCCCCCAGTGCGGCGTAAATAAGACCCATATTTGTGAGGATGATGGAGGACTTTGGTATCCGCTGTCGGTGGGCGATAAGGAGTGGCGTTTACGCATAGCAGCGGTTCAATCCCGTACCGAAAAGAGTCTCAGCGCCTCCTCGAAGTCCTCCTGGTCATAGGCCTTGAGTGCGGCAGCCCAAGTTTCGAGCTTCTCCTTCAACGACAGAGGCATGGCTGGGGGGAAGCAAGCTTAAGGGAAGCGTCGTTAAGGCATAGTATAGCAACACGTAAAATTGCCTATCAGAACTCCGTTGCAACGGATCCCGTTTTCAAAGCAAACCCGCGGCTCGCTATCAAGATAGATATCGCAGAGAGTGTCGGAGACTGTACAGCCTGGGTGGACAAAAGCTTCTGTGCTAAGTGGTGGTTGAGTGGTGGTGGTACAGAAGAAAGAGGATCAGCCATGATCTGTCATTTATCATCAATTACATCATCATCATCAAACACGGATACACAACGCGTCGCGTCGCGTCGGTGAGGGAGATTCGATGAATCGAGGTGCGATAACTACGGTGGCAAGATCGACTAAAGTGCCGCCCGCTGCCTCAAAAGAATTTTCTGTAGATGATAATGGTCCGGGGCCGGAGATCTGCGGCGAGGAATTGGCCGAGCCTGTACAACATGCGACTCGGCGAGGTACGAGCAAATTTGTTGTAGCCTCTAATGGCTGCGAAGTCTTCCGTTGGTCCACTCGTAAGTAGAACCGCCCGCGCCCGCATAACTACGATACGCCACACCCGGAGTTTCGATAACACCCGCCTTTCTGGTTTAGTTCGAGGATAATCGATAGATATAGATTGTATGCGGGCACCAGAGGAATCAAGAGGTCGGAGGGAAGGCTGTCCCTGTAAGTATCAAACAACTCAATCCACCGGCAAATGCGCAAGCACAAAATCCGGGTAAGCAACGAGAGAAATTGCGGAGCGTTGAGATAGCATATGCCCCTGCTGCAGCATGACGACGATGCGATACATGAACGTTCGGAAGTCGAGTTGGATCTATGGATCTGGCGACGCGAGCTCGAGTTGAGGCCGGTGACGCCCATCGGTTCTTCCTTAAAATTGAACAAAGAATCCATTTAAGCCGGAACGGCCGAAGGAATTCCCAACAGCCAAAGCACATTTTAAAGAGCAATAGAATCTTACAATGTGACTTCGACTGCAACATTGGAATGGGAATTACAAACTCTTCCCCGTTCGTAACGCTCTTCGGTTGAATGCACGGCTTGTGCCGTAGCATTTCTTCCACAGTCCGACTCGCAGAATTGGCGCGCGAACGGATGATGGATCTAGTCTTGCGGCTTGCCATTCGCGATGTTGAATACCTCTGTGATTTCCCCCGTTAGATGGGAGGTCGCTGAGAACGTAACTTGGCTACGGATGAATACCCGGAGGGCCTCAATGGTTTTCTGGGAAGCGCCGGGGCCATCGATATATCGGATCGGGAAAAGTCCGACCTACGGGGTTACTTGATGAAGGTAGAAGTTTACACAAGAGAGATATCCCACGAATATCAGGATCCGTTCCATGTCTGCCCACCAGCTGGCTACTAGTGCTTTGTCGTATTTTTCGGCTTTATACGTTACGACATGCGAGGTATGAGTGTAGATTTGTTGTAGCGTCTGTCTACGAGAGACTAGTTATATGTGTAAGTATCTCCTACATTTTTTACCCCGGTCTAGGCCAGTCTCCATTTCAACTCGCGGGACATTCAGCGGTCATCGTGTGTCTCCCGCTGCCACCATTGGCTTGCTTCTTTTCTTTTTGGTTCCGACGCGGTGTTGTTTGGCCATGCTTGGCACAGTGACGGGCACGCGACGGGCACGTGCTGATGATCTCGCTATTCTCTTTCTCCGACTCGTCCTCCAAGCCTCGAGTCCTCACGCTGGGGATGGTTATATGGTTACTTACCTACAAGAAGACGAACAACATGCGACGATACCCCTCTGGAATCCGCTGCCTGGTCTGGAGTCCGCAGCATCTTGGAAACTCAAGTAAGTCAATGATTCACTAGCAATCCATGGCGCATTAGAAGGGCTTTTGCTAGAAATCGTTTCGTCCTCCCTGGCCGTGCCTCGCTGTTACCTTGATGATCGTCCGGCACAACTGCGTTACTCGCTCTCACCGTCCAACACGCGTATATCTTGATCCATTTGCGATGTGGATTCGTGTCCTCTCTCCCAAAGTGCAGCGGCATTAGCCACGCATACCACGGCAGCGCCTTATCCTCAGCGCCCAAGCGCTGGACCCACTTCCTTTCCCGTCTTCACCGCCAATGGGCCTTACGGTGCTCCGAGTTTCCGCTTCGCGGCCTCGCCTATCGGCACTGTTGTGACTTCCCTTCTTTGAAATTCAGCCATTGGGCAACAATCCCCACCGGACTGATCCTCATTGGGTCGTACAATCGTCGGTTGTTTTGGCTAGAATTGGTCTCGAATACCCACATAAGTGACGAAACATCAGGTTACTTTGTGTGCTGGTCATCCCTCTTTCGCCCGATCGATTTCCGTGTGCTGCCAACTTGACAATTAGATTCACCGTCCCTTCTCCGCAGAAAGGAGCAATCGCTCAACATTGAAGCCGGTTCAAACGGTGGCGCGCAACGCTGTTGTTTCAATATCCACTTCTCTATCTGCTTCATTCGGCCAGTTGTGTTTCCCCGAGCAACAAATCGACATGGTTCCCGCACCTAATTCCCTGGCAATGCAAGTCACTTTTAACTACCTGCCGGCGTCCCTCCCACTCTTCTGCGATGTGCCAGGGAACCTAGAGCTATTGCTCCGGCATTCCCAGTCTTCCTCCGGCCCTAATTTATGCTCCTCCTTGGAGTGAAGATCCTGTGTTTACAATCCCTTTAGTCTCGTATCTGCACTTCAGCAGGCACCTCCAGGAAGTCTGACTGATGCCGCGACGAGGGTACCGGGGCGGACTCCTGCGATGGGGGTGGAATCGCGAGCGTGAGGAAGAAAGTTCACGCCAGACGCAGGGCACTGTGAGCTTGATTCAGTTTATGATCGCCGCCCTCTTCGCACGGCGCTCTATTCAGGTTGTCTGCGATCGGGGTGTACGCACTGCCGCTTCATGCACCTCTTCCAAGGCGCGTTCTCTCCACGTTAGTTCCCAAAGTTCTCCGTTAACCTCCTCCAAAAGACAGCTTCCGCACCTTTCTCGACGCCTCCCGCTCGCCTTCGTATTTTTATTTGATTATACTAACCATCCTCTGCCTGGCACAGTCAGAATTCCTGTCTAAATGTGACCGGTACATCCTTCACAAATAGGTCTTACCGAACTTAACACTGATGGCGTGCGCTCGCAGAGACGGAGAGGCGCCACCTTCCGCCGCCCTCGTCGGGGAGTTGGCACTTTGCAGCGCGTCCCCGTCGCGCCTCAAGCGCTGGGTGTTAATGATCTCCATCCACCCATTCATCCCCTGACAGTGGTTGACTTATTTGCATCCAGTGCCACTGAAATGCGATTCATTAATTCTGCACTGGCTATTTTCCCTTCTGACGGTTGTATTTCCTTTCGCTCATCTAACGATTAAACATTCCCAGGCTTCTTTGTTCGCCCTCTTTGTCCTCGCAGTCTAGCGGATCGTCAGCACAGTTCGAGGGTGCACTTATGGGGTAATTAACTCGCCTTTGTCGTCACTGCCCCTCACATACGGCTGCACTAGAAGCTCAAACTTGCAGAGTCAGGTTTCTCAGCTCACGGGGCGCACGCTCGACAGTACTGTAGTTCACGTCCAGCTCTTTTTATGACGCAGATTGCAGGTAATTAATCATTCCCTTCAGTAATGCAGTCCATGTTACGGGATCCGTTCAACTGTTCAGGCAGCAAGACTGACGCCGTTTCTGCGACAGATATGAACAAAGCTTGCTTCCATTCTCTGATCCGAATTAGGAAACGACGCGTGAAGGTACCGCCTCCGTTTGACAAGGTGCGAGACAAACATTCCGCTATCCGCGGATGGGCGGGTATATCACCGCTCTCGCTCCTCATGCGCCTCTTTACCTTTTCGAACCCAGCAGCCCCAGCCGGCAAACACCTTCCTCCTTGAGGTTGGGACGCGATTCTGGAACCAATTGTACGTGAATGCCCAGCTCTGATACGAAATAATTGGCCCAAGTCCGCGCATTTGGCGAGTTGCCGGCCGCTGTACGCGAGGGCCATTATCCTCATCGATTGAATATCCGGCATTGACGGTACTCCGCGCCGTTGCGGGGCGCGGGCGTTGTGGTGGGCGTTCTCAAAAAGCATGACGTTTCGCGTTCCACCCACGGTGTCGAGCCAAAACTGAGCTCATTTGCGGTTTGGCTTTTCATTCCCTGCGGAGTGTTCTTGCCTCTTTATCCTTCCGCCGTATAAAGAGACGTTCTCGCCGGCTGTCAGGTCGTCCCTCGCCTCCCTGCCGCTCCTATTTCGCATCAAAACCACCTTTGACAATCAGCCTGTCGCCCCCACAGATAATATCCATGGCTGAGTTCGAGAAAGGGGACGATGAGATGTCGTGGCAGCATTGTGGGACGGAGGACTATCAACATTCGCTCGATGGCAAGGCGACGACCACACAGAGTCATCTTGCGAGCTCGACGTACCACCTCAACCGCACGCCGCAATTCCCGGAGGGTGGCAAGGACGCATATCTCGCGATCTTTGGTGCCTTCATGGCGCTTTTCTGCACGTTTGGGCAGATGAATGCGTTTGGCACGTTCCAGGCGTGGTACGCGGAGCACCAGCTGAGCCATCTCGAGCCGTCGACGATTGCGTGGATTGGGTCCCTACAGCTATGGGTCTTCTTCTTCTCTGTTAGTGGAATTTCTTCTTCATAATTTCCGAGGCCTCAGTCGTTTTCAGGGTGGGCCGATTGGACAGCTCTTCGACGCATATGGCCCACGATGGATTATGACCGGCGGCTCGGTCCTCTATGTCTTCAGTATCATGATGACGAGTATCTCAACGGAATACTATCAATATATTCTGGCGCACGGAGTCCTGTTCGGCCTTGGGGTTGGCATGTTGTCCGTTTTTCCTGGTTCTGACCAATTCGATTGCTCACTTTCCGTTAGATTTTATCCCTCCATGTCCAGCGTGTCTACATATTTCTCCAAATACCGAGCTACCGCGCTGGGCGTCGTTGCATCTGGTTCTAGCTTTGGTAAGTCCTTGGGCACTTGTACTCGGCGAGCCTCTGAAACAGTCCAGGTGGGGTCATGTATCCGATAATGCTTCAACGGCTTTTTGAGCGAGTCGGTTTCGGCTGGGGCGTACGGATCTCTGGGCTGCTCACCGCTGTCGTTTGCTGTATCGCGATCGCAACGGTGACCAGGTATGCCCCACCGAAGCAACGCGGTGCGACTTGCAAGCTCTCAGAGACGTTCCGAGATTCCCGATTCGTTCTGCTCGCGGCCGGTAGTAGCTTTGTCGCTCTTGGTGCGCTGCAGTCCGTCACACCCGGAATGCCTTCGTTGACACGACGATTCATGCAGGATTATTCATTCCATTCTTCTTCATTGTCGACTATGCCCGCGCGCTCTCGATCTCGGCGCATTATACCTTCATTGTGCTCGCAGTCATGAACGCTGGTGGCGTCATTGGCAGAATTGCTCCAGCGTATATTTCCGATAAAATCGGTCGCTTTAACTGCCTAGTCCCCGCAGCCTTTCTCTCCGGGCTCCTCTGCGTCCTCTTCTGGCTCTTCGCGCGGTCGCTGGTACCGCTCATGCTCTTCGCAGCCGCGTACGGCTTCTCGTCTGGCGCGTTCATCTCGGTCATCACACCATGCGTAGCCCAAATTTCCGATATACGGCAGATAGGTAGTCGGATCGGGATCCTCTATTCCATTATTTCGTTCCCGTGAGTGTTTTCGCCTTCGATCGTCCGCCCCAAAGATCCTCAACCACTCTCTAGTTCTCTTGTCGGCGGGCCAGCCGCCGGTGCACTTCTTGAGGCGGGCAAGGGACAGTACAGCGGCATGATTCTATTCGCTGGCCTCACGGTGATCACTGGATCCTTCCTCATCCTCGCCGCGAAGCTCAAGATTGATTCTCGACTGTTCGCCCGCGTCTAATCCGAGATTCTGTCGGGTACGCCGGCGACAGCGAATGCATATTATGCTTAACGTGCGCCGCGAAGCGGTACGTTGCGCATCGGGGGTGGGAACTTCCACTGTATTTTTAATCACAACGACATTCTACGATTTCCAATAGCCCATGGGGCGGCAACGGGAGGGTAAACTTTATTCGATGAGACTTTGTGATGGAATATTGCCTCTAACCACGGATATTGTGCAAGCCGTGTTTGACCATGAAGCTGCCGAACTGAGAGGGAAGCCGACCTACAGAGTTGGTGGCCTGCCATGATCAAGTTCCCCGACGCTGAAAGTGCCTCTCAGAAGTCTTTCCGCCGCTGGTTGAGTCAGAGCGTACTTGGTGTCCTCTTTTATAGGAGGTAACTCGAAGTTTGACCGCTGATTTTATACTATTTAGTAATTCGTACTGAACAGCACAGCGAGTTTCCGGCTTCAAAAAAAAAACAGTACGATAAAATTCCGGAGTTTCGAATGACATGAGGCTAATCCACCCATTCTTTCATATTTGACGTTGCATTTTTCGTTTCGAAATACTTCCGGACGCGACACCTGCAATGTTAATACCTGTGAAACGTGATCGCGTTCTTTGTCCGTATTTCTCCGGCCCCCGGAGTCCAAATATTTGTTCCTCTCTTCCTCCTGACATCACCGGCTCATTTCCAACTCGTACAAGAACAGGCCTTCGCTGGAACTATGGACACTGAAATCCCTCCACCACCCGTCGAGGAGCTAACGCGCACCGAAGGACTGTGGTTTGAAGACTGTGGACTCATTATCCAGGCGGAAACGAAACTTTTCCGTATCTCCCGCGACTTCCTGGCGATGCGTTCTCCGGTATTCGGGGACATGCTCTCCATGCCCATTCCAGAGAACGCTGAAATGATGGAAGGGTGTCCCTTCGTGTACCTCCCAGACAGCGCCAAGGATATCACTCATTTTTTGAAAGCCATGATATATTCTGAGTAAGAACTACTTATTCCATCACGCCGGCGCGAGGATTCACCTCACTTCTCGCCAGGTTCTTTGAATCTGTGCCGGCCAAAACTTCATTTGACATCATTACCGGCGTTCTCCGTATGAGTCACAAGTACGAGGTCGACGTGCTGCGCAAGCGCGCACTTATCCATCTATCTTCTCGATATCCAACCACACTCCACGGCTGGGACACCATGCAGCTCGCATGCACATGGTATCATGATACACCATCGCAGTATCTCGAGGCGATTCTGCTCGCACGTCAAACATCTGCCTTGTGGATCCTCCCTATTGCGTTCTATTGCGCTTGCACTCGCCTAGACCTAGAAGATATCATCACGGGTCTCGGAGGTCATACTCTCGATGCCCAAGACATGGTGGCTTGTAAGTTGTGTGCAGGGAGTACGCTATCTGGACACCAGAGCGACATCCGAAATATTGAATTTTCTATGGAGCCCGGCGAGTCGATGTGAATTCCCTGTCGATTGTATGGCAGAGAGGCTTGAACATCGCCGTGATGCAGAGGATTGGAGGAACTCACACATATCCCCTTTGGATATTTGGGACGAGGACGATCTCCATAATCTTCCCGTCTGCGACGCGTGCCGATCCCAGATGAAACCGGTTCACCAACTGGCTAGAGAATCGCTCTGGGACCACCTTCCTGCAATTTTCCACCTCCCGTCGTGGGAAGAACTCGTACAGATGAAGGTCAAAGCACTCTAATTGGTGTAAATGTCCTTCCTCTCCTGCCGCGTCCGTGATTGACGTTCATTGCCAGAGCCTTGCATGCATTCGGTATCCGTAAGATATATACCGACCCGCTCGTCGTGAGAGCGGCCTCAACTGTCTGCTCTTTACGATGTTTATATCTTCCAATCGATTCACATTATTATGCGCTCATCCCAGATGGGATAATCCTCGCGCGCGGCATGACACGATTCATCCACATGTCAGCCCCGAGGACTAGGCTAAAACCCCTGATTATAGAATTCTACCGGCATCGTTCCTCCATCACAAGTTATTCCACGACCGCTCGCGCCGTCGCCGAGGACAAATCGCCCGGCGCATACGATGACTTCACAAGAGCGGCAGATTGGTGCCTTTCAAATTGTCCGACTCGGAACCGGCGAGGCCTGCCGAATATGTTGTGTGTTGTAAGTAGGACTCTTTGGACGCCGAGGACGTTGCTGTGAAAAGAGGGGAAAGAGCGAGTGAGTTGGAATATTGGGCAAGTGCTCTGGTCTCGCTCAGCGTTATAAAAAGCTTACTCAAACTCCGTCACGCAATTCGTGCAAAGCATGCCGGATATGTTGTGTGGTGTAAGTAGGACTCTTTGTGCCCCGAGGACGTTGCTGTGAAAAGAGGGTAAAGAGCGAGTGAGTCGGAATATTGGGCAAGTGCTCTGGTCTCGCTCAGCGTTATAAAAAGCTTGCTCAAACTCCGTCACGCAATTCGTGCAAAGCACACCGAGAGCAACTAGGGTTTAGGTTGGGGAGGTTGTCAAGTCGGGAGTTGTTCGATAGTCGAACACTGAAAACTCGTCGAGTGGGAGCAAGAGCGGTTGTTCGGTCGTCGAATTCAAGTCGAGTTCAATTGGAAGCTGAAAATTTGACGGATGGAATGCACTCGAAGGAAGGTGGAGGTGCAGAGTCAGGTGGTGTATGAACGGAGTGTGGGATGGAATACTGCGTCGAGTTGGCGGTTGGTTTGGCGGTCGAAAGCAACGAGTCGAGTTCCGGCGCGGCAACACGTGGCGTTTACCTCGGCAATCATAGCACCGGTCCGCAGCCAGCCGTGATCTGGGAAATGTGGCTCGCAGTACTCTCTCAGTCGACTCGTGGCATTTGGACGAGTTTTCAAATCGCATTCCCGAGCGCCCCGAGACCGGAACACCCAGAAAATCCTAGAATGTGGTCTCGGCAACTCGCGGCACCGGTCATCACGGCATCGGTGGCTGTGCATGCCGTTGACGGCACAGCTCTTCCATTGTCTTTGCCATTGTTCCTCTTATTGTTGCTCGCTAGCCTCAACCGCTAAAATGGCACAAGGATGTCGGGAGTTGAACGTTTCCTGCCCACTCAGCCTCCCCCGCTATTACGATCCCTTCAACGACCATGTCTGACGTCCTCTACCCACTTTTCTCTGTCTTTACCTTTCTCGGCTTCGTCTGCGTTCTCATTCCTCTTCCCTGGCATTTCCGGACCTGGAACTCTGGAGCTTGCTTCTACATAATGTGGTCTGGCCTCGCATGTCTCAACCAATTCGTCAACTCCATCGTGTGGGCCAATGACTCGATAAACCACGCACCTGTCTGGTGCGACATTTGTGAGTTGTTTTCTCCTAACGTTTATCCTTCGTTGACACCGTACAAGCCATACGAATTAGCCTAGCCGCCTCAGTCGGCATCCCCGCCGCCTCCTTGTGTATCAACCGCCGTTTGTACCAAATTGCGCGCGCGAAGCCCGACACGATCACCGCCGCTCAGGTGAGCATCGCTCTTACGTTTTACGTTCTTCCAACCAACCTGTGTTCAGAACCGGCGCTCAGTCCTCAGCGACTCCCTTGTCTGCGTTCTCTTTCCCCTCGTTTACGTCGCCCTGCGTGAGTCCTCTCGTCAACTGGACCTCTGATTTCCCAAGCTAACGTGGAGGTAGAATACATCGTCCAAAGCCACCGCTTCGATATCTACGAGCAGGTTGGATGCTTCCCGGTCCTCTCCAACACCATCCCCGTGTACTTCCTCTCCATGATCTGGCCCCCACTCATCGCCTTCGCCTCTGCCGTATACTCCATCCTCTCGCTTCACGCCTTCCGCGCCAGCCGCGCCGCCTTTAATGAATTCCTCGACCCTGCCACCACCGCCCTCCCCGAGCTCACGGTCTCCCGCTACCTGCGCCTTATGGTCCTCGCAGCGACCGCCATTCTCGTCATCACCCCCCTCAGCATCCTCGCGCTGTGGACCACCCTCACAGCCACACCCCTAACGACCTGGCATTCCCTCTCCATCACGCACCTAAATTTCTCCCGCGTCGACGAGATCCCCGCGTCCGTATGGCGCGCCAGCAAGCCACTCGCCGTCGCGCTCGAGCTCACCCGCTGGTCCGCACCCCTCTCCGCACTCGCCTTCTTCGCCCTCTTCGGCCTCGCGCCCGAGGCACGCCAGCACTACGCCCGCCTCCCCACCGTCCTCGCCGCTGCGTTCTGGCGCCTCCTGGCCCCCCTCGGCTTCCATCGCCCCGCCTCGGGCGTCCTCGCCGCGCCCTTCGTCACCAACAGCGCCTCCTCCAAATCCTCCGCCTCCTCGATGACCCTCGGCGGCCGCTTCGGCCCCGGCATCGGATACACCAAGCCCGCGCCGTCGTTCGAGAAGGACGTCAAGAGCACCCTTTCGCGCTTCTCCGTCGCCAGCCGCGTCCCGACCTCGCGCTTCAGCGCCTACTCCGACGCATCCATCTCGGTGTCGGTGTCGAGCGCGTACTCGGCGGACAGCCACGTCGACGTCGACGCGCACACGCCCACGTCTGTACACACGCCTGCATCCGCGTCCGCCTCCTTCGTCCCCGTGCAGACCCCCGCGTCGGCGACCTCCTTCGCCACGTCGACCGCAAGCAGCCCCTTCGCGTATGCGCTGCCGCTGCACATCGGGTGGCAGGGGCACGGGGAGGCCTACCCCGCGAGTCCGACGTCGTATGGTCGCACAAGCTCTACCTTGTATGGGGAGACCTTGTATGGGGAGGAGGAGGAGGAGGAGGAGGAGGAACAGAGCGCACGCTCGTGGTCGCCCGTGTCCGACGCGCACTCGCTCGACAGGGAGGATGTGGATGCGCCGCCGATGCCTCAGCGACAGGATACGGCGGCGCGGGGGCGGGCGTTGGCTTGAGGTCACCTACCCGCCTGTCTGCCTTCCTTCCCTCTTCCCTCCTCATCGCTCGTATGTCCCGGCCAGGCCGCACATATGACGCGCGGACGCCGCCCAGCCGAAGTTATTTCGCACACATAAAGTCAGTCCCTCGATGGGCACGCACGCAGCTGTCATCCTCTTCACCCCACCGCCACCCTTGCTATCACTATCATCTTACCACACGCCATTGCCACTTACGTCTGCTAGCTACAGTGCTACACTCGCACTACCTACATTCACATCCATCCATACGCACCCATTGCTTATTCATTTACACACTCACACACACTGTATCAATTAGCTGTACGCACTACTACCTCAATCCTAAATTCAATCACCGTCGTTTCGATCCCTGTGCGCGGAGGCCCCCGGCTCTCTGATTAATACCTCGAAGTCCAGCGAAGTCCCCGCGTGAGTCGACTAGATATAGGGAATGTCCTAATGAGGCAGGCGACTTACCCAATCGGGACGCGCGGGGCGAAATTGGGTGCTCAATATCGGTTATTTTGTGTGTCTCTTCCCCAGACAATTTTGAGCTGACGCCACTCTAGAGCTCGCAACCTTCCAATATGGCACAATCCACATCTATACAACGTCGGTCAGTATTTTCTTACTTATTTTCCTTTTTTTTCTCCCGGTTTATACTCTATAATATTACGGTTATTTGTGTCTCTTCCCCAGACAATTTTGGGCTGACACAACTCGAGCTCGCGACCTTCCAATTGCAATATGCCACAATCCAACGTCGGTCAGTATTTTCGGTTTTTTCCCCCTGGATTAATATTACGAAACGGCGGGGCGAAGCTACCACCTAAAGTGTTCGATTGCAATACCAAGAATCGGGTGTTGCCTCTCGCGCTAACCTCACATGTCACTCGTATTGAAGCTTGCAGGCGGCAGGTCGGGGTTCGACTCCCCACATCCGAATCTACCATCTTCTGTGATCTTCTGCGACAAGGCACAAGTACAATTTGTACAACATACACCGTCCCATGGTTATGAGTTACATGCCAAGACCACCATCTCTAATAAGCTTGAAGCGATGGGAAAGGGAGGTGGATGGGGGTAACGAATTCGAATAACGAGGGGCACGATAAAGGGCACAGAATGCTGATGGATGAGTGTGAAACCAAACGGAGGAAGAGCTTGCTAATTTGTAGCTTGAATTTAATGGCGGTGTGGTGTGCTTGGCGGCTTCCCCGAGATCTATACGCGGTAGTTGTCACTCTCTTTATAAGATTATGCCTGTCCGTCTGAAGCTTTTTAAGGTCCGCTGATGGCACCGCCATTTCACTGCGGCATCTCTGATCACACAGCCAGATAAGTCCGGCTTGCCTATGGGAGCCTGGCCGGTGCTGATCCCACCTCGGCACAACACAACAGCTTTTATTTTCAGACCTTAACAGCTTTTACAGCTCCTATGCTTCTTTTGATCTTGAACCGAAGTGGTGGGGCGCGGAGCGCCCCGCCACGCTCTTGTACTTATTAGGTTCGGATGTCTGTCATCGGCAATAAATTGGGTTTTCTCTGCTTCCTCCCATCCCGCTGCGAGCCCCGTTGGCTCATCTCCGGCCCAGAGACACTGAGGTGCTCTCCATCTGGTGATTGGACTGGTATTCGCTCTTCTCCACGCGTCCTTCGGCCCAGATAGGCTTCCTTGGCTCTCCAGAGCAGCAACTCTTGACTTTCCTCTCCTCTGCTGCTAGCAGATTTCTTAGCGCTTGTTTCGACCTCACCCCCCACTCATCTGGCAACTCGCATCGACCGCGTCCTCGGACGCACATTCACACACCTCGCCTCTTTCTCAGATGGCAAAAGCTTGGGCAAGACAGATGGCGAAGAGAAGGAAGGCTGAAGCGGAGGAACGTCGCGCGCTCGTAAGCACATCCATCCCACCTGCTCTATCTCCACCACCCCCCGATCGACTCATTCGGCTGAATGCCCGCGCCAACGACGCGAGTCGGGGAATCTTCCCCGTTTGGTCCTTCGACGAAAATGGCGATTATCTCGATGATTTGGCGCCGGAACCCATAACAGTCCCCCCACCTCTGTCCTGGTCCGACGACTTCCCGGCCACCGCCGTCACCACCATCCACACGGTCTACACTGAGCCCGTAACGTGGGCCCCGCGCGACTTTTCTGCCCTCCGCAGCGAGTCGGGACATCCGTGGCGTACCGTTCGACGTTGAAACCACCACCTCCTTCCTCAGCGACGACCATTTCCTCACTCCCTCCCCAAAAAGATATCCACCCCAATTCCGGCCGTCGTTCACGTGGTCAGCGACGACCCTACACCCCTCCTTCCTCGCCACGTCCTTTTAGCTGACAACATTCTCGTTTCAAACCCCGTCCTCATTCCCAACAATTTCCATCGCGCGGACGAGCCTGTTCCCGTGCTGGTACTTCCCCGCCCTGTACCACTGCCGTGGGATCCATACTACTTCATGCCGACGGAATATTCGACAGCAGAGAAGTCCCTTCCCGCCGAGACCTTTTACGGTGTTGTCCAAACCGGCCTTGCCCTGGTGTGTGCGCGCGAGTACCCGTGGATTGATCTTGCGTGCACCCGCATCTCGGAGATTGCATGGGGTGCTCATCCTCCTGACGAGTTCGATGAGCGCGAGGATGTTCTCGACCTGTTTCTGCCTGACCAGCTGGTGTTCCTCATGGTGCTCGTCGAGATCTGTCGTCTCGAGCCAGACTTCACCGGATTTGTCGAGCCTGCAATTGCCGACTTTGTCAACGCATGGTTGAATCACTGTTGGTCCATTGGATAGGATGGCGCGGGGTCGCACCACGTCGCTCGCTTCACTCGGACGTTTTTTGGAGGGGGGTGACTGTGGTGTGCTTGGCGGCTTCCCCGAGATCTATACGCGGTAGTTGTACTTATTAGGTTCGGATGTCTGTCATCGGCAATAAATTGGGTTTTCTCTGCTTCCTCCCATCCCGCTGCGAGCCCCGTTGGCTCATCTCCGGCCCAGAGACACTGAGGTGCTCTCCAGCGGCTGAACCTGAAGGTGCCTTGCTACGTATCTTGTTGTTGCGGACTTGACCAGTGGGAAGAAGTACTTGTTTATTTGCAGAGTTTCCAAGGCAGGAAGTTGAGAATGAATTTTTGTTATGGCGTTATTGTGGACTTTTGAAGCTTGAAAAGACTTGGTGCACCAAACAGGAGACGTGAGGAAGGTTGCGCGAGAATCTGAAAAAAGCACACAACGATTGGTGGCTGAGAACTGAACTCGACGTCGGCCACCGCAATTCTGCGCCTAGGTAAAGCTCTCGTTTTGTGGGTCAGTTGGATGAGTGGAGCACTGATACATAGGGACAGAGCTCTACCTAATTTGGAAGACATCGAGGACACGGCAGGATAAATAAGACCGACTTCATACAAGTGAGGCAGGAAAAGGCAATGAAATTAATGGAAAACGGACAATATAGGGCAATGTAACACCTGAAAGAGTGAACCAAGTGTGAATAAGGAGTGTGCGACAGGACCGAAGTGAAGGGGAGGACCGTGGGAAACTAGTCGGGGATCTCGGCGTTGTTGATTCACGGTTGCGATGAGTCACCGACTATGGTATCACTCTGGTGATTTTTAGGAAAAGAGGGGTTCAAAACAGGCTTGGTTTCTCGCTGGTATCCCTTCTGACATCCCGGAGAAAATCAGGATAAAAAACCAGGATCATCCGCTCAAGTTTGAAAATGCTGTCGGGGCTAGGCATAGTTGTGGATACCGTAAAAATGAACCTAATGAAGTTGCCCAACAGGAACCCCGGGAAATTGAAGTTGCATCAGGGTCCTTTACATGTCGGAACTATTCAAATTGGATCGGCCAAGTTGTCGTGCTTGGACGTTGAAAATTGGCGGAGTTGGCACCTGCCTTGCAAAGCTGTCTCACCGAGGAAACCTGCATTCAAAGTTGCATTCACACCCAGAAGTTGTTGGTTCTTGTGGCCTGAATTGCCGAGTTGCGAGTGAAACTTTTTGCACACTATGCATGCCATGACCGAACAGCAGCGCGATGAGGGCAACTTGCGGGGGAAAGGGAATGCAATGCATTCGAGGCACTGACTCGCTCACGATGTGATATTGTTTTCAATCTGGAACACGCCAAGGAGGTGAGGTGGATTGGGTTTGCGGCTGTGAAAGGTAATTTGTTGACAATATCCTGGGAGGACACGCTGCATTTGATGTAAACTAGTCAATTTATCTGGGGTTTTGTGCTGTTGTGAAAATTGCACTGAGTGAGGATAGAAACGCAGGATAATGGAATAATGGAATAATTGGATAACAGAATAATTATTGTGAGGTTGAAGATACACTGTAGGGAATATTATCTACTACAGCTAGAAAGAACAGAGGGTAGCTGAGTAAGAACTGAGTAAGTGGAATCGCGGAGAACGTCGGGGAAAGTCGGCGGCTGAGTAAAGCCGAACCGTGGGAAATACCAAATAACAACAAGTGCTGGTTCAATATTCAATGCCAGTCGTAGCCTTTGAAAGTTTGAGGTCAGCGCATCGCCTCTACACTCAAAGCTCAACTGGATGAATACGATAATTATAACTATCACAGTACGTCACGGAGCGAGTACGTTACCAGTAGTGATGTTCCGGGTCAGGGCTTGAGCCCGAGCCCGAGCCCAAGCCCGGGCTTTTGAGCCCGACCCGACCCGACCCAAAGTAGGGCCCAAGTCGGGCTCAAGGTCGGGCTCAGATTTTTTCAGGGCCCCCGACCCTGGGCTTGAGCCCGGGCCCAACCACATGACTATCCCAATTCAAAATTTTGCTGTGAGTTGGGTTGAAAACCTAAATTTTACCTGCAACAGAAGTTGATTTGAAGTATCTTTTCCCTTTGGTGCTCACTCGAGGATGGGCAGGTGAGTCGATATTCACATGATGTTCCGTAGAGATTAGAGTGCTCGCAACAAGGTCAGTAGGTTGTTGCTGGCTATCAAAACATAATTGAGTGCTTTACCAAGGTAAAATACAAGTAATGTATGCTCAAAATTTACAGTTGAACCTTACGGAACACAGTTAGAAAATATACTGATGGGCCCGGGCTTGAGCCCGAACCCGACCCGACCCGGGCCCGACCCTCAGGTAGGGTCGGGCTCAGGCTATTTGGTGGGCCCAAGCCCTGCCCGACCCGACCCAAGCCCGGGCTTTTGGGCCCGACCCGACCCGAACATCACTAGTTACCAGACAATGAAAATTTCCAGAACAGATGAATTGAGTTGATCCTGAGGCCTGGAATGCGGCGGCGATCGCCCGGTGACCAGAGAGGTGCAATTATCAGGCGGTGAATCACCGAAGCCATGGAGGCACGCCGGCAGCAATCGCATCCTGGAGCCGCAAGTCAAGCGCTGGATCAAGAAGGGTGGATAATTTCGAGAGAGGAATCAAGGCCGACATACCTCAAGGCTAATGAAGGTGTCAAAGCAAGGGCTGGAAGGAAATCGCGAGTTTCGGGCGGTGCTGAAGGTTCAGGAAGGCCTGACCGACTTGCGCCAAATTCACTTCACTGCTAAGTATTGGGAATCGGCTGGCCAAAGAATTTTGACACGTAAAATGGATTTAAAGGAAACAGAAGAAGGTTTTAGGGTGCTAACATTCTTCCCCTAACTTATCTTGGATCTAATGCAGGCTCGACCAAGGCAGAACACGGACGCACGTGATATTTGCGCCGGAATGCCGAATCAACCCTCAGTGCCGCGCCGAGGCGAGGGGAGATAAACCCGAGTAGAATAATGCTTTACAGGCCCCTCCTACAATATTTCGGCGGCGGCGTTCTCATACGGCGAAGCCCGACGTCCCATCCAAGTCATGGCGAAACTGTTTGCCTCGACAGCCGAAGCGAAACACAAGTCCAAATGATGTGCATCGTAGCGCGACACAAACAGTGGCGCCACGATGACGTCCCGCCGCTCTAAAGAGTCTAGGAGCCTGCTCAGAAGTGGATCGAATTGTGTTCCTGGGAGCCCATCATCGGCTGGGAGCGGTCCGAGACGAACATATGTGTGGTTGTGGTCGATTATACGTGATTGCACACTGGATGTTCCCGGACGTAGGTTTAATGGCTGCACAAGTGTGGTCGGTCGAATGCGGGGCGGCACCATTGCAGATATGTGTTGTGATATCACTTGGACCGTGGGCCTCAGGATGGGGTTGCGCTTCCAGCAGGACTGCACAAGCTCCCACAGGCGCTGGGGCATGGCTTGTCCGCTTTTGGTCTGCGGCCAGGTATACGGAATTAGCTGCCAAGTCCCCTGTTCCGTGGCTGGGTTCGACCATTTCATGATGATGGCACCCTCGGATTTGTTGACGAACGGAATTGTTCCCTCGGTCCATATCTAAATAAGGTTTGGGTGACTTGTATCGAAGAAAAGCGAGAGAATATGACCTCGCAGATGACACAAGCAAATGCCCACACGTCGGATTCGACGGTCCGCTGGAAAGGGTGGTTTGGACGATAAACCTCAGGGAGAAGTAGCTCCGGGGCCATCCATTTGCCCGAGCCGCTGCGCATGGAGGTTTTGATGGACGTCTGAACCTCAATGAACGCGGCGAGGCCAAAATCAGAGAGGCATGCGCGGCCGTTCTGATTAATGAGAATATTGCGCTGTACAAATATATGAGATTCGCTGATCAGGTGTGGCAGACATGATTTACCCCACATAGATCTCCGTGGACAATGTTCATCGCGTGGAGATATGAAATGCCCTGGATTACATCGCGAATCTGTCTCGGCCCGATCAGTCACCAAAATGAACTTAACCTTTGAAGAGAACGCACAAGCGAGAACGCGGACCGGGACGAGAGGGAGCGGTCTGCCATGTAGGTTAGAACAGATCCTTGTGCCATCCACAGCGACACCATGGCCATCGTTTGGCCCGGAAATGTCGAGTTAACCCCGATAAACGGCACGATGTTGTCATCTTCAATCATTAGTTTTCAGCACGACAAACCCTCAAAATGTAAGGAAGAGTGTATGCTCAACGATTCAGATGGCTCCACGAAAGCGCCTCCTTTGTGAATTTTTCTTCAAAGATTCGCCTCTCAGAGTTGGCTTGGCTGGAAAAGATCCTCAAGACCTTGAGAGCGACCTCCACTTTTTCTCCTGCCTGGTTGGTGTATTGCCCGTGGAAGATATCAGCAAAGCCACCGGACTTTACCGGCCTCCCGGTGAGCAAAACCACATCGGGCACATGCAGTGCTTCCGGGAGAACGCCTAGGAAGTTTGCCAGCAGCTGGAGTAAATGTTGAGCGTGACCCAGAAACCCTCTGTCGAGCCATAACTCGCTATTATTCAGCGGACGCGAGTCCACAATCTATTTAGATACTAGTGTGAGGTGACGAGGTTGCATGAGAGATAAACCAGCATACGGAGTTCACGACATTTAGAAGGTTGATGGCGTGGTCTCGTGGGACTAGTGGTATATCGTGCTTGTACGAGCCGATAATAAACAGTAAACACAGAGCATCATAAATTTCCATGTTATCCCGTTGAAGAGCCCTTTGGGTGTCCAGGTACGTTGCACTTTCCAGAGTTGAGAGAGCCTGTCAAAACCGGTACTATATGTCACCGGGTACTGGGCCACCTTAGCACTTTTGCCCTCTGGCCAGCTGGTCTAGCAGATTATATACCTCAACGTCGACCCTTGGGTGAAGACTAACATACCAGGAGTGAGTTAGAGTATTTTAGGGCATTTCTAGGTCGTGTTTTGGGCCGCCACTGAATTTATTTTCCGGTGTACCCCAAAATAGCAATCAACGGGGTAGTGGGCCACCGGCCTAATTTAGGCGTCGAGACATGTATTGAGTAACTTAGAGTACTCAGAACGACTCAAGGGGTCCTAAGGCATGATTATATACCCTCATAATTGGAACTAAAGGTTTACAAGGGTTATAACTAGTGGTATTTCCGGCAAGGGAGGACGGCGGAAACTGGGGCATCGACGAAATCGGGTGTGCTACAACGCAGACAGACTGATCTTGGGCGAAGCTAAGTATTGGGACGGTAGATGGGAAGCTATGGCACATACCTAAGTAGAATAGATGGCGCCTCCATGCCCATAACCCTTCAAACAAAATCCATCTATGTACGTCAATGAAATTGGGTGGTTGCGTGGAACGACCTTCGGTGAACGCGACGTCGGCTGGTAGAGGCCTAAAGCAAGGGGGAGGGCCTCTGAATGCATGTTATCAGTGTGCATACCGAACTCTAGGCCAACAGCAATGTCGGGTGGGTCGCCATAGGGCGGTCTGTCGCGCGCCGGTCAAGCGAAGGCCGGGCTGTTCTTGGACAGCCTAGGGAGAATTTCGGGTCGTCCAGGGGTCTACCGACCACACAGAACATTGCCTTGGATATAGGCAACAAAACGAGCCCGCAAACGTGAAAATCGGCGGAGAATTGGTGGAGAATGAGAGAAAAGAAGAGGGCGAGTGGCGTTCGGAGATAAGAAATGATTAATTCCCACCCTGCCCTCGGAACCAAACGGAGCACAGCGTATGATCAACGCATCACCCGGCCTCCAAATTTGGTCTGCATCAAGCTCAGACATCATACTCCATCCTCCGAACACCAAACCACGCAGTTCCGCAAGACAACAACCTGTATTATCCAAGTGGCCCACTACCCCAACTGGCCCAGTACCCAGTCGCTAATAGTATCGGGACCTGAATTCAAAACAACTAATGATTGACCTTGAGCATCCATCTGGAATAATCCCAGGCGTGATGCAGAGCACTGCATATGCCGGCAGTTGTTGCGCTTTCAGGGTCGAAATCCAGGGGTAGATTAGTCCGCTCCCACATCCCCTCCCAGATGCTAGCCGACTGTTTGATCCCTTCAATTGGTATTTCAGTGGAACACACCTTAGAGATGTTGCATCTGGGCGCTGCCAGACCCCTTCGAGCAGAATGCGGAACAAATTCTGCTCCCATTCAGGAATTGAACAGGGGAAACAAAGGTCGTACTTACTTTGTACAGCGCAGGCTCCGACGGGATCCTTCCGGAGTACATAATCGACCCGTCGTCGGAAACATACAGGATCTGCAGTTTTTCGGAAGTGAATCGCTGTCGTTTGGGCCGGACGCCCGGCTCACACATCACCACTATGTTCAAGCCGTGTAATTCTTTGAGCGCCGAGAGTATAGCATACACGTCGGGTGCCTGTTCTGTGCCAACACCGTGAATGATGAGCGTTGTCAGCCCATGTTCCGAAGAATCCTCTCCAACGGCAAGACAATGAGGCGCGGAACCTGCCAGCCACTGGTATGTAAGCGGTAGACTGTCGTCGTGGTCAAAAAAAAAAGGAAAAACCGCACATTTTCAAGCATTCGGGCGTGCTCAAGCGCCGTGAAGCCATACATGCGCGAGGACAGGACCAGCTTGCACAAGTAATGCGGGGAGATGGTCGCAAGTTTGCGGATAAGAGCGACCATCCCTGACTGGCTACCGCGTACATTGATGCTGATTTGGAACCTGCCCGCGGTGGAGAAAGTTTTCACCACAATTTCTTCGGTGGCGCCCAGAATTTCGGTGCTGTCAGTAGAAAACCACAGGATCCGTTGCGTAGGAAAGGGTGCAGTGCTAAGCGTGGACCAAAGTCTGAGGTCCTCTGGCAAATTTGTTGCAAGTTCCGATGGAGGGCTGAAGAAGGTACCACATTCCGCATTCACAGCTCACATACACTGTATCAATGAGCTGTACGCACCCCTACCTAAATTCAATCCCGTCATTTCGACTCCTCTCCGCTCTCTTACTTCGAAGGCCTCTTAGCTTGAAGTCGGCTTACCCTGAAGTCTTGCTTTGGGTCCACGAGACGAGATAGAATTGGAATTCTGACGAGCGACCGGGTGCATGGTGTCCTGATAAGGCAGGTAAATTACGCGATTCGGACTTGTAGAAATTGCCTGCTCGATATGTGTTCGTTCGTTCGAGTATGTGTCATTCCCCGAAAATTGGAGAGTCTTCGACTCTGGAGTTGGGGAACAAATTTTCCAACGCCCAACAGTTCACAAATGAAGTTCTTACGCTCGTAACAACTTCTTCCTCTACTAAGTAGTAGTAATAATAAATGTTCCGGTTTTTTCGTCACTCATAAATCGTCCGCCCACTCGACGGTGCATCGCTGCGTCCCATGATGCGGGCAGCATGTTGGGGTTCGACTCCCCACATCCGAACTGCGTCGAAAAGCGCCAGCGTTTTTTCTTTTCTTTACCGGTTAATACTAGACCTAGACAGTGTTTTCCCCAAAGCCTCAATTGCAAAACCGAATGAGCCAGGCAAGTATTCAATCGGGCGTCGTGCGCGGTACATCACTGCGATGGGTGTGAGTTCGGTTGAGCATCCATGTTGGCAGCAGGTCGAAGAGACTGGTACTCGACTATCAGAACATCAGGAAAAACCAAAGTTGCCCCATAGACCCAGAGAGACCCACATAGACGTCATAGACGTCATAGACAATGGACTTCTATCATAGACTGGTGGGAGGGGGGGGGGTCGACCCCATAGACACCCATAGACACCCATAAATCCCTACTTTCTATGAAACTGACCCACTTTCTATGACAATTTTCGACTTTTTCTTTCCCATAGTCACCTCAAATTACACGTAAAAAATGGGCAAAATATATATATATTGCAGCGCATCGAACGAATACAGATCTACGAGATGCGGAACGACAAAGAAGGTGGATAAAAGGGGGGTGTACGTTATGTTGCGAAATTGAAGTTGAAAGACTTGGCAGGAACGGGAACACGGAGTCGAGGTTCGATCTTCCGATTGATTTGACGAGACGCAGGAGAGGCTTTGGAATGTTTGAGGATAATGTTGTGGTCTTGGAGTATAAACTTTGCGGAACGACTTGAAATGACGGTGGGAAAAGGTGCAAGTTGAGTTTGAAAAGTGCGCCCTCGAGGTGGAACCATACGAAGATTGATGGAATGAAACGATCTTGCCGTCGTCGAGGTTTATTTTAGTTCCGTGCGTTGGTTCGGCGTTGCGTTTGAAGGCACTTGCGGCATGGGTTTGGGTGCTTGATGGCAGGAAATTTGATGATGTTGCTGTCAAGGCCAAAGGAACTGAAGTCTGAGTACAGTGAGGATCGGAGGTTGACGGCGGTTTTAGCTCAGACAGGGACGCATTCGTGGGTGACAGATGCGCTGGCACAGTGGGTGTCGTTGGGAGGAGCGGAGTTTGGAGGGTGGGACGTGCGCACTCGGCGCGAAACTGATTGACCGCTGCGCGAGCCTCGGCGACTTGATTTGAGCCACTGAGTATCTGCTGACAATGAGTTAGTGGAAGATTGAACGGGGAGCCAAGAATAGGCCAAGAAGGGTAGGATATGGGAAAGGGAGGAGGGTGTGGGCAGGGGTACGTCCGAAGTGGCTATGGCCATGAGACGAGATAATGTGGAGGTGTAGGAGGGAACAAATGAGAGAGGAAAAGGGTGTACACATGAAGAATGAGATCGAAGGGCTGCAGACAGCGACCCGACAACGAGTCAAAACTTGAAAGAGGAAATACGCACCTCTTCGCCATCTAGCCACCACGCGAGACACACCCATCGAGCACCGAACAGAGTACTCATCAGCACGGCCAGATCAGGATCCACGGGAGTTGAGAGGCAGAGGGAATCGTTGAGAGCGGTGGAAGAGAAAGCGGAGGAAGAGTGGCGTTTGTTTGTCCTCCATCAAACCGAACCATTTCCACGGGCACGTGACATGATTGGCGCGCGGCGCGTCTGATTATGATCTATCGGCGCCCAGCCATTTAATTCTCAAAGTGCTCCGCTGCGGGACACAAAACAGTTATTCAAAAACATCGCACTTCGGGAGCCCTAAAACAACAAAATGGCTCGTCAGTACTAAATTGATCATGAAAATTCCCTATTAGTAAAATCAGACATTGTTTGTTGAACGTCGTCCGTCCAACTCTGACTTGAACTCATTCATGTCATTTCTGTCTCATTCTGCGTAGCGCGCTGTCTTGGGTAGCATTTAATTTATTTGAGCATTCCACCACCTCGGTAGTACCAAAGTAGTACTCAAATCAATGTATCCCTCGATTGTGCTCTGTCGCGTGACTTTTGACATCGTTTTGTGGGTCGGTGGTGATTAAAGCATGACTAGTTTCACCATCCATGCTAATAAGTGATCACTCATCTTGTCTTGCGCGTGTAGTTGTATTGACTTCTTGCTGATGGAATTTATTATTTACAAGCCTCACCTCAGGCCAGAAAATGTAGCGCAGGCTGTTTAAAGAGGACCTGTTGCCTGGATTGTGAACTTGATTGATTTACAGGCCTGAGGACTGGTATAACCTATAGAGCTCTATAAACATTGAAGCTGTGGGACGGAAACTCATAGCCACTCATAGACCTCGATAGACATCCATAAAAGAGGCGGTCGACACATAGACATTCATAGACCATCAAAGACCCGCATAAAAACCCGTGTTCTATCATAGAATTTCGGTTTTTCCTGATGAATGATTCAGGCTACAAAAATTGTGCACTCACTGGCAATATAACAGGGCTTTGAGGAACACAGTCACGTCCTTTGCGGCGTCAGACAAGGGAACGAAGGGACAGCCATCCATCATGTCCGCGTCTTTCGGGGTAGGGAGGGAGAGCATATCATAGAAAAGAGGGGATCGAACCGCAAGAAAATCGCGGGAGATGCGATACAAGGTGGTCTTCGCTCGCTTGGATGACAAGTCCGCAATCCTCAAACCACAGCCCCTGAGGCTCCAATTGTTTCCGTCTGAAAACCGTTTCAAACGGTTATAACTGTTTTTATTATTTGATGGACCAGGCAAACAGTTTTTAAATTGTTTCCTAACCATTTAAACCATTACCTTCCCCCGGCGTCTCCCCTGCCCCTTTTCCGTTCTCTGTAGCTCCTGTGGTCCTTAACAGGCATGAAACCACTCAATACAGATTGTAAACTAACCGTGTTTCTGCAACTGATGCGTGAACAGAGCTTGGGTTGAAAATCAACAACCGTGGGAATCTTCGCTTTTGAGGTTCGGAAATTCCGACGTTCATGTGCCAAGGTGGACTGAGCGCCGATAAGAAGTGCAGCACCCGAAGAAAGGCTTTTGAGGGCCAGAAGGTCGTTTGGCATCCCACACTGGCCAAAAGTGCTAGACTGAACACGGTTGACACAAAGGAGAATCATATTCTCGACTTGAGAGAAAAACTGTTTTTAAAACGGTTTGAAACGGTTTCAGACGGTATCAAAACTGTTTCCGTTTTAGTTTGTCTAGTCCTTCGAACTAAAATCAAATGGTTGGAGCCTGAACAACCCCTCTGCCCGAGTTGATACCGTCTGCCCTTCATGTTGAAGAGGAGCAGTGGTGTGCGCCTCGACATCCACCTAGCTGGTAAGGTATGATTGGGGTCAATATGACCAAAGTTGAGCGAACAGGAAACGCAGATAGTGTCAGTACCTAGGAGAAGAGAAGCGATGTGGCGGTGTTGATCTTTATCGTTGCTCTTATCGCATAGGATTCTGGATCCACCGATATGTATTTCGTGACTGTAGAAGGGTGGTCATAGTGCATAGCATTCAACCAGATTTGGCTTATTTCGGCTGGGAATGGACGTCATGTGTTATGAGCAATCCGACTGTATGCCCTTCTCGCCAGAAGGCAACATCTAGATATGAGTTAGGATGTTTACTACTAGCGCCTATGTGCAGATACAAGATACATATCGGTGGTAGATGCGAAGCCTCAGGCGGACAGCCTTAGTGAACGACCTAAGGGAAAATATACGGTGAAATTTCCTTTCGGCATCATTATTGCTTGATCCATCGAAGTTCATGCAGAACCTTGGGTACACTATTTATCAAATCGTCTGGATTTGATTCGAACACCAAGTCGAGAATAAAGAAGAGTGTGTTTGAAATTTATGCACTGAGCGCAGATTCTACGTACTAACAAATTTCGTGAGAGCAGAAAGCAGGCCAACTTCCACGTGGGTGTGGGTTTGCCAGGTTGTGTATTCAACGGCCCGCAACGACACGGAGGCTGTGGTGCCGAAGGTTCTCGACCTGCGATAGTGAAGATCGTGAGATGGAGAGGGAAAGGAGGTTTAAGAATCATACAAAGCTATTTGAGCACCTCTGCCTTGATCTTTTCCAACTCGCTCCAATCCGGGAGCCCAAATATTCCGGGGAGCTGGTCCCAGAGCCGCTTTCTGGCCTCTCGGTGGACCTTTTGCATCTGAGACAAACAAGGGTCGCACACTTCGAGATCATCCCAATCGCCCTCGCCCCACAGCCCGAACGGCATCGTCGTTTCGGTTTCGCGAGAATAATCTCTCCGTTCCGAGACACTCTGGTGCTTGATAGTCCGCGCGACCAAACATTCATAGGGCTGGGGACACATAGCAACTTCGTGATTGCACAAAAACTGTAGAACGCTAGCCGCTCCCGTGGTCTCCAGGAATCGAAGGCCCTGGAAGCATCTGACTTTGTCCCCCGTGCTTAGGGCCGTCCTAGTTATAATTGTTTCTTCGTAAGAATGCTCACACATTCGGTAAAACGCGGTGGGAAGGATCCAATCGGCGCCTACTTGGCGCGCAAGTTCGACGATGAGCATGTTCTCATCGTTCGTACCATCCGCCAGGGCCGTTCGCCACGAGGGCAAGTCGTGGTGGAGGGTACTCCCGTCATCACCGAACTCCGTGGAATGAGCGGATGAGAGGTGGGTTAGGGCTCTTTTGCGCAGCCCGTCGACTTCGTATTTGTGACTCATGCGAAGTACGCCGGCGAGAATTTCAAATGTAGTGGGTGCCGGCGAGGGTTCAAAGAAGCTGAGTCCTGCGTCAGAAGCTATGACGAGAAGGAGCACCAAGAAATCTTACTCGTAATAGAATAATGCACGAAGAAAAGAAGCCACATCTTTCGCGGGATCCGGCAGCAGCACGAAGGGGCAGTCGTCCACCGTGTCAATATCCTTTGGTGCTGGAAGCGAAAGCATATCTCGAAAGACTGGAGATTGAATGGCGAGCATGTCGCGGGATACACGAAAAATCGTTTTTTCCGCCTGAATGATGAGGCCGCAATCCTCAAACCACAACCCTTGGGAGCGCGTGAGGTTTAGACGTTTATCTTGAGAGACGCGTGTGGCAGTGTTTGGGGTAGGGTCAATGTCCATTGGGTCGGAAGAGACTACACGCTTGATCGGTGAGGACAAGGGAGAGCATAGCCACTGATGTGAGATGCGGGCGACCGGGCCGCCGCGACCCCTATTTACTTCCCAAGTTGGATAATAGCGCTGGATAGATCGATCGCCCACACTTGCAAGACTTTTTGATGCCGCATTCCTGCGCTTGTCAGGGACACTTCTGCGGTCGGCTTTCTTAGGTAGTGTCCAGGAGATCGGAAGATAGATAATCCTGAGCGGGTTAATTTTTTATTTCTGACTAAGGGTGTATTGTGAGACCGTGACCGTTGCTTAAGGAGGCAACCAGATGTTTTTTTGAGGTTCAGGGATCCTGTGTGCATATCCTGTTTGAGGAGAGATTGTAGATGAGTTCCTAACCATTTTACTTCGTTTTCAGGGCCAGCAGACTTTTCTGAGATTTTTTCCTCAATGTCACGAAATTTTAAGGCAACAGCCCACACCGTTACCGTGACCGGCCAGAAAATATGCAACGCAACGGGGGGGCCGTTACCCGTTGCCTCCCTACAACTTGGCACTGTAATCTTGACTCACGTGAAATCGAGGCTAAAATATTAATCTTCGTCCTTGACACTACTGGCAGGACAGGAGAAGTGGGGCTGTTGTTGTTGTTCTCGTTGTGGCACGGCGCAGTTCGAGGAGGCAAGCAGAACCCTGAGCTGACAGGATAGTGTTTAATAAAAGAAGGTGGAACCAGATGCGTGGTGTTCAACCGGTTGCACACTGCGTGACCCTTGCAGAAATAATTGGAAAATAAGATTGTTGAGTAAGCCTGATAGGATAAACAGTGCTGTATGATTTCGGAGAATGGACGCAAACACGATCAAAGGGAATACCACTATCAGCAAGCCACGAGGCAATACCCGCTGCTATTGGAGACCGTCGAGAGACTGCCATCGGGTTCGGACTGTCCGCCAAAGTTGGTTGCGTCGGCGGCGGTATGGCAGCCAGCGTAGTATGCGCAGGTCAACATAGTGGTGTTCTGACGGGAGTTATCAGTTATGAATTGAGTAGAAAATGAGAGGGGTGGACATACCTTCGCGTTGTTGTCGTAGTAGGCTAGAAGGAGCCCGGTCAGTTAGGTAGATCTGAGTGAAAAACCAATAAAATGACGTACGGTTTGCGAACCCACATCCGCCGGGACGGCAGGAGCAGAAATCGATACATTCTGTGGGGATATGAATATTAGGAAATTGAATCACAACGTATGACTGAAGAACCAACCCTCAACGGTGTCAGTCAGAATGTAACTGAGATAGTCGTCTCCGTGAATCGACGCGTTGAGGTTCTGGAATGCAACGGTATAGCAGGGAGGCGCTGTTGGGGTACATTTGGCAGAATAGGTCGTGGTGGCCGTGGTGGTGGTCGGGGTGGAGCTCACGCTCGCCGGGGGCGTTATGCTGGCAGAGGCAGATGTAGGGGGAACCGTCGAGCTGACCACGGGGGAAGATGTCGGGGGCAGGACCACCACTCCACCAGAGCACAACACCGTCGCCTTCTGGAGGGTCACGGCGGTCTGCGCGTAGATGCACCCATTGTCGATGGCATTTGTCGCGATAACAACATTTGTCTTTGCGAGGATGTTGCCTTGGAAAACACCATTCGTGCCAACGGTGACTGTTCCCGCAACGGCCCAGATGATATTCTGGAAAGCGGTGTTCGTGGGTTGGACCGCGACGTGTAATGCTACCCACCTTAGACTGGGCGCCGCCAATCAGAGTGATCTTGACGTTCGCCGCCTGGACGAGGGTGCCCGCGATTTGGAAAATCCAGGCTAATGATGTTACATCGGCTACATCGAACTGGGATAAGGCGGAAGGACGCACTGTCGGCGGGACCACCCGAGAGAGTGATACCGGTGGAGATGGTCACTCCGGTTGTCCACTTGTAGAGTCCGGGAACGAGGACAGAGCCGCCGATGAGGCCTGTGAGAATATTTTAGTCGAGGAAAGGATGACACAGCAAGTCATCCTACCAGCCTTCAATCCCACAAAATTCGGCATCGGGCGGTCTAGAAACGGGATTAACTCAGCAATGTCCGGAATCCAAAGGAAACAGACGGACTCGAGGCATCGGTGTACGCAGTTTGCATGTCGAGAACGGCGACGGTTAAAAGTCCAGGAGTGGGCAAGGCGTCGGTGGAGCCCATCAGGTCACCGTGGACCTGAGTCGAAGTCCAAAATTGCTTGCTGACGTCTTGGACCAGGCTGAAGCCGGTTACGGAGGTAATCGTAGCAGGGCTGACGCCAACATTCCCGGCTGTTGGAGTTTACCCCCTTAGAACAAGTAGACATTGGCCACAGTGCGAATGAATACGCACTGACGGCGGAATTGGGAACGGAGGAAACACCGGTTTTGGCGAGGATTGCGAAATTTGCGGCAGTGCCGAGTAAAACTGGCGCAGGGCCTGCAGCAACAGTGAAACCGACCAAGGCCTATAATGAATAGCGGTTAACTAGGGAATGTGAAGGGTAAGATGCGCGTACAAATAGAACGAAAACAGCGAGGTTAGGACGGATGGTAGACATTTTGATGAGAGGATGTGAGCTTGAGAGGTTGAGTGGGAAGGGAGAGAAAAGGAGAGGAAAGGAGACTGGTCGAACGCGTTCCGAAGAAGAAGACTGAAGATACACGGAAAGCGGTAGGCTCTTAAATACCAAGTTCTCGGAGACACCGCGGAACGGTAAGCACTAGAACGGCTGTCAGCAGGGCTAGACAGCATTCTAAAGATGCACACACAGTACACCGAGAACCCGAGCGTCTGGCGCTGAGAACATAGCAACCGGACAGCTGAGGCGCACTTGTTTTCGCCTGAATCTCAAAGAGAGGGGACGAAAGTTGCGCCTTGAATAGATTGTCTACGCGCGGATTACACGAGTGAAGATGCCTGAGCGGAGGCGCTGGTTGTACAGCGACGCGCAAAACTTGGGAATGGCTTCAAATAGCTAGGCAGGTGAGGTGACAGAAAGGCACAGCGAGAGCTCTCCAAAGTGACAGGGAGGCACGAAAAAGATTGGTGGGCGGTTCGCGGGGCATTGAGGCGGAGAAAACATAACAGATGTTGAACAGATGGTGACAGAGTGAATGGGTGGGCCTGAGATTTGAGCGAATGGTTCTCAGTCGCATTAGTAGGACTTGGCATGGGACTATTGAGATTTTCGTCCGCTTACACAACGTGCCCCAACGAATGAACTACCGACAGAAAAAGTGGACGACTTGAAGGGTGTCGTCTTGGTGTCGTCGTGAACTTGAAGGAGGTGATGTCACGGCGAAGCCAGAAAGTGTAGGGTCAGGGCTGACGTCATGACACAGCCACCCTTGCGCTTTCGACCAACTCCCATACTTCACGTTGACTTCACGCGTCCCCCATGGATCCATTCAAGCTGTACTAGTAGTGTCATGACTCACCGCTAGCTCAGCCTCCCTCGGGTCCTTCATACATCACTTCACACTCCGTTCTCCAGGCAAACCGCGCAAAAATTGCAATTGATGGTCCACCGATTCAAATCGCTCCTTCCTCTCTGCTGTGGATGCACTGCATTTCCGGTCTCTGCCTGCAGGCGCTGCTATATTTTGGCAAAACATTGATGCCACCGCGTGTGACGTATCCGGAGCGCCTGCCATGATCGAGACAGCCCGCCCCCGCCATCTAGGCTAAAATCGATCCCATAGGACTGCGACCGCTCGCAATATCTGGTTCTACTCATTCTCCTTCAGTTAAATCTGTCTAGGATGCGTTTGAAGGGAAGGGCAGCAGTGACATGATCGGGATTTCGGTTACGAGTTCAAGTCACAGCACGACAACATCCAGCCCTCAATCTTCTGGTTCCCTCTCGGCCCTGGTCATGTTTTAAAACTATACTGCGGGGGCGCATCGCGATTCATTAAATATGTACGTCGCCAGGAGTACTGAAACATCGCCTCGAGTCGCTCTTTTCCCTCCTCCATTGATGGCCCTATAGAGACCAGGCCCCGGATACATGGATCCCGAAATGTCCAACTCGGAACCCCGCACTATGACAGGTATACCCCGCCGGGAAACGTAATGCAAAGGTATATAATATACGAGGCAGCTACCGCCGTCCGCGATTATCTTTCCTCCATGTATCGCGTATTCGTACACTCTGGTGCCGCTGGCGAAGCCCAAAACGAAGACGGCGGAATGTCTGCCCCGATGACCCATTATCGCAAGGAGACCCTCGTTGATTCTCAATCTCCCTTCCTTCGGGCGTCGGAAGAGGGTGCGTTCTGTTTGATTTTTCCTGAAAAGCACTCAATTTGGCTCATTTTTTGACAGCGCCCATTCAATGGTTCTCGTCGTCCAACGCTCTACGTTTACTCTCCTTAACGCTGCACTCCGTCCTCATTGCTATCCATGTCGCTCTTTTGCTGGTGTGGTCAAGAGGATTGGAGCATCGAATAATCTTTTCGCTAGATCATCAGAAGAAAGTGTCATTTATTATTACCGCGGTCACAACTACATTCGGAACGGTCGGTTTTCATGTTCCAGTCGCTGAACCCAAGCTGAATTTAGCCCATAGATTTACTCGGCGCTTCTGGTCTTCGTAACACAGACGCTATTCACAAGACGGAGTCTACAGATCACCCAGGCTGTGACGGTTATCCATGACACCTCCGCCGCATGGTCGGGAATTGGATCCGCATTCCTGCATCTATGGCGTCAAACGGCGGTTCGAGGCTCCGCCTTCAGCGTCCTCACTGCCCTACTGTACCTGGGGAATATCCTTGTTCTGCACATCACGACCCCTGCATTGTTTTCGGCGGCGGCGTTCAACTCATCCATTGACATCCCCGTTGGAACACAAAGTCATCTCCCGGTCTTCAACTGGTCTAATGACACCATTCTCGACACGTGCGTGGTTGTGGTCGAGACAAACAACAATACTAATTTTACTGAACACAGCGACAATCTTCTGCACTCCGTGACAGGGTCCCTGTACTATATTCCCTCGATCCTCGGGAACACGACGTCGGCCGGGCTGAACAACGGAACGTTATACGATGTCCTCAACGACAATGACGGGGTAAAAAATGTCGTAGTAAATGCCACCGGCTTTAATGTGACCTGTGGGTACCCACCGCACATGAACATGTCGTTTAAGGGGACTCCGAAAAACGACTGGTTGTGGTGGGGAGTGTCGGTGGACCCGCACTCGGATTATCCTATAATTAATGAATTCCCAACGACCCGTAAGATATCTTCGGATTCAATCCAATCGCTTCTCACCCCGGACAGAGCCAGCCATGATTCGCCCGGTCACCCCCGGCGAAACCTACCCTCCGAATCTCATGCTCTACACCACGATCCCAATAGTGGATTCCAATAAAACACATCCTCCACTTTTGGATCTGCGCCCGGCCACCAACGACTCCATATCTCACGTCCAAATCATGCAGTGTGACCTAAGCTTGGTTCCCCAGAAAGTCAGTTTGGAGGCCCGAACACAAGTCGTGCTCAGCATAGAACCCAATATCACGAAGACGAAGTCCGCATGGGGACAATACACTGGTCCGGCATCTTACAACCAGAACTTCACTCCCGATCCAGCAAACACAACCACTGGGAACCTGTTCATCGACTTGGTATTCGTTTTTCATCGTTTATATCGCAACCTTCTCAGTCTTACGTTCATAGTGGCCGTACTGGTATACACTCATGCCATCCGTAGAGTTTCCTGTTTCAGTCCTCACGAAGGTGGGAAATGCGTACGCTTCGGATGTGTGAGTCGCACTGCAAAGCCAACGGGACGCATGCTGACCGTATTGTAGATTCCTCCTCCAACAACTGAATCTACACGGGCCGAACGCAACTTACTCCCCAAATAATACCGTGGCCCTTCACGATCTCGAAAACGCTCTCTCGCGACTCGTCGCAGCCATGTTCTGGAGCAGTGAGTTTGAGCGATTAACATAAGGACCATCCATAGTTTATTGATTGTCTTTAGCTACCCACTTTCTCCCCGCTGTGGGACCTTCACTGGGTTCCGGCAGCAGTGGTGCCGATGATATTTCCATCTCTCAGATTCAGCCAGTGCAAAACACCCTACCCCTCGTTCAAGGAACTGCCGTGGTCGTCGGGATCTTGACCCAGGGACGTTTGGACGTATGTATCCCTTGTTAAACCACATCAACTTGAATGAAACTCACGCACGACCTTCACAGTCGAGCTTGATAGCGGTATTCCTGTCCGATATTGATCATTTAATGTGAGCTGACCGCATGCATGTCAGATCGTGGTCGGCCTCGTCGCCTCTGTTTTCCTCGCTCTCCTAGCTCTCCCCTCCATATTTTTCTTTGGAGACAAGGATATTGCCATCGACGGCACTGGGGTCCTGCACGCCATATGGATGTATCGCAATCATCCTGAACTCGAAGCACTTCTGCCTCAGGTCGAACACCCGACAACCGAGAATTTGCGCAAAGCGGGCATGGTTCGAACGAGATTGATAGGAGCGCGCTTGCGTAAATAAAGTTGAATATAGAATTCTCTCTCATTATAAATTTAACAAACCTTCAGACACGCTGACATCGCAATAGGACAACATTCCGGTCGGTCTTCACCGAGTCGCAATCTACAGTCTAGTGATTAGCGCTCCCCGTAATCACCTCGGGCCAGCTCTCCCGCAGCGCGGTCCGTTGCCCCAAGGCGCAGATTCAGACGCCCGAGACTTGAACTTGAAATCGGCCATTCGCAGCAAATTTAATGTCCTCTAACGGTAAACATCCATTTCAGAACTTGCGATCACGTCAAGTTGTAATTGGGATTTTGACTCAACGCGCACCAGTTTATCATCATCCCATTTGAGTTCTCTCTCCTGTGCGTATATTTTGCCCTACGACCCATGAACAGCTCATGTCGCGACTAGGGGCATATGTCTTCACACTTACCTCTTCCATCCCCTTCCTCTGCACGCCTGAACCTCCTTCTTGTCTCGTTCGTCAGTGGTAGCATGAAATACTCCCTTATCCTCGTCGAGCTCCGCGCGTCGCGTGTACGGAAGGTGAACGGCCACTATGGGTCCGAATCAGCCAGTCCTCGGCAGGTGGCCAGTAGACAATCCTTGTGGGAAATTTAATTACCATTCTGCCACGGCTTCAAGTTCTTCGCCGTCACGGCTACTTCAGACGCCAAGTTTAGTCCACTTCATACCCCGAGTCCGTCGTGGGCAGCGGAGTCCCGTCATCCCCTCGTCGCAGCAGATGACGCTGTATCCCGCGACTGGTGTCGGTTCCTCAGGCTGGGATACCGTCGGAGACGGGGAAAAGGCTGTTGATGCACTTTGGGCTGGTATGCACAGTCCCTTCTAATATTGTCCACCTGCATAGAGTCGTAGCACCGTAGGCGCTGTCGCTACACTCGAGCGCTTTGGGATGCATATTTTCGTCCGAGGACGAGCGTTTTTTCCCCCCATGTACCCACAAAATTGCGGCGTCCCCTCGCCTTTCTCTCATTCCGGGAAAGGTTAACCTAACCGGCGGTGAAGGAGCCGGGGCCGCGGGGGGAGTATGCGGGGAGTGAGATCGCCTGCGGGACGTACGGGACGGATTTGGGGCTTCGTATATCCGATGCCCTTGGACCCGGGGCTCGACGTGGTGGACGCAGCCGCGAAGAACCCCGGCGAGATCGGGCTCTTGATGCCAAAACGGCCCATGCGGAGGCCGCGGTGCCGGCGCGCGCGTAGTTCTTCTGCGCGTCGGCCCGAGCGCGTTGTGGGCGGAAAGATGCGCGGAGGGAGACGAGGGAGAGCGCGAGGGTGATGAATCACGCTAAAGGGCCGAAATCCGATCAAGCCTTGGAAGTCTGACCCGGCCATCACCAGTCATTGATCTTATCCCACGGCCTCTTACACCACACTCGAGTGCTGCCTTGAGGTAGCGGTATTTTCCTGTCATCCTGTTATCCTGTGTTCTGACTTGCATCCCGCCTCGACTTTGGAAACTCAGAGTCAGTCAGCTCTCTCAGGCGTCGATTGTGGCGCCGTCTTCGGGATCATTGAACCACTGCGTGCTCTAGTCTTTCGTAGACACTGCAACATTAATTGCTCGTACCTCGCATGTGTTCTGAATATCTATACCCCCAACTGCTGAAAAACACAAAGGCTTGATCAAGTTCTCTATTTCCTACTCGGATCAAAGCGCGCCGATACCCCGTGAAATATTCCATAATATCTCAGTATCAGTATCAGTGCACTGTCACTGTCCACCGGCACCAGTACGCGCCGCGGATGCAACGTCCTCTCCAGTTTGGACGAGATTTCGTGGGAGTTCGTTTCCCGTTCGCACCTTAGTTACTGCGGAGGGAATCTTTATAAGAAGCTGTAACCACTGTACAGCCTTCTATAGCTTTCTCCCACTTACCACCATGTCGGCCAGAGATTCTGTGATTCGGACTCCTGAGCTCGTTGAGCGTACCCTCGTCTTACTCCCAGTCCGCGATCTCCTCGTCATCGCTCCGCTCGTCAGCAAAATATGGCAGGCCATCACGCTCTCGCCTACCCTGCAGCGCGCACTCTTCTTCGAGGCAGACCCTACAGCGTCTGCGTCTCAGCCCGTCAAAAATCCACTTCTGGTCGAGCTATTCCCGCCGTTCTTTGCGCCAAACACTGAAGAAACCTATCCGTGGCCGGGGACTGCGACCTCCATCCTGGCAATGCCATGGGCTCAGGCACCTGAGGCGTTCAAGCGCGCGGATGCGAGCTGGCGCCGCATGCTGGTTATGCAGCCCCCAGTGCAGACGATGGTCGTCGTTCAGACGAGCCACGGTATGATCGGCACTTCCGAGCGCCGGGCGGTGGTGCGTGATCTCTCGCTGCGCATGGGCATGCTGTACGATCTCGCGGTGCCGTTCCTCCGTTATGGCCAATCCAGCTTCCAGATAAAATGGAATAATGGCATTGCCAGAGAGGGCGACATCACTTTCATGCTTAGCTCGTCGTCGAGTTGCGTGGTGGAACTGGATCCAAAAAGGGTGGTTGACGAACGGTTTGACAGCGTCGGCGGGAGTAAAGTGAAGATTAATTACGGCGAGTGGGTGCATCTGTGGCAGACTTCCTACAGATTTGAATCGGCCTGAGAAGTGCTCAAGTGCCAAGCGATCAAGCCAGGTTCGATCCCCGCACAAGTAATGGTGGCGGGCACCGATTAAATGTAGAAAATTATGGAGTGAATCGTGGTTTTCACGCACATTGCAATATTGGGAACAACATTTTTTTTTGAAAAAATTTGAAGTCAAGGGGTAAAGCTCATTCAAGTGCCTTTAAGAAATCCGTCGAAACGCTGATTTGGGCTGGGGGAAGGAGAAGGATGAAGAAGGGGATGCATTATCATCATCCTATTTGAGTTCTCTCTTCCCGTGCGTATATTTTGGCCTACGACGCTACAAATTGCGAGGTACGAGCGAGTTTTTGCAGCGTCTGTCTACGAGAGACTACTACGACGCATGGTCGCGACTGTGGGCATATTTCCTTACAGTTACCTCTTCCATCCCCTTCCTCCTTCCTCTGCACATCTAAATCCTCCTTCTTACGTATTTGTCTGGAATACTTCCTCATCCTCGTCAAGCTCCGCGCGTCGCGTGTACGGAAGGTGCGCGCCACTGTAGGACCCATGTTTATCGGTATATAGGTCGGATACTGATTTGGCCGTTTTCAAAATTTTATCCGAACTTTTGTTGTCGGCCGCGGTCGAAATTTTATCCGAATTCTGCCTCTGGCGAGCGCCAGGTCAAATTTTTATCCGAACTTTGCATCCGACCTCAAATTTGCCACAAAAGAAATTCTAAGCTCTCAAAACAGCTACGGTACTACTCTGGTGACTCCTGCTCTTCCTCCAAGTCAATAATATTTACATTTGTCTTTCCCTTCCACCGCACAGTGTTCAAACTTGTGAAACCTTTTCCAATGCTTCACGCTCCGTGGTGAGGTCTTCGAAAATCTCCTCGCTCAGTCCTATCTCAATATGATCCTGGCTTGATGGCCTCGTCGCGTACGGGTAATAACACCGGGAAAAGAATTGGTCGGTAGATGTACGAAGTGCGTAGGGTATTGAGAGCGGCATAATTCCAATGACTAAACTTGAACTGGCATCGATAAAAATGCTGGTACACCTGTACGATCATGTATGACAGGAATCCAATCGTGGGCCTGGCCTTGCCTCCATTCTTGGAATACAAGGTGACCACTGTGAGCTTGCCAACTGTGTACATACTTCAGGCCGGGACCAAATTTATCCGAACTTAGATCTGGTCTTTTTCAAAAATTTCGCGGTATCCGAATTTTGCCTTCGAAGTGAGCGCGCCAGAAGTGAAATTTATACGAATTTTACTCCAACCTCGGAGGTCCAAATCAAAATTTTATCCGAACTCCGTATCCGACCTAAGCCGGGATAAACATGGGTCCTGCCACTGTGGGTCCGAATCAGCCAGTTTTTGGCGGGTGGCCAGCAGACAATCCTTGTGGGAAATTTAATTATGATGCTGCCCCGGCTTCAAGTTCTCCGTCGTCCACTTCAGACGCCAAGTTTAGTCCACTTCATACCCCGAGTCCATCATGGCCAGAGGAGTCTGGTTGTCGCAGCAGATGACCCTGTATCCCGCAACTGGTTTTGGTTCCTCAGGCAGGGATACCGTCGGAGACGGGGGAAAGGGCTGTTGTTGCACCTTGGGTTGGTATGCACAGGGCCTACATAGCGTCGGAGCACCATAGGCGTTGTTGCCACACTTGAGCGCGTTGGACACATATTCTCGTCCGAGGACCCATGTACCCATAAAATTGCGGCGTCCCCTCGCCTTTGTCTCATTCCCCTTTCACGGGAAAGGCTGCGGGAGGCAGATATCAGGATATCCCATATCGCCGGTAACAAAATTAACTGACTTTCCAAGCCACAGCACGATACTGCACACAAATTTCGACGCCGATTCCAAATCAGGCAAGTCGATTGCCTAATCGGGACTCTCCCCATTCTCTTGGCTGAGTGAGTCCAGCCTCGCACAACTCGCGCGCGCGCGGGGGGATACAACCAAGCCGAAATTGAATTTCAAAAGATTGAGTCAATGAATGTATGTGTACAGCTAGTGGATACAGTAAGTAAATGAGGGATCGTACGTATACTGCGTGCAGATGATGCATTGATAAAGGCGTGAAAAACCGTAACGCGTAAAGGAGATGCAGAGGTCGTAGGTCAAGGAAAGGAGTGCGTGCGTGCCCATCGAGGGACTGATCAGCGTGAGTCCGCGGGCGTATAAGGTTCACATGAGAGTCTAGAGCAAGGGAGGAGAGGCGGCAGGAGGGCTATGCCAACGCCCGCCCACGCGCCGCCGTATCCTGCTGCGGCGTCGGCAGCGTGTGCATGTTTATTGAGTGTGCGTCCGAGACGGGGGACCACGCCGACGCGGGGTCCTCTGTGTAGCCGCCAGCGGAGGTCGGACTTGCGGGGTACGCCTCCTCATGCCACCCGACATGCAGCGGTAGTGCATACGCGGATCTTGCGGCGGTAGAGGAGGATGCAAAGGAGGTCGCGGACGCCGGGGTGTGCACGGGGACGAAGGCCGCGGGTGCATGCACGTCGACGTGCCCGTCGGCGGAGTACACGCTCGACACAGACACGTCGGGCTCCTCCTCGTCCATGCGGCCCTTTTCAGTATCCACCGCGAAGCGCTCGACGAAGCGCGAGGTCGACGTCGACGCGAAGGACTCGGCGCGTTTGAGATCGGCGGTGAAGTGCGAGGACGGGGAGGGCGAGGGCATCCCGGCGGTGAAGGAGCCGGTGCCGCGGGGGGAGTATGCGGGGAGGGAGATCGCCTGCGGGACGTACGGGACGGACTTGGGCTTCGTATACCCGATGCCCTTGGACCCGGCGCTCGATGTGGTAGACGCGGGCGCAAAGAACCCCGAGGTCGGGCGCTTGACGCCAAAGCGGCCCATGCCACTCCAGAAGGCGGTGGAGACCGCAGTGCCGGCGCGCGCGTAGTTCTTCTGCGCCTCGGCCGCGAACCCGAAGAACGCGAAGAACGCCAGGGCGCAGAAGGGGCTCGCCCAGCGCGTGAGCTCGACGGCGATGTTGCTGTTGCGGTCGGCGGCCCAGAGGAGGTGCGGGATTTGCTCGACGCGGCCATAGTCAAAGTGCGTGTCGGCGAAGGAGATCCAGGGCGAGATGGCGGTGGCGGTGGCATTGAGATAGATTGTGAAGGCGGCGAGGGGGACGGTGCAGAGGAGGTCCGTGAGCGCGAGGGCGGAGAGACGGAGGTAGCGTGAAGGGGTGAGCGCGTTGTGGGCGGAAAGGAATTGCGCGAAGGCGGCGCGGCGGGCCGAGAAGGCGCGGAGGGAGAGCACTACGGAGGGTTAGCAGGTGCGAGTGGTTGACGATGTGATGAATACGTACCACAGTAAACGGCTGAAATCAGTCCGATCACGACAGGCCACATCGACGAAATAAAATACGCGGGGAGGGCGTTGTAGATGTCGGGATAGCAGCCGATGTCCTCAAAGATGTTAAAGCGGTGGCCCTGCACGATGTACTGCAGAGCAATGTAGATTGCAGGGAAGAGTCCGCAGATGAGGGAGTCGATCAAAACAGCGCGACGTTTCTGCAGTCAAAAGATCAATTCACGATTCAGCCACTTCTTGAAAGTAAAACACACCTCGGCCTTTGTGATGACCACAGCTCGCACAGTCGCGATGTGGTACAGCCGCCGGTTTATGCACAGCGATGCTGCGGGGAGCCCGACCGACGCGCCCATCATGATGCGGATGGCTGCAAGATAGAAAATGAGACTCAAAGAGGGTGAAGGGCTAAAGTAGAAACGCACAGATATCACACCACGCCGGCGCGGAGTTGACGGTATTTCCCGCCCACACGATGGAGTTGACGAACTGATTCAGACACGAGAGCGATGCCCAGAAGATGTACCAGCAAGTCCCCGAGTTCCATGCTTGGAAGTGCCACGGCAGGGGGATCAAGGGAAGTAAGAAACCGAGGAACGCGAAGACAGGGAAGAGAGGGTAGGTGGGGTCGGAGTGCTGGAAGCGAGTCATTGCGTTTTAGAACGAAGAATAATATGGTTTATGGAGGGTGTGGACGGCGAGGAGGACGTTGATTCGTGAGGAGGATGGAGGGGGGAATCAAGAGCGCAAGACGTCGATTTCCCAGCCTCTTAACGGGCATTGTCCCTTTCAATGTCCCTTTCAAAGCGAGGCGCATTGAGGCGGACAATGTCTAGGTTGATGTCACGCGCACAATGGGTCACACGTGTGACACATCAGTTTCGCTTGCCTCTTTCGGCCATCCGCATCTCCTCAAGCGCCTTTGTTCTCGCTGTGGCCACCGTTCAACTCGCAATTTTCGTCCGGAACCAGCTTTTCACCCGACGCGTCCACTGAACTGAGCCGATAGGATCAAGAACGCGTCTAAATGCGGCACAATTCAAGAATTCTGGTCTGAACCGCGTGCCTTGTACTCACCAACCATTGTTCACTCCATGCGATTGTACATTATGCGAAACAATAGGCCTTTATGCGTGGATCATGGGCGCCAGTACTTAAGCTGACCCTCCCTGCGCTTGCTTTCTTCCCCAACTAAGTGTTCTTCCGCCATCCTTGTGCGATAACCCGCTATCCCTCCTCGCACTTCGCACTTCGAGTCGCTCCAACTCACATCTACCGCCAAACCACCCTCCCCCACACAACTATTACCAATGGACGCATTCGCACCCATCGACCTCACGGCTGCCCACGGCGCCTGTGACCCCCTCTCGACCACATCCTCCGCTTTCGAAAGCGTTGACGTCGACGCCCTCCCGCGGGACGAAGAGCGTATCGGCGCTGGCCAAGGCACAACCTTCTGCGTCATCGCATAGGACGGCCGCTCCGCATTGATTGCCACCACCTATCCACCCACCGTCCTCGTACGTCCTTCTTTCTCCTTCGCCTTTTCATCGGCTTTCCACTGTCTCTAACTAACTCACTCACTCACTCCTTCTCTTCTCGTAGACCCGTCTCTCCAACTCCGCATGCCACCACCCTCACCTGCCTTCGTTCCCGCCCCGCCCTCTTATACCTCCCACCTCGTCAGTCCTTCCTCTCCCTCCTCTTCTCGTCGTATCCCCCACTAACCCCTATATCTCTCTCCAGTTTCGTCGCTTTGCAAGCAGACCTATCCATACCCCCATACATTCTCGATATCATTATGCCCTTCTCCACGCCCACCCACCGTCGCTCCTTACCACGTCTCTCTGCCTTTTTCATGTTTCTTCCGAAGTTGTGTTTCCGTAGCACGCAATGTCTGTACGCTGTATCGTTATAATCTCTCCTTGACATTGCTTCCTTGAATCGCATCGATTTTGAATTGTACTTCCACTGCCACAGTGCTACTAAGTACTATACTGCAAGCTCCCATGTAAGCTCCCGCCGGGAGATGTCTTTTCCATTCCGAGTGTTTTCGGTCGCAGTTTTGGCACGCCCTTCCCTTCACTCCTGGGACCCGACCTTGAACTCCATGTATATGTTGCTTCTGGACCCCGTCAGCACGTCTGAATTTCCCGAAGACGGGTTTTCCGACCTCGAGGACTCGACCCCGCCGCTTGGCAGTCGAGGGCTGCATGTATCTATCCTATAATTAAATCTCGTGATCACTGGCCGAGAGCAGGGGCGCTCTCAATTCTTAGCCGTCGCCCGTGCCCGTGCCCATGCTTTTATTTGTTCGAAATAAATAAATATCCAAATTCCGCTTGGCAGGAGACAACCGGCACACCAATTTCAGTTCTTTTGCCTCAGGTTTAGATGTGATTCAAGGCGCTAATTGGCGCTATAGAGTCGAATTCGTTTCTTTGATACGTTCCGGCATTTAACATGACCCAGTGTGTCCATTTCTCGGTGGGTTTTGTTCTTTCAATTAGAGGGGCTTACTGTACTATTTCGACCAAATGTTCACGCCATGTCACCCGTCACCACAGGTGTTCATTCGGCTTGGCGTTCATTCCTCGGCAATCACACAAAATTACCATAAATGGACGGCCGGCACTTGCCGGCCGAGGTTTTTTGGCACATTTTACCCCTATTTGAGGCCAAAAATTGGAATGTCACCGTTACATGCACCAAATTTGTTCAGTTCACGACCCGGCGTCACCCGTCACTTGAACATTTGGTCGAAATAGTACAGTATTGGGCAAGCCAGGATTTTTCAAAGGCTGTAAAGTGCCACAGGAGTAGTGATAAACAAGATTGGTGAATTTAGCACCACTCGGGCTGCTGCCCAGGGAAGGACAAGCCTATGTGCCAGTGGTTTGCCGATCAATTTAGGCTTAGCGGAGTTTGAACCTTTATTTATTTTGAACAAATGAAAACACGGGCACGGGCGACAGGCTAAGAATTGAGCACCTAACGGTAGATATATACCGGGCGTATTGATATTCCGCGCGAAACGCGACAGAATTATCCGTATTTACGACCGCAAACTCTTCATCAAGGTGATTATTGCGCTAACTCCATGGTGAACCCCCACGCGTTGGCATATGTCAGGATCCGTCGGCTTCCCGGCGCGGAATACCAACTCCCCCTCCCCCTTGGCAGAAGCGAATGCGGCGATGTCGACTGGCTCTAGTCCCTCAGAGTGAAGCTAAGGGAAGGGGTTACTTATTAGCCAGAACCGAAGTGCCTGACGGAATAAGCTCACCCTCAGAGCCTTGTCTTGAATCTCGGTAGACCCGTTCTCGGGCCGCATGATATTCCACCATCTGAGGTGAAATCCGTCACCCTCGAACGAGAACCTACATATGCAGTGCAGTCAGAGGACATAATGGTTGGCTACACTTCTAAACGTACTCGCCACCCAGCAGTGCCGTCGTCCGTTTGCCGCAGATGACAACCGGCTCGTCAGTGTCTGGAACAATTTCTGCGCCTCCCTCGACTGTATTGTTGTATGTGAAGTGATACTCTTGCTCTGCCGCCTTGTATTCGACTTTCCGCACAAAAACTGGCGGTTTCGGACGGTCATCCTCTTTCCTCGTGAAGGCCGTGCGGTCCGTAGAGAGTGTAAAGAGTATACCGTCGGTCGACATTTATGCGGCCGGGTCTCGAGGAGTACGAAGCTTACGACTTGGAGTGAAGGCAGCAGGCTGGGCTTTATAGTATTCTTGGTTGCCACGAGGCCGGTGGCGAATCAACTTGATTGTGCTCAAACGCCGGCAGAACAAGGACAAGACAAACAAAAGTGGCGTCCTGACGCCTGGCTCGGAGGAAGTCGTTTATACCAAGAGGCGGTGTGATTCATCTACAATACGCACAACCGTGAGTCATAGAAAATGTGGCGCTAGCGCCGCTGTGTCGTTATACTAACACTCATCCCGGACCCCGAGACTCAACCAAGACCCTCGCATAGCTTCAGTCCTACCTCTCTGGACGACAGTCAATTTATAGGTCGTTTCATGATACTGATACGTACCCCTTTCCGTTCAATCAACGACGTCGTACACCGGAGTTCTGTCAGCGATATGTACCGGTCGAAATAGGAGCAAACTCCTTCAGGTCTATCTTCCGGGCACAAGGCGTCCCGTACCGACGACTCATATATATCCGACATCCTTGAAAATTGTCTTTCAAAGTGTGGATGAGCTCCGGTTTTCTTCCATTTCCGTATCTCCAAGAAGGGGATGTCCTCTACATCTCGCTACTCGCCGAGGGAGCAAAAGGTCGGCTGCGCTGATTTCCCCGCAAAATATGAAGGTGCATCAGCCATTGGGGTCATGGTACTCATGTCACATTCTGCCCTCGGAGGAAAAGAATGAAAATGAACCACACGGTGCCGGTGGGGTCCGCGTCACCTACTTTCCCACGGTTCGAGTTAAGTATGGGGACAACTCAAAATTCGCATTGCGCCAATTTCACGTCCCCATAGATCTACAAACCCATAAATTAGATCCCATTGCGATGGTGTCTTAGGATCGAGACTACACAAGATCACGATCGCCCAGGACTTTCGTCATCACCTCTTGGGTTTCCTCTGAGATAGTTTCGACATGTATCTATTCAACGCGGGAAGGATCTCCTGCAGAATGTATGTTGATTAATGGCTCGTAACTTCTCTATGAAAAGCGTCAACCGTACAAAATATCTTATGCCTTAACTTCGCTGCCTATCCGAAACGGAGTCCGACTTTAGCGGCTGCAGCAGCCACATCAGGGCAACTATTGCGGCGACGACATATCTGGGCGAATCGGTGCTGAGGCCAATATTCATTATTTTCGGAAGAAACACGAGGGACTTTCCCTTCGAGAAGGTTGCTAAGGGCTCGGTTGAAGGTGGCGCTGTCTTGAAGATGTGTAATAAATATCCGTTTGATCAGGCTGAATAATCTCGGCAGCGGGTTATTTTTATTTTTTCTGGCTCTTGACGCGGGTAGCAGGTCCGCGGAGGCCGCCTGCATGTTTGAGATAGGTTGGGTGTTGATTCGTGGGATTTGTCGAGTGCACATCACCAACTAAATTCACGTCAGCGGGAAGATCTTGAATATTCTGAGAAGGGTATTCGATATTCACCTTCCAGTTCGCGCCATCCTTTTCCCATTGGAAAACCCGTTCCTCACCGTTGAAGCAGAACCTACGGATATTTAGTGAGCGACGTGGCCGTCAATGTTCAACAGAACGGATGTTTGATCCTCCGTCCTAACTTTGTTGATTTCATAAAAGTCCATCATTTCGTCTTTGACGATGGAATGGTCCTTCACTGGCTGAATCTTAAGTGACACCGCCGGGTCGACAGCCTCATCACAGGTGTATTTGTCCCCTGCGCCGTATTCGACTTTCTGAGGGAAAATGCTACTGCCGGTGTCCGTCTGACGCTCGAAAACACTGGGTAAACCAGTGTTATACCGGGTGAGGACATGCGTCACACCGTACAATGCCTGGGGTGTTGAGGAATTGGTCATTGGAGAAGGAGTTGGTTGATTGCGTTGGGGGAAGCGGGAGTGATTATAGAATGACGAATTTGAGCTGATAGCACTTTCGCACTTCACGAGGGAGAGTTGAATTCAGGGTCGTTCCAACTCTCGCCACTGGAAGCATACTCCGTGGCGTGATACAAGAGTCACATGCAGCAGCCACAATTGACGAGTGATGGGTGTGTGGTTGATTCATTGAGCAACACTTCTAAAAGCAGGATCGAACTCTGCTCCGGAGAGTCATGCAGAATCAGCAAACGTATGAAACGGTAGGCGTGAACTTTGTGTCAGTACCTGACTACTGATTCTGGGGCGCAAAATTTACATATCGTTCGAAATTGACTCTCAAGATTTTGAAAGTCCGACCCGGTCATCACTAATCACTAATCATTGATCGTATCCCACGGTCTCTTGTCCTCACACCACGACCACACTCAGGTGCGGCCCTGACGTAGCGAACACCAACCATGTTCCTGTCATCCTGTGTTGTGACTTGGATTCCCATCGGAAATAAATGTGTTCCGCCTCGACTTTGGGAACGCGAACTGACTCTCGGCCAAGCTCTGGGCCGTCGATTGTGGTGCCGCCTTCAGGGTCATGGAACCACTGCGTGCTCCTCTTTTAGCCTTTTTTTTCTTTCGATTCAGCCTCTTCCCCTGCCAGCGCTCCTGCATCTGTGTTGCTTTTCTAGCCCCAAGCCCAGTGAGTGGCGATTTCGAGTTCGCTCCTACTTGCCACTAGTTGTGTACCACAGGCCGGACGGCGGAAACTCACTGCAACCCAAAATCAAACACTCTCGAGTGAGACCTTTCCCTCTTTCAACGCCAACGCCGCCGCAGTTTTCATTTTGCGACTTGTATAGTCCGTCGGGGTTTTAGCCGCTCCAAAGGATGTCCCATCCCCGACGTGCCTGCCACCCTTATTATGCTACCAATTGATACCCGTGGTTTTTCAGCTGAAGGGCTCGCCCAATGGAGCGTCAAATGAAAACTGATCGTTGAAATAGACCTTCAAAACGCATTACACTCGGTCCATTCCACATACCACTCACCTCCGGCCGAAACTTCGTCAAAAGCACATGAATCATCCGCCAAACAAGGTAATCTCCGCAAGTTCGACCGACCTCCCAGACGTCTTCGCGGCAAGCGTCTGAACACAGTCCGAGATCCCGTCATATACCGTATTGTTGCCGACACAAGTCTGGGCCTGGAGGGCGCAAATCTGCTGAAAGGTGTCGTTCATGGCGGTGGGGGTGTAGGGGTCAAACCCATGAGATGCCGCGGTGTAGAGATTGGGATCAGGAATAAAGGCATCGTATTTGAGGACGGCGCCCACTTCGTCGAAGCGCCAAAGGTTGTAGAGATCGGGATCAGGAATACAGGGATCGTGTTTGAGGACGGCGCCCTCGTCGTTGAAGCGCCAAAGGTTATCTAGCCCAACCCATGATACATGTACTGTAAATATGGGAAGCAAAAAGGAGACATACCTGCTTCAACGCAGCGATAAATGGCCCCGTCGAATTATCCGTGCTGAGGGTTGAATGCACGGTATTAGTGGGGGGCCGGGGCTTTGGGACAACCGGAGGTGAGCTCCACGAGCGTGGCGTTGGTGAAGGCGCCGTTGTCAAATGTGATGTCGCCGGACAGAAAGAAGTATGGGAGCTAGCGGCCGAGCTCTGGCAACTCAAAACCGGAGAGTTGCTGTATCCCCCCTACGATAAGCCAGATCATGGCCTGCGCGGCGGCCTCAAAGCAGAATGCAGGAGCGGCTAGGTTGGCAACCTACTATAGTTGGCAAGTTTTTCGGGTCGGTGAAACCAGGCAAGAGCCCCCACACGAAGTACTAGTGTCGCGCAAAATACGGGCACAGTGCGACAGCGCATTTCCACGGGTGGTATGAATATTCGTCTGGCGGGGTTCCAACTTGAATTCCAAGGCCTCAAGACAAGTCGGGTTGCGAGTGGACGACTAGGTCGGCCCTGGAGCATCTTGATAAACGCTTCCACAAAACAAAACAAAAAATAAGCACCTTACACGGCTTGGGCGCCAATCTTGCGCCAGGTTCGATACCAGCCTCTCTAGTATATCTTCAGTCGTTCAGATCACGTATATTATAAGTACAGCTGTCAACAGCTGCCTCGGAGTTTGAAATTGAAGCGCCATGGAAACGCCGAGCCTTCACCAATATGTCGATCCATCAATTTTGCGCTGAAAACCACGAAAAAGAAATGCTCAAAGTTTTTCATTACCGACAATAAAACCGCTGAAAAAGTCCTAGTCGCCTCATATTGATCCAAATGTGAGGTCTGCGCAGAAAAGGCTTCAGTACAAGTTTCGACGGGTGCAAGACATCATGCATCAAAAATTTCAAACTCCGAGGCAGTTCTATGAAGCTGTACTCGTAGATCCTAGCCTACAGCTGTGCCTGGCTGTGCCGGCGCTTAGCGTCCGCTCATTCTGTGCTTCTTCCTCCAACGTCCTCTCGAATTCGATCTCTCCCGTCAGGGTTTCGGTAACAGCAAGACCAAGCGTCAACTAGAGTCTAGAATTGATCTGGCGCTTGGGCTGTTGGTTCTTGGCGCGATTTGGGCGGTTGACTGAGTAGTACCGGGTCTGCTGATTGTGACTCCTTCGCGGCTTAGCCAAGTCTACTCGTAAATCCAATCCTGATGGGACCCGCACGAAAAGTGGCAGCAGATACCTCCTCTTAATCAATCTCGATGCCACTTCAGGCTCCCCTCCTTGAAGACTTTATGTACGTGGGAACGCCCACGATCCCCATTTCTAATCGACCTATATAGGGCAGCAACAACGACCATCTACTGCTGACAACTTGGGTGACTCGACTTCCGCCTTCTCGGCCAATACAGTACTGGGTACTGGTCGTGACACATATTTTCCACTCACTGGGTCGCACTCATTCCAACTCACCCAATACACAAACTTCAATGCGGGGCCCGCGTTTGTGTATCTCATTAGTCCAGAATTTCCTTCGAAAAAATCATCGCAGCCAAATATTACATTGGCTACCACCACTCGTGATTGGGCCGGTCCATAATTCTGGGATTTCTCGGCAGTCACCCTCATTTCTGATGCACACACTCTTCCTCAGTTTGAACCGCCACTGTGATGCCGTACCTTAAGAAAGTCTAATTAAAACTACGCGCGTGTGGACCCCTGAATGCCAAGTCCGAAACGTCCACTACTTCACGTGGGGATGCACCCCTCTCTGTCACCGTTGCTAACAATAGCCTCCGGATCGATCACTTCAAATTCGTTCCCACCTACGTACTCGTGCGACCAGGCACCCGGAGTCGGGAGGTAGGTTCGGAAAATCCAGTTTGTCGTGCAAGGTGAGCAGTTGACTTAACCAGACTTAACCTAGCTTCCTCAAATCTCCTTGCGATGTGCCGTACCTCGAAACCCGGTATTACCACGCGCACATGTCGCTCCACACCCGAATATTGACAACAATCAGACTCCTATTTTTTTTCTGATATTCGATATAAAGTGACCGTTGCGCAAGCAGCCGAACTCCCTCTCGACCATGACCACCAGCTCTGAAATGGCCGCGTATCTGCGGATTGCAGCGTACACTGTGGTCTTGTTCGAGTACGTCGGCGCGCTTAAAATACCAGGGCCGCAGCTGATCAACCAACCACTTTCAGCTACCTACAAACTCTTCCGGCGGAATATCGGTTCTACGCTAGACAGAAGGGGTTCTTTAAGATATCGTACGTGCGCCTCAAGTTTCCGGAGGTGCTAGGAAACTCACTTGCTGCTTGTCAAGCACCGCATGCATCCTCTTCATTATGGTGCGGTATCTGGGGATCCTCACACTGTCCGTGGGAGTCGTCGGCTTTTTCTATCATGGGTTCAGCGCGAAGGCCTGCTCCCATTTCTTCTGGGCGGTCCCCATCTTCAAACGTCGGCACACCCCTACTTTTCCTTCCAAGTCAGCCAACGCTGACGCGCCAATCAGTCTTCCTGTATCTTGCATCGCAGGCGATCTTGACCCTCAGGTACGTAGCTCTCGTTGGTTACACATAAACCGCCTTCCACGATCCACCACCCAGGACTTACGCAGTCTCGCGCAAGTCGCCTGTGATCCTGCGTCTTCTTCTTATACTTTTCCTTGTGTGCGCAGCGGTGCGATTCCTTCACGGCGTGTATATCCGCCCACATACTGACGCCAAGGATTTACCAGAGCCAGTGTGTGTCGACATTCTGGAAACGCATTCGTGAGTCGTGCGACTCTCTAGCCTAGGGCGATGTGGACTCACGTTTAACCCCAGCCTTCCAACAAGCCGTGCGTGCATTTTTTGGTTTTAAAATTCCCCACTTCACCCAGCCACCTCGTCCCGTATCCAGTCCAAGTACGTTCTATCGCATTCCATCACCGAATAGCATCTGATGTCGAGTTAGCTGCACAAGTGGAAATTTACCGGGAGTGAAAGTGGCGTCATTGTGAGTGAACTCTAACCTCTACGCCAATCCAACCGCTAACCAAACAGGAACCCTATCCAGGTACTATGCCGCTTGTTTGTAAGTGGTTGAAGAAGCTCATATCAACATCGAAGTGCTTATAATCCAACCTCCCTCCTACCAGAGTTTTCGACGCCGTTACAATGGCCATAAGTGCCGCCTATCTCTGGAAATTTTCGAACTCTAGTCGGGCCTCGTGAGTCCAGCTTCGCCGGAGCTCCCATCAGTACCAATCATTCTTAAGCATCATCAGTAACAACATCGGGAGGCTCACAAAGATGATGCTCGAAGACGGAATCGTGTACTTTGTCGTCCTCTCTGGTATGTTTGGTCACTAGCCAAGAATATTCTATTCATGCTTACACCAACCCAAACAGCGATGAACATCGTGAACTTGATCTTTTTCCAAAGCAGAGACACCGTTCTGCAGTCGTCCGCGTAATTATATATCCCAACCCTGGTGTATCATCGGATCGCTGACGTCCATGAAGCGCCTCTCTCGGGTACGCAGTGACCATGATCTTCAGCTCGCGTTTCATCCTCAATCTCTCCGGTCAGTGTCCTCTCCCTCCTTCGCTGCCGACCGACTGACTATGAATTTTATCCTCAACAGAGCACTCCCGTGAAACCCTCTCAGGCGACAGCTCATCCCGCGGGATGAGTACGCCCAGGGGACGGCGCGGGCCACCTCAGAACCGCACAACGGGTGCGGGCGACGACCCGATGGTCGTCACTGTGACGAAGAATGTGATAACGATGACCGACATGGGGCCCGATGAGGCATCAAGCGTCAAGGGTGAGCGGTGGCAGAGCGATATGATGGTGTGACTGGCTCCGAAGGCGTTGGAATCTGTTTGTAAGAATAATTCGAACACTGTCAGGTCGCTGCGCCACCACACAATGCAATACAGTAGTGGATTCAGAGGCACCAATCCGATGTAAACGCCTCCTTGACGCTGACCGGCAATACAGAGATCTGAGGAACCTTGAACGCTATCTTGACAGGGAGTTGCAGGACCGGCAAAGATTTGAATGGCCCACTGAATATCTGGAAATTTAAAGTAATCGTAATTTCAGGTTTTCAACACTTTAAAATTCGCGCTGTGTCACTGAAAACTGTTCACATTTGACGCTGCGTAGTGCCTTCTATCTCTCGTTTCGGGATACACAACGCCAGCACGGAAAAGCGTGACCGCGTTGTTTCCGTGTTTCGTTCAAACATTTGTTGGCATCTTTGTTGGCATCTTCCTCCTGTCATCACTGCCAGCTCGGGCGAGTCTCCGCTCGGACCATGGACATTGCAACCTCTTTAACACCTAGCACCACGGATCTAACACAAGCCGCTTCCGTATCTCCCGCGACTTCCTCGCGATGCGCTCACAGCCTGGCAACTTGGACTGAACCCATCGACACATATTTCAAACCTTCGACGCCAACAAGACCCGGTGGGTTCGGGCTCTCTCGCAGGGCGGCTGGGGGGTTTTGGCGTCGATTAGCTTTGTCACTCACCCGACCTTCAGTCGGCGGGTCATTGCCTGCAGGCTGGAAGGCATTTAGATCTTGATACATAAAGGCAGGCGCGTCGGAGTGCGCGGGTACGCACGCGCGGCAGATCCACCCCTGAACTGCTGTTTAGAGTGGGAGGAAAAATAAAGGCTCTGGCGAGGGGTTGAAAATAATAAAAGGCGGGCTAGGTCAGGGGTCAACACCCGTGCTAGGTCAGTGGTTTGCTCGGGCTCCGTAAACGGTTGGTTTCGGCTCAGTTCAGTAGATTTCGGGTCCGTTCGTGGTTGGGTGCCGGGTGAAATGGGAGTTGAAACCCGGGCTCGGTCAGGACTTTTGGTGGCGGGCTCGGTCAGGACTTTTGATGCAGGCTAGATCAGTAGTTGATCCGGGGTGAAAACATATTTTGGATCATCAATACTAGCTCGTTAACTTGATATCAGCTAGTCATAGTCTGTTTGAAGACTGGTTACCCATTCGAGCCATAAACTGCCATAAATTCGTCGGTAGTAGGAAGAGACATGGCCTGTGATTGACAGTAGCGATCAGTTTTGCGAGCATAATGATGCGACACGAAGCATCAAACAGTCGCTTAGCCCACCTTTTCTTCCTTTTCCTTTCCCTCCATGCATCCGGCAGTCGAGATTCGCAAGTTGCAGCGACTCCCTGTTTCTCAGAGAGTACGTCTTTGATCTGTATTCCACTGCCCTTATCTCACTCGGTCTCTGGAAGAGAGTCGCCATGGCTGCATGCGGAAGCAATCGGTCTTTTCGCAATCTTAAGCAGGTGGAATTGTTGTGCAAGAAAGCAACTGACTCCGAAAAGATTCTTTTCCTCCCGGTATTTTACATCAACCTTGACCCGGCACATCTTCCCACTGCAGGGGACCTGGAATATCTTCAGCGTGACACAAGAGCACGCATAGCTTATGCATCGCTAGCTCTGGAGGCGCTATTCGACCTAATGAACTTAGTCGCGACGGAGTATCAGGAGCCGGACGACGTCGGGCCCGCTTTATGGCCTAGAGTTTGGCCTTGGACATTCTTTATGCACGAATATCGGGACTATCTTCGGGCGGCATCGGTTTTCTGGGAGCCCCTGGCCTATACCCGGTTTCTCCTATTTGTATCAGAAATCTACGGTTCCCACCCCATCCGCGGTGTCATTTCGTCAACGCCTGGTTTCAGGGTTCTTATGGCGAGGGCGTGGACCATTCTTCCACGCTTGCGACGGAAGAAGTCGGCGTTTGAGCCGTGTCTCTGGTTCCTTGCCAGCATCATTGGATCATTGGACTATACTGATCCTGACCATTTCGCTGAAATGGTGGAAGGTGCTGGTGGGACCTTGGATGATCTGGCCTCTCTAGCGTTGCAACACATTGATGTTGTGGTGAACGGGAACCTTTCATGGGAAGTCGGGTCCGCCGCATCCTACGTGCGCAACTTGGCCCATCTGATTCAGGCCGGTCATTCTGCCACGCATACTTCGGCTGATATGCGAGAGAGATTCATCCAAACTTTGCGGCGCCGCGACTTCATTCCCGCACTTGTAGTTGCGATGAATAGTGTGCTTGAAGCATCCAGAGCGAACTCCCGATCGTTCCTTCGCAGTAATTTTGAATTATCCTTTGTCGCCACTTTGGAATTGCTAGAACGCCTCTTGGACACGCCCATGGGATATCGGTGGTTGCCCGCAGCCATCGAGGCACGCCTCCTTACTGTGATGGCTGGTGTTGCCACCGAATTCCCTGCAGTCTTCGACGGTCGTTTGCGACTCCTCTTGAAGAAGCTTCTCCCGGATGGACTCCTCTACTACCACGTGGTCACGGCGTTAGACAACATCCTCGACGACTTTGCAGATATTTTGTCCAGCGAAGAGCTTGAAGGGCTGGAAATATTCGATGATTGGAGTTCTTTTCGACATCTCGCTGAAAAGCGCGTACAGCTGCTGCATGGCCTGCAATCGACCAGGTCTTGCGATAATCTGGAGGTTCGTGGGATGTCAAATTCAACGGACTGGTTATGACTGCAGACAGTGCGGGAAGATTGAAGAGAGGTCCCATTTCCGACGGTGCACGGGATGTAAAACTTCCAAGTATTGCAACAAAGAGTGTCAGATCGCGGATTGGAAGCGCGGAGGGCATCGCAACCATTGTGGCTCTCTCACCACGCTGATCCTTGGTACGGTTTTCACCTCCATTCTGCTCATCGTTGGCTGATAATGATGACAGCGGAAACCAACTCATGTACACTCGGCTTTCGCGAGCGGCAGTTCATGCGAGCGGTCGTGCGAGACGACTTTACTGAAAACATGCTCACCATCTACCGACACCAGGTCAAGTTCATCGCCAGCAATCCCGCCGATCGGTTTTACACGTTATTCGACTACACTTGTAATCCGGTCGAGATCTCCGTGAAATCCGTCCTGGATTCACCCATCTCCCACGTGCTACAAGGCGGTGGCCCTGACTTGGAGTGGATGAACATTCTAGCACGCGCAGAGCACAGTCATGGTCGAATGCACTTACATGTCGTTGAGGTCCCCGAAGGGAGCCTTACACATGTTTGGGTCATTCCTTTGCGAACCAATAGTCCACAAATTCACGAGGCCGTTGTTCGGCTTGGAAACAGCATATCCGCGGACTACGACGAAGAAGAGATTGTGGAGGAAGTCGGTAAAATTCTTGAAAACGCAGTGGATTTGGTGGAAACTTATTAGTAAAATGGTGTTGTGGAAACTTGGTTTATTCGAGTCTCCCTTATCCAGAGACAACGGAAATACAGATCAGATCTTACTGTTTCATGCGCTCCTGGGCTGCGGCGTAATCTACTAAGAAGCCTCTGGGTTCTAGCTACTCTTCACACAATTTAACCCACTAAACCCGCAAAGCCTCATCCCCAACCGTACCCCGATTCCCGCTGGAGGACGCATCTATCAACACGATATCGAATAATTCTGTCAAATGGCCGGAGATCTGGCTCTCGCCTTCCACTGGTCGACGATTGAAGTCAATTTCCGAGCATCAAGGCGCCGATGAATCTTGCCCTCTTTGCTCCTTCCGCCAGACTTAATCCCCGTTGGAAAGAATGTTTCTTGATGCTGCTTTTCTCCTCGCACTCCATTTACTGCACCCATCTTCTTTCCACGGTGATACTTGCTTGCCTGATCAATACACCAATTAACACGTCCGCACCACCGCCACCACCATCCTTTGACGACCGAATTTACGCCGCAAAGACTTCGGTGTCCGAGTGCTGCATTTTTTTGGACCATCTGACATTCATTATTCATCCCGACAAGTGCAAATTATCCTTGCAACGACGTCCACCGTGAGGAGAATCCACCCACGCTCTCGGTTTGCCCTTGCCTCAAGACCCCTGTACAGCGTCGGCGGCTGCGCCGATAGCACCAGCAACGGCCGGAACCACAGCCTCAATGACTGTGCCGACGACAGGGACGATCTCAGCGATGTTGCTTGTGACGTATTCCGCAGCCAAAGTTGCGTTCTGCTCGTTCGAATTAGACGCGTCCAACTTTGGAGGCGGCGGGGAGTCGGGATTCAGGGCGTCGGCCAACGAGCCGATGCCGCCCGCAGTGTCCGTTGCAATGGCATCCACAATAGCGGTGACGGTGTTCTTGGGGTCCAGGATCTTGTGAAATACGTCGCTAGCGACGTCCTGTGCAATCTTTTCGTTGGGGCCAACATCCCGGGTAATCTGGAATCGACAGCGTCAGAGGATGTGCAATCATTGGCGGGTGGTGTCCTACAATATCTGTGGCGGGAGCAGGATGGCCCCGCACAACGACGAAGTTCAAAAGTAAGCGCAGCGTTGAAGCGGTGAATTTCATCCTGGGACTGGAGTGGATGCTGGATCTCTTCGACGGGGCAAGACCAGCTTTATAAGCGTGGGCGACGCTATTCGGACTGGTTCGGTTGTTGTACCGGAAGCGGGTGGTACGATTTTGCTAGGGAAGCTTGGACCGAGTGGGGAGGAGAAGCGGAGATTGAGTAAAGCACACCAGAGTGGAGTCTCGTCGATAGATGACCACAGAGATGGAGAGTGTAGTTTCTCGGTGAGGAGACGAAGAAGCCGGCATCGGGCCTCAGTTGACCATCTCGAAAGACGCACCCGAGTAACCGCTGGATAAGTGCAATACGCCGGAAATATTACAGGCAGACCCGACCGCCAACCAGGACAAAATTGTGTTGGGTCCCTGGTTCCGTCTCTTCCTCAACGAAAGAAATGATGCTTAAAGTCGGTATTTGACTCTCCTGTCCCTCGTTAAATATGTGGTTTGCGTGCGAGCAGCGACAGAGTCGGAACCGAATCTTGCTGATACCTCTGGACGCAACTTGCAGCACTTGTAACCGCCGCGGGACGGAGCAAGCTCGAAACTACACCGAACCATTCTGGGACTGTTCCTCGCTTGCAGAGTAGTATTCAATTTGAGTTTGGGTCGATTGATTATGGACCGATCGACCAAGTACTTATGTGCGTCATATCATCCATCCAAATGCAGGCAGGTCTTATCAACTGCTCGGTTTACTGCGCTCCAGGCCCGCTTGGGTGGACTCCCGCAAGTTTGAGTGTGGCGCAAGATTGACGACCTCCACGATGGTGTGGATGTTGAAGTGCTTCATGCCGTAGTAAGGCAAGAGAATACCCGCGCACGAATGACGGCTGTATAAGAAATCGTGTGCCCATTGGTCAAAGAGTGTCGCAATAACTCATGAGAGCACAACTGAGACTCAGACAAGGCTAATGAATCACAGCGCGCTGCATATGAGCGATGCTGACTGGTGGCTCGATGAGCTCACTGCGGGTCTTGCAGCACTCCAGGGTAGATCTGGAGATGAAAGATGTCTTGGGGGGCGAAGGGCGTATCTGGGAGTTGCGGAACAGTTTGAGTTTCCAGTGAATTATCAGGCATTCGTCTCCAGACAGCGTGACATCGGGAAGACCGCAAGTGGATTGAGGATACGGAGGCGATTTCGAGAGGAACGATACGCCGCAGCTTGAAGCTTGAAGGCTGTATACAGATAACGGGGTGCCCATAGAATGGAGGGATGTGTGGATTGTGTCTTCACTGCGACTTCGATTCTTGAGCCGAGCCAAATTGCGAATTTCTGGGCTTGCTTTGCATTCCTCCAGTGGACCTGCAAAGACCTTGCCGGTCGCCGCATGCATACACGCCATCGCCGAATTACCTCCAGTTCGCCGCCAATTGAGCGCCCAGCAAGTCCGACGAGAAACCATGACGGTCAAGAGCAAAGAAGATGAGCGCCCATTAAGCGCTCGTCAATTGCCTAATACGGAAGCACTCCCGCTCATCAAGTCGGCGGGGGAAAACCGATTCCGCTGAGCGTCGAGGGTCAAGGCCTGAGGAGGGGAAGCGGAGGTGCGTTGTTATGTTTTTATTCATTGATCATGTCTACGTATCTACCGCGAGCGCACAAAAATAATTTGAAGCAGGAAGCGAAGCGGGAACGAGTGGAGTAAGTATATGATGATATATCGTTCGTATCGTAGGAGATTCCCGTGAACGTAAGGTCGGTGAAGGAGCGTGTAAGCGTGAGGCTAGAAATACAGGGCAATGACGATGCAGCACCAGAGAAAGTGAAGAGAAAGAAGACGCCGTCAAGACGCGGGGGCATGGGGGTGTTCTTGAGACGGCCACGTCGAGGGACGCGAGCGCCGGGTGTCGTCGGTGAGGGTGCGTTGCGAGGACGGAGAGGGGTAGGGGACATATGCCCCGCGTTCGACGTCGTGTGTGTACTGCGGGGGCACGGAGCCGGAGGATGGGGTGGGGAGGACGTAGCCGTCTTTCTCGTACTCGTAGTCGGTGTCGGCGTCGGTGCGGCTGTCAGCGAGGGACGGGGAGAGGGAGTCGGGGCGCTGCTTCACAGGCGTGAGGGGCAGCGAGATGGGGAGCGACTTCGCCGCACTGCCGCCGCTGCTCGCAAACGCAGCGGGCGTGGTCTTGGCCTTGGTCCACGGAAAGCGGATGCTGGGGAGCGCATTGCCTTGGGGCGGGGTGAAGCCCAGGCGCTTGCCGACCGCCCAAAACGCCATCCGGTAGTTCTTGCGCGCCTCCGCCGCGAAGCCGAAGAACGCAAAGAACGCCAGCGCGCACACCACGCCCGCCCAGCGACTCAGCTCCACGGTCGCCTGCGTGTGCTTGTCGCTGCGCCAAAAGAGCGCCGGGATCTGCTCAACGCGGGAGAAGTCGGCGTGGGTGTTGGCCCAGGAGACCCACGGCGCGATGGGGGAGCTGGAGGCGGTGAGGAAGAGGCCGTACGTGGCGATGGGGAAGTTGAGGAGGAGCTCGAGGGAGGCGAGCGCCATGAGGCGGAAGTACCGGTTTGGGGTGAGGGTCGGGGCGGAGGCCGAGAGGAATTGCGCGAATTGGGCGCGCCGGTGGAGGAAGGCGCGGAGGGTGAGGACTGCGTGGAGGGGATTTTGGTAAGTGAGAGCAAGAAGAGGGGCGGGGGAGAGGACTTACTGCAGTAGACGGCGGAGACGAGGTTGATGATGTTGGGCCAGAGGTAGCTAAGGGGGTAGGCGGGGACGACGTTGTACGTCGTTGGGTAGCACCCGACGTTCTCGAGAATGTCGTACCGGTGCCCTTGCACGACGTATTCTGCGCCAGGTCATTAGCGGCTGGAATTCAAGTAGTAGAGAAGGACGTACGGAGCGGCATCTGAACGAATGGAATGCCCAGGCCGATTGCGAGATCGACCAGGACGCCGCGCTGCTTCTGGGCTCTGGAGATGGAGACCGTCTGGCAAGAGGCGATCTTGTACAACCGGCGGTTGATGCAGAGACGCCGCGGGGATTCCGACAGCGATTCCATCAGTCAGGCGTGTCGCTGAAAGGTAACGCGCGTCAGTACTTGTGGCCACGGACACATGAGACAAAGAGAGAGACGCACAGATATCACACCAAACGGGCGCGACGTCGAGGATCGTCTTGTGCCATAATATGGAGTTCATGAACGAGTTGAGGCAGGAGAGGGCGGTCCAGATCATGAACAGGCAGGTCCCCGAAGCCCACGCTTGGAAATGCCATGGAGAGGGATAGGAACGAGGATGAAGCCCAGCAAGGAGAAGATGGGGAAGGCGGGGTGGGTGGGGTCGTCGGCGATGTTGTACACCAGCATATCGGACAGGAAAACTAGCGGTGGGGAGTACAAGGCGGAAGACGGCGAAGGGACGACGACGACACTGCCACTAGCAAATTAAAGTAATCCCAGCTGTGCTTGCGCTGGCCGCGGTTGTGGTCGTCGTGGTCAAGGATGTGGGAGAGTCTCGTCAAGCAGGATATCGAGGTCGAGGCCGTGGGAAGGGACGAGTTGTGAGTGAGGGATGGTCTCGGAGCGAAATCATTATGTTTTGACACTGTAACATTTGCCAGACTTTCCCTTCGATGTCCTTCGGATCAGAAATGATGGCAGGTGCCGTGCGGACTCGGCATCACTAACCGATTTTTGGCGTATCCAGAAACTTTGAATTATACGGGTGGCCTATACAGCCTGAGAGCCCTGCTTCCGCTCTCCTCGACGGCGTTGAAATGACCCAAATTAATTCAGTTTTGAGCGAGAAACGAGCCCGGCAAGTCGACGGATCAACATTCTTATTACATCCGCAAAGAGCTGTAAGTTTTCACTGCGCTTTTGACAAGAAACACAAGGGATTTTGCAAGGAGCATGATTTCGGTTCGACACCCAAAAAGTCACAGAACAGAGCAAATGTTTAAATTTGCACCCATCTATGCTCCAAAAAAGTTTTTATTTTTGGGTGCGGATAGGCTCGAAACCAGCCAATCATAGACAGACGGTAACCGGTCTAGCTCGAACAGAACCCATGTTTCTTGCGCCAAAATAAATTGCTTTGCCTCAAATGTTTCAGCCGACAAACATCCCTTCTGTTCTTTTTCGAAGTTTGAACCAGGATTAAGGAGGTGAGTTCAACGGGTCTCAAATATGCATAGGCTGTGTCATTGAAGCCTTGCGGACACAACTTTCCTATGGAACAAGATCAGGCTTCGTTTCTCGGTCTGCCTACGGCATAGTACTGAGGATTAATCTTTTGCCGTAGTGCAGACTAGTTAGGGCATTCGCGATTCCGAGTCCGACTCCAGAAGCCGAGGTCGTGAAATTGGGTATTGAGATCGTCTCGGCAGCGGCCACTCTCCTCGAAGGGTTGGCCAAATACGGTCACCCGAAGAGAGTCAGAAACATTTAAATAAACAGTTGATTGGACATCAATGAGATGATCCTTGAGAGTTTGCCAAACCCGCGTTCGAATGCCCTCTACCCTCATAAATCTGGTTCAGAAGACACCGAGTCGCGTAGACGACAGATTTCAGGAAATACTTGCATCCAACTTCCAAGTCGCGGCCGTCAATAGTCGCGGTCAGAGTAGCCGATTCTGGGCGATTCTGACGACGATTAACGTGCCGATTATGGGACGATTCTCAAATTTATTGAGCAGCAGAATCGTGCGAGAATCGGCGCAGAATCGGCTCAATTCTGACCGCACCGATTCTGAAAGCGATTCTTGTCAAAGCTTCACTCGACGGTTGAAAGCAATAAACGAGAATCGTAATCGTAATCGAGAATCGCTGTCGAATCGACTCCAGAGTCGCTTCGACCGATTCTGTCGATTCTGATTCTCGACGATTATCCCACGCTCAAACAATTCGAGAATCGGGTCCATAATCGGCACGAGAATCGACACCATAATCGTCGATAATCGGCTACTCTGACCGCGACTAATACTTTCCTTCAAAATGCAACCATTCCTTGTTGCACGTGAGGCTCAACCCAAATGCGTGGAGCGGATACCATGTCCGATACGCAGATGTGGAGAGCGGTAGTCGGTAGCTCAATGAAGAAAAAACGGAAACGAACCGCCGTCCGCTGGTCAGGCGCATAATAACATGGGATCGCCGCAACGAGAAAAAGTTTATCGCAGAGTAATACTACAGCGACGGGAAACTAGGTCGGCGCAAGATGAGATGAAGTACGGAGTCATTCATTGTATATAGAAGAGCTAGGGATACATAGAGTGCAAGAATGAAATTAATGCAAGGAGCGTGGGTCCCAAATAGGCGCGGGACGAGGGATACAATTGAAGAAAGACGAAGGTAACATAATGGGGCGTGCCACCGACGCAGTGCGGAGTGAGGCGGCATGAATTCTGAGAGAAAGGGAATCAGGAGGAGTACTCGGAAGATGGGGAAGAAGGGAAGACATACGGGTATCGGGGACAATAAAGATAAACGGGCGGGAGGCGCAGCCTCGACCGATTATGCGACGACGCAGTAGAAGGACTCGCTGCTAGTCCGGATTTCGAAGTCGACCGGAATTTCGAGCTCCTCGGGCGAGAAGGCTTGGGATGATGAGAGCGGCACGGAGGGCACGATGGCCTGGGCCGTGAAGTCGAGGGAGGTGAATGTGTCCATTGGATATGTGTGGATGGTAATGTGGTGGGGGAGGATGGGCAGGAGTTGCTGCGTGCGGTAGTTTAGCTGTTTGCGAGGAGGACGCGGTATGTGCGAAGGGCAGGAGCTTAAACGTGGGGGGAAGGAAGTTTGCTCGTGAAGCCTGCCTTTATACCCGCTGACATGAGGCCACCGTCGCCATTGACCAGGGATAATGGATCAATTGGTGATGGAGCGCACGGTGGCCAACAACAATGCGCTCCCGCCATTGTTCTTTGTTGGCCCATTTGGAAGTTCAATGGGCGGAGTTTGAATTTCGGTCAACCATTTGGCCGCTTCCGCCGACGTCGTGTGCTTTCCAGAATAAAAGACAAAGGAACAATGGGGCGCATCCGGGACGGAGCAAAAAATCCGGTTCGCTTGCCTTCGGTTGATTGTCAAATTCAAACTCCGCATTCGTTCGAAAAAAGACCATTGCATTGAAGTAAAGAAAAAACATTGCCATCGCGAGGCAAAAAAAGGTGAGATGGTTGATACAGTAATGACTAGTGGGCGCGCCGGAGGCAATAACAATAAATCGTGCAGCACAAGACATGAGGAATGAGAGGAGGCATGGGTGTATCATACCGTGTCCGATGAACGAATCTCGCGGTGTGAAGCGTCAAGTGAGGGATACGTGAATGGTCGTTGGGAGCTCGGCGTCGATGGGGCTCGGGTACGCCCGCTACGTGTGGAAGGGGCGAATGTCCACGGGGTTGTGGGAGTCAAATCCAGGACAGTCGGAGCGTGATAAGACAGCGACGGGCCGTGGCTGGAGGACACGTCCGAGTGCGCGTCGTCGTATTCGATTTCGTCCAAGTGCGTGCGGTACTTGGTGGGGGACGGCGGAGCGGGCGTCGCGTAGGAAGGCGCGAAGGAAGTCATTGAGGTTGTCTGCGTCTCCTTGGGCGTGCTGCGGAACGATGGGAGCGATATGCCACCTGGGAATTTATGGGTCGATCTACGGGCGAGTGTTAGATTAGAGAGGGTGGGGAGGGAATGGAAAGAACATACTTGGTGATGGCGATGCCGCCAAAGCCGGTGGACGTCGCGGGCTTCTGGCGGAAGATGCGCTGCCGAACCCAGCGGACACATTGTGTGTACTCGTCAAGCGCCTCCCGTCCAAAGGCGAAGAACGCGACAAAGAGGAGTGTCGAGAGGGGAACGAAGAGCCACGAGACGTAGAACGACATGAGGACCGGCTGTGGGACAAACGCCACTGGGTACTGGTCGACACGCGAGAAGTTAGAGTGGACGTCGGCCCAAGTCGTCCAGGGCCGAAGGGGGACGGCCATGACGGTGAACCAGAGGATGTAGATGGTGATTGCCAACGACCAGATCATCTCGAAGACCGAGACGAGCATAAGACGCAGGTAGCGCGACGTCGTGAGCGCCGAGTGCGTAGCGTCGAGGTGCGCGGCGAAGGTGATGCGTCGCACCATGAAGTGGCGGAGAGCAAGACCTGAAGGGACGTTAAACACACGGGAGACGCGGAAAGTAACGAAGACGCGACGCACCAGCAAATACCAAGCAGGCGACGGCTATAACAATCGGCGGGACCCACACAATCAAGACGGACGCCACAGAAAGGTACGTGGCGGGACGGCAGCCGTAGTTCTCGATAATATCGAAGCGGTGGCCTTGGACAACATAATCTGGGACAGTGTGAGCTCAAATACCCAGATGAATTGACGAAGAGAGCTCACGGAGAGCCATAAAAACGAGCGGTAAAGCGAAGCACATCAGCGCTTCGAAAATCTGGCGCCGGCGCTTATCCGCGGGCGTCGAGCGTACAAGACGGACGGAGGAGACCTGCTCCAAGTGTATGCAGATGCAAAGACACGCAGCAGGAAGCGCAAAGTTAGAGCCGATGATAAGTTTAGTCGCTGAAAACACAAAGACAAGTTAGGAAAATTCCAAAGCAACTAGACCGTAATGCGCACTGATATCGCACCAGACAGCCGCCCGGATTTCGAAGCTATCCTTCCAGATGATTGCGTCGATTGCAAAAATCATGTTAATGATGAAAAGCCAGAAAATGATAGCTAGTGTGGCCACATTGCGTGCGCGCCAATGCCATGGTAGGGCGAGGAATAGAGACAAGGCGGCGATTATGGGGAGGGGGATGAGTTCAGCGTACATGGCGGGAGGTTTGAGGGAGAGGGTAAACGGGATTCTGGCGGAGGGACGGCCATATTTGAGGCGATAGGACAAAGGCGCAGAGGAACAATGGAATTGATGGCATCAGTCGCTTCTTTGATCTCTTTGATTTCGCGAATTTTTCGAGTCGTTTTTCACTGGGGTGAAATCAGAGGAGGAAGTGGGTTGGATAGCCCCAGAAACGCGCAGAGGAGTTCAAGAATGTCTTTTTTCGGCCGCAGGACAACGGCAGGAGTAGGATTAGTTGTCAATCGGCGAACAATGGGTTTCCGAACCAAAGCTGGACAATGGGAGCTGCCGGTCGTCGGTTGACGCAGAGTGCGGTAACCGCCGGCCGCTCGATAGCGACCATGAGGGCGCACTTGGCACTCGAACTTCCGGTGGGATCACGCGTAGAGTTCAACATGTTGGAACTTAGTTCTCGATTGGAAATTACATGCGAAAGTTGCATATTGGGAGCAGAGGAATAGGGTAAATGCGTCAAATACAAAGATATTCATAAGGTACAACGACGTCGGACCGAAAGCAGATAACTTAAGTCGAACGAGTATGTATGTAGGACGAGAGAGAGAGGTATGACGGATAATGAGACGAGAGAAATGTCTGGAGAATAACAGTCAGAAACGACAATGAAGTATGGAACGAACGAGGGAGGACGTACAATGGATACAGTTGTGGGTCATCGTTCAAAACCGTGGAGAGATGGAGTCGGAAATTGAAGGAGTGTGATCGACGACGTCAACGTCTCGAGAAGGAGGTGGCTGAATAACACGACGTCAGGGAAGAACGCCACGACGAAAAATATGAGAACGTACATGAGATGGGAGGAGGGGAGATTTATGCGACAACACAGAGGCCGCTGCCATAGCCGACCTTGGTGTCTTCGTCGACGGGAAGCTCGAGCGAGATATCACTAGCCTCGACAGAGACGGTGGTGAAGATATCGGTGAATTGGTCCATTGGATGGAAGGTGTGAGTGGGTGGGTTGGTAAATGGGTGGTGGTTATGGAGCCTGGTGGGCAATAGACGGCGATGAGCAGCGGAGTAGAAGACTCGGAGCGCAGAGGATGCTATGCGGAAGTTTCGCGAAAGTCTTGGGTTAAAGGGTTTGGGGAAGCCTGCTCTTTATACCTGCACGGCTGCATTCCAGCAGACAATAGGCTCCGCGGACCATTGTCTGAATTCGGGGGTTGTGATTTCCCATTCTTGTGCGATCAATCCATACAGCGGCCACTAGCCAACATCAATCTGGGGCAACGATTTATGAGGGTGTTCCATTTTTCAAGTGCGCTAGCTGCTGTTGGCGCATAGGATGTGGGCCTGAGCCAAATTACGATCGAAGAAGAGCAAGGTGTTCGGTGGATCAACGTTATGGTGCCCCATAGGTGTCCCGGAAAAGGAAGTGATGGTGACGTAACCGAATTCAAACTCCGCATTGTCAAGCCGCTCGGCTCTGCACAATGCACCACCCGCTTTGTTGCCTCGATTTCGTTCTTAACAAAGGAAAAATGGAGGACGCTATTGAAGGCTTGCCCTCTAACCCTTACCACCACCTCCTCCGTTCGCCATGTACACCTACCTCGAATCTTACCCCCTTTATCCCGTCTTCGCGTTCCTCAGCTTCGTTATCGTCCTCATCCCACTTCCCTGGCATTTCCAGGCCTGGAACGCTGGGACATGCCTTTTTATGATATGGACCGCTCTCGCGTGTCTCAATAACTTCATCAACTCCGTCGTGTGGCACAATAGTATCACCGACTACGCTCCAATCTGGTGCGACATTTGTACGTGCTCTTTTTTCTTTCAAGTCGAAATTTTTTGTCCTAACGGTTACTCTCAGCGACTAGACTTACTGTCGGCATCTCTGTGGCGATTCCCGCTGCGTCTCTGTGCATCAATCGTCGACTTTACAAAATCGCGGCGTGTCAGACCGTCAGCATCACAAAGGCACAGGTGCGAGTTCTTTCTACTTCTCTTTGATACTTGAGCTGAGCACCACCCTTCGCAGAAACGTCGCGCCGTCATGGTGGACTGTGCGATTGGCGTCGGTATCCCCGTCCTTCAGATGATTTTACGTACGACGCGATCTGCAGCTTCCTTAAACCCTAAACTGACCTTGTCGCAGAATACGTCGTTCAAGGCCATCGCTACAACATCATGGAGGACATCGGGTGCTACCCCGACACGTACAACACTCCTCTCGCCTACCCATTGAGCTACCTCTGGCCCAATATCATAGGCTTGGTCTCCGCGTGTTACTGCAGTGCGTCGTCTCTTTCCCTACTTTCGCCTCCTACCCTAGCTAACATCCCCTAGTCCTCAGCCTCCGCGAATTCAACCGCCGCCGCGCCCAATTCGCGCTCCTCCTCTCTGCCTCCTCGAGCACCTCCCCACTCAGCCTGAGCCGCTACTTCCGCCTCATGTCCCTCGCGACCATCGAGCTCGTCTTCAACACCCCCATCTCTGCGTACGGCCTCTACCTCACCATCACGCACGACCAGATCCGGCCTTGGATCTCGTGGGCGAACACGCACTACAACTATAGCGCGGTCGACGTCTTCCCGGCGTTACTGTGGCGTTCGAGCCAGGCGACCGTGGTGACCATCGAGCTCAGTCGCTGGGCGGTCGTCTTTTGTGCCTTCGTGTTCTTTGCGTTCTTCGGGTTCGCCTCCGAGGCGCGCAAGAACTACCGTCTCGCGTTCTGGGCGGTCGGCAAGCGCCTCGGCTTCACCCCGCCTGCCGACAACGCCTTCCCCAGCATCCACCTCCCGTGGCGTAAGTCCAAGCCCGCTGCGTTTGCCACCAGCAGTGCCGCCAAGTCCCTCCCTATCTCCCTCCCCCGCACGCCGACGAAGCAGCGCCCCGACTCTCTCTCGCCTTCCCTCGCCGACAGCCGCACCGACTACGACTGCGACACCGACATCGAGAAGGCCGACTACGTCCTCCCCACCCCCTCCTCTGGCTCGATGCCTCCGCACTACGCGCGCGACATTGAGCTCGGCGCATACGTCCCCTACCCATCCCCGCGATCCCAACGCACCCTCACCGACGACACCCGGCGCTCGCGTCCCTCGACGTGGCCGTCTCAAGAACACCCCCATGCCCCCGCGTCTTGACGGCGTCTTCTTTCTCTTCACTTTCTCTGTTGCATTCCCATTGCCCTGTATTTCTAGCCTCACGCTTACACGCTCCTTCACCGACCTTACGTTCACGGGGATCTCCTACGACACGAACGATATACTTACTCCACTCTTTCCCGCCTCGGTTCCTGCTTCCTTATTTCTCTGCGGTCGCGGTAGACAGACATGATCAATGAATAAAAAAATTGTATAACAACCAACCTTCGCTTCCATCCTTAGGCCTTGACCCTCAACGGAATCGTTTTCCCTGTGCTGATTCGATGAGCGGGAGTGCTTCCATTTTAGGCAATTGACGAGCGCTTATTGGGCGCTTATCTTCTTTTGCTCTTGACCGTCATGGTTTCTCGTCCGACTTGCTGGGCGCTCGATTATTGCAACAGAATGCGATATGCTAATCTCGGCTCCAGATGTTCGGATGGTGAGATGGCAGCGAGGCAGAAAGATCAAAGAAAACAGCAGCCAGATCACCACCCGAACATCTGGTGCAGTTTGATTGGAAAGCATGCGCTCAGTGACAATCAGTCACCAATAACACAATCAGTCACCGTATAACGTCTTGTAATACCTATTAGTCAAGAACACGCTAATTAACGGATCTCCTCCTCTACGCGCATGGACGCAGCAGACTTGGAGTTTCTCTTCTCGGAGGAACTCCCACTTGAACCCGACGACTCCGAGGCCCACATCGGGAATGAATCAGACTTCTTCACCTTCTCTGATGACGAAGAAGAGATCGCCGACCCAATCCAGGTTACACATTCACGGAATCGTCGGGTCAGACTGGAGGGGACAGACATGGTAGATAAAGTCAACAATATTCTAGATATCATTCAACAACAGGGACTTGATTTGGCTATATTTCTTGACGCTGTCTGCTGGGGGGATGCCGCTTGCATCTCCGACAGCAAGATCCAGTTTGCTCGCACCGGTCTAATGGTCAGCGATGAGCTTCCAGGGATTCTTCAGCGCTGCTATAATCCACCTCGACGCGGCCAGAAAGGGAAAGGCAAACGTCCGGCTGGCGGACGGCGTGCCCTGCTTGACTTTGCAACACATTGTGTGTCCGATACAATCGATCGCGAAATGAAAATGTCCGCACACCTATTCCTATCACCCCCAGAGGAGCTTTCGGAGAAGCATCTCACCACTCTGGACTTCGAGGAAATGCGCGATTTAATGCAGATCCACGCGCCCGTCCTTTGGAGAGTTTTGCGGCGGGCAGCCTATACTCCGACACAGGTCACACGGAATAAACACAAAGATCCTGACATGGTATGCTCCCCAGACAACTCATATTATTTTACTTAATATACAGCCAGGTTGTCCTTCATATGATTTCACAGGCCCAATATACACGCTCAAATCGTCGTGCGCGTGTCGCAAAATTGTGGTCAATTTATCTCAAGGCTTGCGGGTTGTCTGCTCGTGCCTTTGATGCACTTCATGCTCTGGGTATACTCATGAGCCACAAATGGACGGCCGACGCGTACGGAACACTCTCCGACGTGGCTATGGACGAAGTTCGCTCCGCAATTCACGTATTTCCCTGGGTCATAACCCACGATAATATGAATGTTGCGCTCAGAGTATTCTCCCAACGATTGCACAACCAAAGCCACTTTATCAGCGGCTGCGCATACACCGTTTGGCTCCTTCCCATCCGTGCTGCTCTTGCACCCGACACGAATCGCCTCTTTCAATTATTCCGGGCACAAAACTGTGGCCATGTCTTTGATTTCGGCGACGTTTTATACGGGACCGAAGCTGCAGATGACCACTTGGAGGCACTCAGCATTGACCATGTCCTCCGAATACTTCTCGACAGCCCCGATTTTTTTGACTACGCTCATCGCAATGACATCCTCTTCGACACGCCCATAGCGATCCATCAACTTCTCGGCACACTGGAGAATGTAATAAAAATGTACATTCTCAGGACCAGCACCTACGAAGAAGCTAGTTACGAGGGTACTCTCAATGTCATGAATGACACTTTCCAGCAGCTGCTCATCAACTCCAAAGATGAGCAGACTCGAACTGCCTTGGAGCGAGTCATTTGCTGGATTGGGGATCAGCTCACGATTGAACGACTTCGTGGTTTGTGGAAATACCGCCACGAAGATCACAACTCGTTTGACCGATTGGACTATATGATCCCAATATTTGGGTGGTTCCACCTTGTTATGGCCTTCGCAAACTCCCTTCACAAGCAATACTTGGGGTCTTCGGCGAGCATCGGCAGCTTGCGGCAAGCATTCGACGTTTAACATCTGCGTCGAGAACTGCCAACAAAGCAAGCAGTTCTTCGCCGTGCTTTGCCGCATGTGTAGCGCTCCAGCCCCCGGGGGTTATGAGATCACTGACAGTTCTCAATCGAGCCCACGTTGCGAGTTTTTTCAGAACTTCGTCCGGGAGAAGCACCTCCGGACCCCACGGACGACGGCGGTAAACTGTTGCACAGAGGTCTTCACGCCAGTGAGTCAACAGGGCGCGGGCCTGCTTAAGATGGTTTTCGCGACGATTGGCTGCGGCAGGTGCCTCGCGCATCGGACGCTTTCCACGTGCATCCGGGGTCTGGCTCGGGGAGTCCTCGTCATCACTACTAGGAGACCGAGGGCGGTCCACACCATCCTCTGGTTTGTCCTGTAAAAAACACACAACTTGGAGGAATGGGTGGCTTGGCGATGATTTGCGAAGACAATTATCACAGCAAATACCGGTAGGTGCTGGAAAAGAATTAAGGATGGTAAGCTGGAAACAAAGGCGAAGACTGACCGTTACGGAGAGTACCATTATTAAAGTACTCATCCACAACTTCGCGGCGGCACTCTTCAGTCTCGATCCACTGCCGAAGGCCTTCTTCAACTGCCTTTTGAAACGTCACAGCATCGTCTTCCTTGGGCGGTGGTGCATCCTTCTTCGGCTTCACCTTGTGAAAAACACTTGGCTGCACCAAGAGGATTGCGCGCGCGGTGATAGAAAAATTACGGCCGGCCCTGCCCGCCCGCTGCATCCAGATGGACAGCGAACCTGGGACGAGAAACTGGATGACCTGCTCCACGTGCGGAATGTCACAGCCCTAGGAATAAGATAAGTTTAAACCAAGAAACCAAGGACAGATAACTACCATGCCGGCCGCCTCCGTCGTCAGCAAGATCTTAATTTCCCCTCGACGAAACTTCTCCATTATAATTCGCTTCGACCGGCGACTGCGACGTGAGTGATATATCGCGATTTGGCCGCGCAGGTGTCGTGGTAAGCGCTCCCGAATATGTTTCAAGGCTTCCATCGCGAGATTGATGTCGTCAAAGAATACCATGGTTTGCAGGAGCTCCATAAGCTCATCTTCAGAGATGTTTGGAGGTATAAGGAACGGCTCCAGAGCCTCCAAGTCAGTCTTTGCGCCCTTCATGTGGTGCACAAACCACGCAATATTTGGGCGGTCGGTGCCAAGGTTGACGTTGTACGAGGTCTCGGCATTCATGTGAACAGATTTACGCACGTCCGCAAGAACACCCGGCGGGAGAGTCGCAGACGCGATGAGGAATGGGACCTTCAGTGGTACAAAGGCCCGAAGCGTCCCTAATTCCGCGTACTCGGCGCGGAAGCTATCACCCCACTGCGAGATGCAATGAGCCTCGTCGATCACGAATGCGGCGATACGCTGGGCAAATGCTGCAGTGCTCAGCAGTTGTCGAAACTTGTCGTGTTTGAGACACATGTCGGGTGATGTTATTATAACCCGGTGTTTGAATTCCTGTATTTCCTGTAACGCGACTCGATCTTAATAAACCAATGAAACCTGAGGAAAAACACGCACTTTGTGAACCTCATTACTCCATGTGTCCCCATTTACGGCGACGGCTGAAAGCCCCATCTTCCGAAAGCGCGCCGCCTGAGGTAAAAGACGCGTAAATACATTTCTGAAGTTGAGTTAACACGCTCACCTGATCCTCTTCTAACGCGTTGAGCGGCGAGATTATGATTATCATCTTCTCCGATTCCACGAAGAGCGGCATTACGAAGGGCAATGTTTTTCCGGCCCCCGTACTGGCGATCAGGGTACAGTCAAGCCCAAGATGGAGGGCCTCGCCGATGTCGACCTGCCAGTCATGCGCTGTCAGCCCGTTGTTCTTCTCGCGGAAGTCATTGCGGATTTTGGCGCGTGTCGGAGCTGACTGGTAGTTTCGAGACGCGCGCGCATCTTCACGCGCTTTCTGCAATATTTGGGCAGATTTGGCGATGCCACGTTGATGAGAATCAAGTCGAGACTGGACAGCAGGCATGATGTCCCAGGAGGAAGCACGATGGCGGGAGGAGGCGCGACAGTGGTGCGAAACGCGTATTGACGCGAAATGTCACGGAAAATCACACGAAAACGGCTAGCGTGACATGACCGCACCCCTACCTACCAAACTGCACCAGACGTTCTAGGGCAGTGCTCCCCACATCAGCAAACCCTGGGCCCACTCTAGAGTACTACAGAGCACTCTATAGTGCTGTAGTGTCTGTAGTGTCTGTAGTGAAGGTCCATGTCTATAGAGTGCTCCATAGTAGGCCCAGGACTATAGAGTACTCCATAGTAGGCCCCAGGACTATAGAGTGCTCCATAGTAGGGCCCAGGACTATAGAGTGCTCTGTAGTGCAGGGCTCAAAACCCAAGAAAAGTAACCTTACCTTGCCATTCAACCCCTTCTTTCAACCAAGTTTGAAGTTAACTGGAACGGAAATGAGTCTAAATTACAGGAGGTACTTCGGATTGAACAGAGATATGTAATGTAATTAAAGTGTTTCCTGACAGGATCGAACTCGCGACCGCATGCATTCGAGCAAAATACAGGACTAGGTGCACTACCAACTGAGCTAAGAGACCATATAGAATTGAAGTACCTACTGTGATAGGTGGGTACCCTCTGGTCTCCAGGTCAGTTTACTTCCTGACAAGTAACTCTTCAGGTTCTTGCCTACCGTTAACGTGTTCAACGGTCACTCCCATCTCCTTTGCTGAAAAATGCATATTCTGGAAATTTCTCGAAGGTATATGGGATAAAATATTTGCCAGACTAAAAATAGACCCTGAACGAAAGTTGTAGAGTTCGAAAAGCGCTATAAGTGTTGTCTAGCACAGATTTTCCTTAGATAGCTTCGTTGAGGCAAAAAACGCGAAATACTTTCTCAGACGCGGTGGTTTTGAAAGCCAGAACAAACAAAAAAAGGACTTTCAGCGACTTGAAGGACAAACAGTACTTTGTTCATACAATATAAATCATACCTACTCATTCAGAATGGATTTTGACAGATTATAAGCAGCCACAGTCATATGAGCTCGAATCAAGTTGACCCCCAACGTTCAGGAAGGTGGCAAATGAAAAGTTAAGAGGAAGAAAACATAAGTTGAATGTTCACTACAGAGTACTACAGAGCACTCTGTAGTAGGGGCCTTGCTACAGAGTGCTCTGTAGTAGGGGCCTTACTACAGAGTGCTCTGTAGTAGGGCCCCTCCTATGGAGTACTACAGAGTAAGGCCCGTACTACAGAGTGCTCTGTAGTAAGGCCGCTACTACAGAGTACTCCGTAGTAGGGGCCTAACTACAGAGGACTCCATAGTAGGGAGCCCAACTACAGAGCACTCTGTAGTAAGGCCCCTACTACAGAGTCCTCTGTAGTACTCCATAGGAGGGGCCCTACTATAGAGCACTCTGTAGTAAGGCCCCTACTACGGAGTGCTCTGTAGTACTCTGTAGTTGGGCCTCTACTACAGGCCACTACAGGCCACTACCGGCCACTACCGGGAAAATCAGGGTTTGCTGATGCAATCAAATTCTCATCAAATTCTGCCTCGGCGACATCTCGACATCCCCGGTTGGATTTCTGCCCGTGAGCGGAGCGAACGACTGCCCTAGATAAGTCTGGTTAACGAGACTAGCGATATGCTTATTTGATCTGATGGCGGAGCAATCCATGATGGCCATCATGCGGCACACATGTGGGGACCCCAGATACCACTTATTCTTTCTCATCGCGCGTTCGAGCGACAACCTCCGGCGTCAGCTTCGACATCAAAGTGCTCCCAGAATTATTTGCATCCGTGTTCAGACTACAAGCCTCACTCCAGATCCGACATCTCCCGCCCACATCCATCCAGTTGCACTATCATCGTCGTCCCGTTCTCACTCACTGCAATTTCACCCGCGCAGTCTCTTCGCGCTGCAAGAAAACTGGTTAGCTTCAAAGCAGGGAAGGCAAGGAGAGGCTGGGGTTAAAACACCATGGCGTAAGTTATCTACGCATATACCCCTCCTGCTCTACCTTCCATCTCCCTGCGTCTTAGTCCCACCGCTGCGGTCACCCTATCTCCCCGTGTCAATGCCGTACTACCCCAATGCCACGTCACAAGGACACCAAGGACCTGCAAGAACGAATCGTCAGTGCATGTTCATGTCCGCGCGCGCCAGCCAACGCCGCACCCACCCATTCCCTTGAATGCCCTTGTCGCCCCAAGGTTCTGCACGCGCGCGCAAGTCCATCACATCAAAACCTGCAAAACACGGGCAGTCTCCAGCGACTCCAGTGGGAATGGAACGCACGTGTACCAAGTAGATTGAATCGCATCTCTGGAACGGCCCCAAGTTGGCTTTGAGTTAGTTGAGAAGGGGGCGCGAGCCACCCCTCTCGCCGCACCTGCTGCTCTCGCTCAAAGTCAGTGTGCAGAAGATATATCAGCAAATATGCGGTGCACACCGCCGCCTCGAAGTGCGTCCGTGCATCCCTTCTCCTCCCAGATTCCTACTGACTGCAATTCAATCTGTAGCCTCGTTAGTGGAACATCAAGGAAGGCGGGGAACACGATCGGAAGGACTTGCTCAGTAGTTCACATTGCCCATGTCTGGACAAGTAATAGCTAGCTAATGTGAATATACTTCACCGCCCACCCACCGCTGCATCCAAGCGTCAGCAAGCCCAAGAAACCCGAGTGCGTGCACATACTGTCAAGTATAAGCACGCGGACCTCGCACGTCTCTGGAGCAGTCCTCTTCCCGCCACACAGACACGCCCCCCCGCCGACTCGCGCGCACTGCCGCCGTGCGTTCGCATCCTGCGCCGTCGTTTCTCAAGCGTAGGCACACCGCCCTGTCACGGTATCTTTGAACATATCTCTGTTCCAAACTACCTAGGATCTTTGTTAGTAACAAGAAGGAGATTGCGTACGAGATGTAATTGGATGGAGGCTTATCAAGGCCGTCCTTGACTTGTAGAACGTCGGGGTAACTTGAATATCGGTTCGATTCGATTCAAGCTGCCAAACCAAGTCAAACTCCAATCCAATTCAAGGGAAAATGAACGGCGGGTGCGTACCTCCCAGTATGCAATGAATTCGATGATCCGAATTTTGCCTTCAGTCTTTTGCAGGCAGACTGGGAAGCTCGCCGCGTAAGTATACGTCCTGATAATTAATTGAAATCGGGGAACACTTACTCTGGGGAATTTTTTAGCACAACTTGGCACTCTGGATTTGCGCAGGCGGGATGTTCAATTCTACGTTCGCCGAGGAAAACTATATTAAGGAAGGTTAGAACGAGCTTGAGGTTCATGCAGAATGAAGAGCCGGCATACAGTACTTGCCAGTGGTAGGTTGGGAGCCGGGCAACCTCTGGATCCAAGGATGATCAAAGTCTGGAGGAAGGAAGTTAGCAAGCTCACCTCCGGTGGCCTTCAGTTGAATTGGGTTTGCGTTGCGTGACTTGAAAGCAAGGTACGGTTCCGAGTCGGAGGAGCCTCCGCAGTCTTTATTTCCGTTCCAAATTACCTCCTACACGCACCTCAATCAGTTGATTGGTGGAAATAGTTCCTTGTGTGGTACTTGTATCTCATCTTGCTGCTGAAACGTCAGCCTTTCAATTGAATCCAACACGAATTAAAGGGAAGGATACCCGCTGACGAGCGCTTCACTTGGGTGGTTTGAAGCCCGAGTCCCTCAACCTGGTCGAACGAAGGGTCAATAAAATAAATTAAAAATGAAGGGCTCATAACTCAGCCGAGGTAAGTGTCCCTGTAACATTCAACCATCGTTTCGCTCCTCTAAGACGTGTCGCCGTGTTCAAAATTTTGAATCGAACACAAAATGCGCATCGATGGTCAGTATTCGGGGGATATAATAAAATGCTGGTGCGATAATGATAATTCGAGCAAGCATAGTCTGGGCCTCCAGTAACGAAGCAAGTACGGCCTGGAGTGTCCTGGGTCCGAGTGAAGTCAGCTTTCGGAATGCAGTCTGAATGAAGGAAAATAATCAAGAATACCTCGGGCTGATTGCCACATACTGTACCATTTCGACCGTAGATCCAGGCCTTGTGACCTGTGACCCATTAGATTCATCTTTCAACAGATTCAAGATGGGTCGGGACCTGTGACCACGATTTTTATGATTCAAAACATTCAACTGATGGCATGTTGAACTTGGTGTAAATTCAACCAATAAACCACAGCAGGCCTCTGAGGGAAGATTTCGAAGTAGAAAATGCACAAAGGAGGAAATCCTGCCAGAATTCACGATGAGAGGGCGATTTTTTTTTTTTGCATTAGAGGAAATGTTGAATTTTCGCACCGCAGTAGGGCAAAATGGCCACTAATTCAAGCTCCCTAGTGACCTGTGACCTTCATTAAATAGCTTCAATTCACCAAGGGCTGTGACCTGTGACTTGAATCTACGGTCGAAATAGTACAGTAGTTTCAACTTTCGGTTAGAGAGCTTGAGTCCTCAGTGTTTTGAATGAGGGATTGAATCAAGGGAATACAAGTACACACAATAGTAGATTTCGTAGTCTCGGCCTGTTGACCTCCAGCGAAAATTTACTGGAAAACTCTAAGCTCAAAGTAAGTTCCGATGCACATAATCAAACGAAGGCCCACAACGTGCTTAGTACATATCTGGTTTGTGTTTTAATCTGAGCATACATTCGTTATGCGAGGCTTGAGTACATGGTTATTTCTGCAGAAAGAGTTGTTGAGTTGAATGAATCAGGAAGACAGAAGGAAGAGAACATACCTACCTCTATGATCTCAGGGTGTTGGGCCTCAGCGCAGACTCCTCGGCCAAAGATCTGTAAGGTAATGGTGATTATGTGGCATAGGTTGAATGAATGAGGAGACGCACCTGATTCAATTCATGGTTTCCGCATTCCAGAACTCGACCGGTGTGAAAGTGGGTGAGGAAGACTTGATGAAGATCAGATCATTTGAATGAGAGACGAAGGAAAAATGAAGGCTGGATGTGTACGTCCATAGCTTCGGTTTGCAGAGTCCCGAAGGAATAATTTAAACCCTGAGTAAGCATGATTAACATAAATTCAAGGTGAGGACGCACCTGGGTCAAGTAAAGGATAGTTTCGGCGTTTCAAGGCAATTAAGAAGGCTTAGGAGTCAGGTTAGTTGAATGAACGATAACTGAAAAAAAAATTGAGGGCGTATACATCGGGTCATAAATGCGTAGTTTCGGACTGGCAAGGTGGTGTGAAGGGCTTGAATTCCGGTATTAAAAATCTGGCATAGAGTCGGAGTGGTTAATGATGATTGAATGGATGAGCACAACTGGGTCTGTAGGTCCATAGTTTCGGTATCCGAGGGAGAATTCGGAACCTCCAAGGTCAGTTCAGGTCTAGGGGCATTAGAAAAATTGGACTAGACGACCTTCACACTCCTTTAAAGCGAAATAGTCCCGCCGTTTGAAGGCCTGGTAAGATGTTAATTCCCGTGTTTGAAGCTAGACTCGTAACCAGTCTGCGCTACGGTAAAATAATGATGAGGTTGTTTGGCGTGCCTATAGTTTGAAGCCTTCTCAAGCCACGCAAAAAAAGACTGTTAAGGGGTCAGTAAAAACAAGTCTGGAAGGTTTGAATAAATGCACCTAAAGTAGTTCAAAGTCATTTATCATGAGGACCTATTCAGTCAAGTCAGAAGCTGAACTGAAGAAAAAATATTGTAAAAATCGGGCACACCTAGAGCCCTAATAACATATCCTTCACGTTTTAGCTCCAGCCCAACTGTAATGGTTTTGAGCTTGAAGTCGTTCAATCGAAAGGCAAAGATCTGTCGACAAAAATTAGGCCGCAGATAGGTAGAATTGAATCAAGGCTTATCTCGGCCAATAGAATGCAGGGCGGTCGGTATTGCAGGCGAGTTCAAGCGGCGCAAGTCTGTTGAACCGAAAATACTCAATCAACCCGAAATTGGATAGAAACGAAGCACACACCTTGAAGCCAACCAAAATTCAACCACGAACCCAAACCCGCTATTGCATGGGGGTAATAAATGGCACAGGCGCCAGGTTGCCGGAGGGCAATGAAAATGGTCGGCGGGAGGCCCAAATTGAATTCAATACATAGGTGGTAAACGAAGATAATAAATATGCACCACCATTGCCAAGTTGAGCCCAGCCACCAACCCATCCAAATACAACCAAGCATACAAGCCGACACCATCGGGGGTAGAGAGGAAGTCAGGAAGGCAGGTGTGGCTGCTTAGAATCGAATCAGCTGGTATCTGGCAGAGATGGTGGAATTTGCTAGTCCCTCGCAGCCAGACGCTTCACAGGTGACGCTCGTACCTCGCTTGTTGAAGTCTGTTATTTACCGCGGGGGTCGGATCGCGTAGCCGCGCTATTATGTAATCTCGCATAAGCAGAAAATCACTGGTTAGTGTATTCGGCCTTGCACGAAATTGAGTTAGCTTACTAAAGGGTACATATGTCATGGGTACTATTAGAGCTAACTGTACGATTTTTCTGGCAATTTTTTTTGTTTACTGTGCCAATTTGTAGGGAGGCAACGGCCTGAGGACCGTGACAAACCGGTTGCCTATTTTCTAGGCAACGGGCCCTACCGTTACCGTGACGGTTGCCTACATAGGCAACGGCTGATTATTATTTTGAGATTTTCCTTCGTTTTTTTGCGCCTTTTCTCAATGTCACGATTTTTTCAAGGCAACCGACCTTACCGTGACCGTGACCCACCAGAAAATAGGCAACGCAACGGGCGGCCCGTGACCGTGACCGTTGCCTCCCTACAAATTGGCACAGTATTCGGCTTTAGCCGGGCTTTCCACAAACCAAGTTTCAGGTCGTTTTGCAAGATTCTAAGTCGACAGGATGTTGGGAACAGTCGATTTAACTCTACTGGGGTGCAAATCAGATGAAAAATCGCGTCGTTTTCACCCAATTCCCTGCGCGACGGGACTTGCTTATGTGATATTACATAATAAGCCGGCTACGCGATCCGACCCCCGCGGTAACAACAAGACTAGGAATTTGCCGCCGAGTGACGCGGGCCAGTTCGGGTGTTCAACCAGTGTTGGGAGTGTCGGCGCCGGGTGGGGTGCCAGGGTCCGAAAAGTCCTATAAAAGGTTCAATAAGCCAAAGAATGGTCAGAGAGGTGCGTACTGAGTCGAATAACCATTGGTTGAGTTTTATACGAGCGCGTTGTCGGCTGCGACGAGCGCGGTGTCGGTGGCAGTGGGGCGGCGGGCGGGGGAATGAGATCTGCACAGTGTAGTTAGTGAAAGAAGGGCAGGAGCAAGAATATCTTGAGTTGTGCGCTCGTTGTTGAAATCGTCGTCAGCGGCAATGGTGTATCATAGCGTAAGGGAAGTGCCCGGGGTCTTGAAGCTCACCCGAATGCGCATCACTGCGCATCACTTGATTTGGGATTTCATCAACGGCTTTGACCCGGATCACTAAGCGTATCGCATTCTGTTGCTATACTCGATTGGCGGCGAGGTGGAGGTAATTCGGCGATGGCGTGTATACATGCGGCGACAGGCAAGGCCTTGGCAGGTCCACTGGAGGCCCGGGATACGCAAAGCAAGCGCTAGAATTGGCCCAGCCCGGGCTCAAGAATCGAAGTCGGAGGGAAGACTCGGATACAAGGCACACATCCCTCCATTCCATGGGCACCCACTCGTCTGTAAGGAGCCTTCGAGCTTCAAGCTATCGTTCCTCTCGAATCGCCTCTGTGTTCTGACTCCTGCGGCCCTCAATCCGCTTGCGGTCTTCCCGATGTCACGCTGTCTGGAGACGAATGCCTGAGAATTCTCTGGAAACTCAAACTGTTCCGTAACTCCTAGATAAGGCCTTCGGCTACCCAAACATCCCTCATCTCCAAATCCATCCTGGTGGGCTGCAAGACTCGGAGTCAGGATATCGAGCTCGGAGCCACCACTGAGGCACTGACCAGTCGGCATCGCTCTGAATCATATGCAACACGCTGTGATCCATTAGCCTGCCAGTGGGTCTGAGTCTCTCTCAGTTGTGCTCGCATGAGTCATTGCTACACAGTATTCTCTTACTTTACTCCATGAAGCACCGTCGTGGAGGTCATCCATCCACTGCGCCACACTCAAACTTGCGGACTGAGTCCACGGTGGCAGTGGCACCACCCAAGCGGGCCTGGAGAGCAGTAAACCGAGCAGTTGATAAGACCTGCCTGCATTTGGATGGATGATATGACGCACATACTTGGTCGGTCCACAATCAATCGACCCAAACTCCAATTGAATACCACTTTGCGAGCGAGGAACAGTCCCAGAATGGTTCGGTGTAGGTTGGAGCTTACTCCTTCCCGCGGCCGTTACAAGTGCTGCAAGTTGCGTCCAGAGGTATCAGCAAAATTCGGTTCCGACTCTGTCGCTGCTCGCACGCAAAATAGATTTACCGAGGGATAGGAGAGCAAATACGGACTTTAAGGGAGCAAGCGTCATTTCTGTCGTCGTGGGAGAGACGGAACCAGGGACCCAACACAATTTTGTCCTGATCGGCGGTCGGGTCCGCCTGCAATATTTCCGGCGTATTGCACCTATCCGGCGGTTACTCGGGCGCGGATGTCAACTGAGCCTCGATGCCGGCTTCTTCGTCTCCTCGCTGAGAAACTACACTCTCCATCTCTGTGGCCATCTATCGACGAGACTCCACTCTAGTGTGCTTTACTTAATCTCCACTTCTCCTCCCGACTCGGTCCAAGTTTCACTAGCAAAATCGTCCCACTCCCTTCCGCTGCAGCAACCGAACCAATCCGAATAGCGTCGCCCACGCATATAAAGCTGGTCTTGCCCCATCGAACAGATCCAGCATCCACTCCGGTCCCAGGATGAAATTCACCGCTTCAACGCTGCTCCTGCTTTCGAACTTCGTCGTTGTGCGGGGCCGTCCCGCCCCCCCCACAGACATTGTAGGACACCACTCGCTGATGATTGTACACCCTCTGACCCTGTCGATTGTAGAATGCCCGGGTTGATGGACCCAACGCAGAGATTGCGCAGCAAGTCGGCGGCGAGATTATTGATAAGATCCTGCCCAAGAAGCCCGGTACCGCCATTGTGAATGGCCTTGTAACGAGCCTTGTGGGTACCCTCGCAGGGTTGGCCGACACCGTGCGCCCCGACTCCCCACCGCCTCCGGAGTTAGCCCCGTCCAACTCGAACGAGCAGAACGCAACTTTGGCGGGGAAATACGTCGCAACCAACTTCCTTGGGAACGTCCCTGTCGTCCCCGATGCGGTTGCGGCCCTCTCTGGGGCCATTGGGACACTCGCCGACATCGCGGGCCCGGCGGAAGGCGTAGTGTAAACCAAAGCGTCGTTGCGAGGACGTACTTCTCCGTTTGGATAATGCATCACGAATCTTTCACAAATCGCTAGACTCGGAAACCGAAGTCTTTGTTGCGATTGTATTTTGTGAACTTCTAAGCAGTTGATGGGTTCAATTCCCTTCGGAGATTATAATGTGCATCCATTTTCTTCTTTTGGTATCCGACCCTTTGCTTCATCCCTTGCGCCTCATGAAGGAGCTCGAGTTCGAATGTCCGTAGTTCCGGCTTGCTCATCACCGTCTGCCCACGACAGTAATTTGAGGCTTGAAATCAATTCATCCGCCGAAATTGGTGGGAAGGACATCTCCTTTACTACCTACTTACTGGCCCAGGGAGTGTAGTGGCGAAGGACGTCGTGCGTGGACTGCTGAATGCATTAATAAATAGTTCTGTCACAGTTTTGAATTTCAACCAGGCAACTTAGAAACGGTTGGTGAAATGGTAAACTGTTTCATCAAGTCGTGAGTAACTCTAAAAGGCGGACGTGCACCGCTACGTTCTGTTCCGTAGTTTCATGGGTTCGACTCAATGCGTCTGCATTTGCATTTCCCCTCCTTCTTCTTCGTTTTTTAACCATTTTCGGTCCTAAAACTCACCAACCTCACTTGATGCTTAAATGCAGAATTTTCGTGTTGAAACATCTGGGTACTTTAGTGGGCACAGCTCATCTTCATCTCGCTGGAGCACCCGAATGGTGCCGAAATGTAATCTGCAATGCCAATTAGCGCGGAGGATACTCATTTTGAGCCGGTAGAACAGGTCTTGTGTGTTTTCCAAGCACATACCATGCATCTAACGAGTATGAGTTTCTCCAATGTTTCTGCAACCCAACAGCGTTTCTGAAAGAATTACAGGTTCATTCTTGGTTCATTCAGGTTCGAACCGGTTTTGAACCTGACCGAACCCCGGGTTGGGTTCTTACGGGTTCAGGTATCGGTCAGGTTCGAGGTTCGATTTGACTAAAAACCGGACCGAACCCGACATCTGCAGCACTACCTGCCAGTGAGCCATATGTAACTCCTTCCTCCTTGATTTTCCCCTTGACATTGAGAATCAAGCAACTGTTCCATTCACCAATCACTATTGTCTGACCAGGAACGATACCTGTACCCTCAACCCACGGATAAGTGGAATTTTGAAGTGCAAAAGATGAGCTGCGTTTTTCCTCATATTTACAACTTGTATGGATTCCGAGATAACCTAATTTACAGATACAGAAATATTCACCTGGGCACTGAACAATCGTCCCCTCAACAGTATCAACTCACACTCTTTGTATGAGGGCCGGAAGCTGAACCCCACTTCTCTTCAAACTCACCCATTATCTTCGCCAGCTCGGCAGCTTCCTCCTCCTGTCGTGTCACCGGGTTTTCCTTCTTTGTGAATATCCACCATCCAGAGAGCGGGCACACCACATCATCCTTCCCAGTGGCGGAGAGGGAGAGGTCACCACTCGCTGTGACCTGTGTCCCAACCAGCCCACCTACCATGATGCAGTCGAACATCTCCCCGTTATCGTCCAGCTTTACATCTACTTCAGCATATGCTGCCGGAACATCCTCTGTATCTATTCGGTGGTAGGGAGTTCCATCGAGAACAAGGTCAGTCCTACTTGTGGACCCAGTGTACGTGGCCCAGAATTGTTGCGAAGTCATGAGTTCTGCAGGCGCTTGCACCGCTGCTGTCTAGAGCCTAGAGTTAACTCTGCCAATCACACGAAAGAACAATAAGTTTCTCACTAGATCCAGGCGGTTCCCAATCCACTTGCCATCGACGTTGAAAGGCGTGAACGCAGTGATCCACCCAGAATACTCATCTTGGCCACTCATCTCGGCATGATGGTGCGCGATCCGCTGCCAGAAGTCCACATTTTCTGCGCTGGACGGTGTGTCGAACGCGGCGACAAAGCGGGCAATGACCGGGCGCAGCAGATGGTACCACGCCGTCGTCTCGATCCCGTAGTCCTTGAGCTTTTCAAGCCGACCGAGTATATTGACCCAGTCGGCCTTCTCCCCCTCAAGTGTCACCCGCGGAATCCCGCACGTAAGGCCGAAGCCATAGGAAAAATATGCTTTGAGTGTGGCCATTATCAGCACCGCGCTCACGGTCGTGTCATTGGCTGTTGTCGTCGTGAACCGCGGGAGAACCCATTCACGCAGTGTCGGATCGACCACGTTCTTGTCGATGAGGTCAACCATCTGGCGCGCCAACGAGCCAAAGTCCACATCATATCGCGTACCCGTCGCCGTAACGATGAGTTCCTTCTTGCCCTCGTGCGCGACAAAGTTTGCGCGAAGCAACTCTGCACGTGCATTGACGAAGAAATTGAACTGCGACAGAATGGTGAGCCAGACGTCGTCGGGGCGGATCACGAGGGCGTGGTGCTGGTTGTACGCCTGGATAAGCGTCCAAACAAATCCGTTATTTTGTGGGACGATGCCCGTCATCTTTGCGGAGAATTGACGACCCCTGGAACAGAATGAATGAGCAGTGCTCGCTATAGACAGATGCCCCGGTACATACTCCGATCCTCCGCAGGAGAAACCAAACTGGAGAATCTCCTCAGCCTTTCTATACTGGTCGTCGCAGGCGGCGGCCAGAATATCCTTCGCAGTGTACTCGCCTTGCCGATTCATCGCGTTGGCGGGGTGAGCTGAGACATTGAATGTTACAGGCATGGTGGGCGGAGGGCCAAACTCGGCATATCCCAGCCTATATATACTTCAGGGTGAGTCATTATCTCGGAAGCGGCGCGTGGGAGAATGAATACGGTCTGATCACATCGTTCTTACACTCACACCGCCAAAAAAGAAATTTCGGCCAGCTGAATTGGTTCCTGAAACCAGTAGATTAGGCCACATAAAAAACAACACTGAAACTATGTATGAAACTACCAGATTCAGCCCGACGAAAATGGGTGACTTCCCGTAAGGATTATTAACTTTAAGGCTCCAACTGTTTTCATTTATAAACGTTTTAAACAAATAAAACTGTATATATTTTTGTTTAATCTACCAGGCCGGTAAACAATAAACAAACAGTTTATAAACGGTTAAACGGTTATCTTCGGAGCAGGTGCCAAACCATCGGGGCAGGGCTACATCGGGATGCCCTGTCATCATAAGATCACTCGATACTAGAGCTGTTTAGCAACCGCCGAAAAACGGTTTCGAATATGAATAGAATGGGCAAAGGTTTTTGAGCATGGAGCGCTCAGGTTTATTTTGTTCGAACGTACGGCAGACACGTCTACGGCCCGTGGCTACCTATAATATGGAACACACCGGCTTTTGTCCGCCAGCCAGTGCATCTTCCTGGACGACTCTACCTATAATCCGCTTATGTTGCGTATTTCCGGAATGACATTTTTGACTGTGGAGCTCATTTTCTTGAACAAGTGGGGCCGTGGTTTTTCAGCAGAAATCCTAAATTGTGTGGTTGCTAAACAGCTCTACTACGAAAAGCACCCGTCTGAGTGTCTGGAATTAAAACAGGGAGTATTTGGTGAGTTAATTGGAAGGATTATGTCTTGCTGTGCGCTCACGAGACAATATCCCTTAATTCCGAGGTGGAAAACATGGTTAAAGTTCAGAATTGAGACTCCGCTATCTGTCTCGGAATTTGCCGCTTGAGTTTGAGCTGACCGAGTTCTAGAGCTGAGTGTGATATCAATTGAGAACATGGGGATACCACTACCACATTCATATTTCTACAAGAATACCTGCTAAAAACGCTATTCAGGTAGAACCCCTCTCACAGCCGTCACGGCCGTGTTTCGACGGCATCGATGGCCCGAAGGCGTGCCGTGATCCGAGGTGGAAAACATGGTTAAAGTTCAGAATTGAGACTCCGCTATCTGTCTCGGAATTTGCCGCTTGAGTTTGAGCTGACCGAGTTCTAGAGCTGAGTGTGATATCAATTGAGAACATGGGGATACCACTACCACATTCATATTTCTACAAGAATACCTGCTAAAAACACTATTCAGGTAGAACCCCTCTCACAGCCGTCACGGCCGTGTTTCGACGGCATCGATGGCCCGAAGGCGTGCCGTGACCGTGCCATGGAGGGGGTTCCATAGCGTTGGACGGCACGGCGCGGTACCCATGGCGGGACCTGTGGAACCGGACAAACATGTGGGTCAAAGCTAGTATCGCGATTACTAACCCTCCCGCGCGCACTGCCAAATATATATATTTTGCCCCTGAGAAAAATACCCTTTATAAACTGTTTAAACGGTTTATAAATGTTTTTTAACCGTTTCCATTTAATTTAGGCTCCAGTCCAAACGAAAACTAAATGGTTGGAGCCTTAATTAACTTGGTTCGAGTTTCCGGCGGTGCCAGTGATGTCGGCTGGCCTCAAAACAAGAAATTATATTCGGGCATGATTCCCGTAACGGGCCGCATTTCCTGTTACAATAAACACGGTACACAAATAGTGCCTAAACAACGTGTCTCTTCTTACGTCTATCCCCGCTCACCTGGATGGACATCGACATGTTCGCTGATGCGCCGTGGCGCGGGCAGTCCCAAAGGGGACATCCAAGACAATAGTACTAGACGATCGACCCCCAAAGAGGACAGTGAGACGTACCGGCGTGGAGCGCGACACAACGCGACTGCAAATCCTGCGCAAACTAGGCGGGAATCCGCTCCATCCTGCGCCGATCCTCCTCGTGGGCTTGACTTTAGACCCTTGCAGAAGGCTTGGAGAGATTTGAAGGGACGGGCGGCCGGGGTTTTGAGGACGCGAGTGAACAGCGAAGACGTAGGAGAGAAAAGGAGGACGAGTGCCGGGGCCACAGCCACAACGGCCATCATCGTACCTTCCTAATCCGTCTTATTCGTCGAAACTTAAGTTTAGAAGGGGGGTACCTACCCCCCTTCTAAATCCTGCATTGATTGCTGTTTAGAACAGGGTCTACGCGAGATCTGACGACGATGGGGTCCCGATCGCTCGTCGGCATCTCGGCGGAAACCCCTCAGAAACTCATTCGAATTAAAAACCCTTACGGGAAGTCACCCAATGTTGTGACTGAAACCTATGAAATCAACAACATTTTCGGCCAGGCTGATTGCACAACCTCCGCCAACTGCTGCTAACTGCCACCAAAATATTTGTTCAAACTCACGACTAGCTATTCAACAGAAGGTAGTAGCAGGTTGTTTTAAAATCAGGCTTCAAATAAAAGGTTTTACTTGGACTTGCTCCCAAATCTCCTACTCCTTTGTACGCTGGTAGGCACTGAGAATGGAAAAGACCCCGGTGCGGCAACTATGGCTCCAACCGTTTGTTTTCGTTTGCAGTTTTCCCGCAAACTAAACGGAAACGGTAACAACAAACGGGTTTACAAACGGTTGTCAACGTTTACGATATGAAGTGTATCTGCCCCCGAAAGGGATGTCTTTCCTATTCGTTTGTCACTTTAAACGTTGCCATGTTTCCCGAGATCAAGTCCATAGCTCGAATCAGAGAGTGATACATTGGTGATTTTGTTTTGGGGGCATATAATGACTTCCTGTAACACCACTGTAAATATAACTATGGTCAAATGGCGAGCAGAAACACAGCCTGCTAATAATAAATGTGCATTGACCGCCATACTGTCGTGCGTAATGCTCATGTATAACCGGGTTTCAACTACCCTGCTCTCTGTATGGTCCTGGAAGATCAAATGAAAACCTTTACCCCCAATGCACCAAAGCACCGTCGTCTGCCCCATCGAGTTCGGACCTCCAGGCTTCTCGTGAACAGTGTTGTAATTCCCGGACACAAGAAATAGCTTGTCCCATGCCCGCTGCCGACCACGCGGTCAGTAGTATCTGCGGCGATTGACTGCGTGCGCATTACTGCTGTCTCCTTCTCTCTGGTTAGCTGCCGCAGAGCTTGGTGACTCGAACGACGTCGTCTGCGGTATGATGCTAACAAGAGCGGCCTTGTTATAGTGCTTGAGACTCTCGGCGTCTGATTCAATCCGTGGCCGACAATAACACCGGCTCCCGACCACGAGCGTCCACTCCTCGCCGCCGGAAATCCTGCCGTCACCCTTCTTTCCATGCGTTGATGTATCTCAGCATGATGTCTGGTTTGCGTTTCACCCCCAGATTTACTTACGATCGCTACTCTGGGAACCATTCAGGAGGACTGGTTCGAATGCCTCGAGGGGAAAGATCCCTCGTGACATGATCATGAACACCGTCCCGATGGTACCGTTCCAAAATAGTGTGCGTTCTTGGTGCGTTCGTTACATCCGTGGATCCAGGACTTCGGATCTCATGCGCAGTTGGTGGGAGGCTTTCGGAGAAGGCCACTCATTTGGCCATCGAAGGACTCCACCACTGCAAGCGCCACCGGAAATAACGGACATCTTCAATTGCAAATCTATGCCTGCCTACTGCCCCTGGCATCTTGAACTTGGCAATTCAAGAAATTGCCGCTCGAGCTTGCGTTAAGTCGATTATTCGACTTTGCGTTGATTCGACTCTTTCACGCAATCGCGAAACTGCCGTCGGAGATGTTGTGTTGCAACGCAGGGATATATCGGCGCCTGATGGCGACCGGCGAGTGCCGTCTACGTTCGAATTTGGCATTCCCTTTACTGAAAGATGTGATTAGCGTTGTGACTTCAGGTCAAGGCTGTGGTGGGCCCGGTCGCACATGCCGTTACGAACGCCACACAAACAGCACTCCATGGTACAACCCTGTTTGGTGGGCGAATTAATATATTGACTCTCCGCGAGCGTTGATAACGCCCCAATTCAGTCCAATTCAGTCGTCCTTACAGCCATCTGGTCGATGATTCACGACAGCGGACGCCATTATCGACTGAAGGCGTTTATCTATTCACTTTATATTGAGTCAGACTGTGGTGTATGTGCATCGTGGTGGCCTCGTGTCCATGCTCAGAGTTCGGCTATCATTGAGTGCCTTTGAACCAGTTGTCGAGCCTATCGCAATTGACAAGTTCCTCGAAACTTCCGCGGTCTTCCGACACCTTGAACAAGAAGGCTGTTCACCTGCCGTCTATACTTAGTGGCGGAACCCGAAGTCGACGGAATAGGTGTGGAAAATAAGCGCGCATGTATAAAAGGACCACGGAATCTTAGTTGTCAATTCACTGCTCCGCACCGCTGACTTCACCGCCCATCACAACACCATCATGTCTCCTATCTCCAACGCGCCCATCGACCAACAGACCCCGGAGTCCTCCGCCGTGGTGGCGATCACCATCGGCCTCGATGCCGACGCCACCAACAACAGTAGCAGCGGCCTGGTCTGTCCACACTGCTGCCAGAGGTCGGGCCAACATAAGTAGGTCCAGTTACCACCCTCATTTGACTGTATCTCTGATCGTATTGCAGTCCAATTTGCCCTTACAGTGAGAAACACCTTTCCTCTTCTCGCTCCCATCCTCACACATTCCAACAGAGTAGTCGCTTGACTTCAATGGCCATGCACTTAATACTCTCACCATGTTTAGTTTAGTCACCTCCACTTCGATGATAACTTATGAAAGTTGAGAACAATCATTCGAACCTGACGGTGGCTGGGTTGCGAGAATAATAGTTGTTGTTCATTTGTCCCGATGCGGCCACGAGACGTTCGTTCTTCACCGCTGAACTGTGCCATCTCAATGGTGCCCTTTCTTGCAGCCGTTCTTGAAACCTGCACCAAGCCGAGTGCGGCCGAGGGCATAACGGGTACTCGAGAGCCGTAGCACAAATCGGCCGAGCCGACCTACGGAAGAGTCGACATCAAGCGGCTGCACGGTGCTTCGCCCGGCCGCACGCTTTGCCCGCCATCAAAGCTGCATGGGGTGCAGAAAATGGACCATCCAATGGCGCTGTGAACTTATGCGCGGGTAGAAAAACGAACCTTTGCCATTTTCGTCCCTCCTAATATCGATTCGAAAATTCCGTGCATGAAGACAAATAAAGCAGGCCACGAAACACCGACATCCAGACGCAATCACCAGTACGTTGAGCCAACGTTCATTGAAACTCCGCCAATGCCGCTGCCTTTCTGTTGTGGCATTGGTGATCGTATCACGGAGCCGATTCCAACTCCGCCCCGCCGACGATGCCGCGTCTGGCTTTAGAGAATGTGAAACATGAACCTTGCCTTCAATCGGAGCTGCCGCAAAAAATCCTGCGGGAAGACAGTCGTTACTCAACGAAAAGGCAGAACGTTACAAAATTCCCTTCCTTCCTCATTATCTTATCCCCTGTCCAAAAGTTATCTTCAAGCCGAAAATCCGTTCGATCTCTATAGTAATATACAAATACACAGGAACACAAATCCTTCCACTCCGTAAATACATGCCTTCGCGAGTCATGAGGATACAATCGCGTGTTAGATCTCCCCTTTGGTATATACCTCCCCGCTTCCCACCGCTTACAATTGCCGATAAAAAAACGGCAGGTATAACATGTCTTTGAGACGGGAAGATCAGAGCTTCGCCTGTGCGACAGGCTGCATCTTGTTGAGAAAGGCGGAGGCGACGACGCGGCCGCTGGATTTGTCTGTTATCTGTGGGGGGGAGAGAGAGGAGGTTAGCGTCGCCGTAAGAAGTTTGTATCATTGTCGAGGAAAGAAATGCAAGAAGGAAGGAGGAAGGATGCGGAGCGAATTAGCTTGAAACGAATGCCATTCCAAGCCTACCATGATCCAAAGTAAGGTGATGAATCTGATTGCCAGGCGTGAAACAAATCCCCCTCCCGTCCAAGCCGATCGACAGCAAAATGAATTGTAGGCGGGATCCCAATCGGGCGCTAAAGTACCAATCGAAATGAGCGCCGTCCGTCAGTCGATAGATGGATGTATGGATCCGCATCGACGAAGGGATGCGCAACGAGATGAATTCATTTCATTTCATCGTTGCGGGACGGAAGGCAGCGATCGCGCACAGAATTGACGCCAGGATTCGGTTCATATCGAACGCCAAGGCCAAGGCGGAATTCCAGATCAACCGGTAAAATTTGGAAAAGGAAGAACGAACGGGAAGGGGGAATAAAGAGAAGGGAAAGACGAAAAACGTACCTCACACCTCGCGGCCATAATCCGACTCCCCATCGATATTGAGGAGGAGGTTATTCGCAGGGTGGAGCCGCTGCAATAAATGAGTAAACCATTAGTATCTCTGAAGAAAAAAAAGTGAAATCGGAGTAAAATCAAAAGAATGCGGGGGGGATGGGATCGCGGCGGTCCAAAGCCAGCATAGAATGCCATTGGCGTTTACGTCCTGGAGCGGTAACCAAACAAACTTGTTACCCTCGGCGGCTACCAAACCAATCCGGCGACTTCAACACATGCCCGAACGGCGAATAGAAGGAGACCGCGGGGAGAGGCGGAAGACGCGAAGATCCATGACTCTGGAGCTGGTGGTGCCTAGATCTACAGCGCACACCGATGATATCCAGCATCAAGAGGCCATGCAAGCATGGAGTCCGCGGTGAGTTTACCACGACGGCAGTGCACACAAACGCAACAAAGTGCCCTCCGGGGGAAGAAAAAAAGTGAAAGACATCCATACGAACGAAACTCCCGCAGCGTCCGCTTCGCAGAAAAGTACACGCCACACTCTCGAACGCACCCCCCCGGATAGGAATTGGAGAATGCAATAGAGGAACAACACTCACACCCCCGCCGGTGCATGGAACAACACATTCATCCCCTGCGTAACGCCGACGCCGTTGGTACCAGTGAGGAGACCGAGGACGACGAGGGGGCAGGAGGCGCAGCTATTGAAAAATTGAGTTAATATCCGCGATAATTCCGGCGCTGGAAGGGAACAGTGGGGAAGCAAAAAAGCAAGGGAGGACCCCCAGAAAAGGGATAAATCGTCCGGATGGGATGATAAAATCGACAAGGACTGAAGAACAACTCACTTGTCAATCAAATAGGTCACGCAGCCGCCGTGTAACATGCCCGCACCGTTCAGCATGTCTAGATTAACAACGACGATCAGAAATCGAAGCAAGTGACAATTGCAAGCGGATAATCGATGGATCGGCACGCCACAACGCCGACGACGACGAAAATCCCGCGAAAATTAATAACGGGGAAGCAACGGGGAAGGGAGGAATAACAAGAACGGGGAAGGATGGAATAAGGAAGAAAGGAAGGGAACAATACGCACGTTTTGTCACCCCCACCTCCTGCACTGTCACCGCCTCCATCCTTCCACCCCGCTCCTCGGGGTACTCCACACGCATCTCCACGAACCGTACCGCGCGGCCGACGGCGTAGCCGAAGGAGTCGTCGTGCGACCCGACGCCGTACGCATAAAACGTGTTGCACATGAGCTGCTTGATGTAGGAGGGGACATTTCCCGTTATAGAGGAGAGGGCGGAGGCGGAGGCGGGGTCGTTGGGGAGGGTGGAAGGGTCGACCCAGGGTTTGCTAGTGGATTTTGAGGTAGAGGGGCCGGCGGTGGGGGTGTGGCTGGAGGAAGACATGGTGGTGGGATGTAAGTGGGTGGTGGGAAGGAGGGAGATTAGAGTGGAGTGTGAAATATAGATGGAAGCAAGGAAGAAGCGTTGTCGTGGGACCAGATTTGCTTTGAAGCAATTTTCGCTTTCGAGGTTAAATATGCCTATGTACTTCCGCGGGATGGGCCAGCGACTCGGATCCGGTATGCTTACACGCGAATCGAGAAAACTAACCCCGCATCAGATTCCGAGAGGCATTTTTGTCGCGGATCCCAGCCGGATAAGCCCCGCAAGACTCAAGGTTCCACCAGGTGATACAGGCACTGGGTTGCCCTCGGGGAGGTAAGCTTGGGCCTGGAAACGAGCCAAAGTTGAACCTTTTGAGTTGGACGTCGGCGGAGTAAAAAAGCAAGAAGATTTTTGACGTGGCGATGGGAAACTATTATGTCATGATTGATGTTTCCGGCTTGCCGACAACTACCATGTGCAAACTTCGACCGCCACGCACCGCGACGTCAACGTGCCGCGTCGGCTGTCTATTCACTTGGGTCTTTGGAGGTCTCTGGCTTGTTTGGAGCCATCGGTCCAACTCCTTGGCTTGAGCCATAGTCCGAGGCGTTGATCTCACCTCGCGCATAGTACAAATGGATGCGCTATCCACCCGCGCCCACAAACGGCGGCTAAATCTTGTATCCCGATTTCATCCAATGGCGTCAGCTAGTGGCATTTTCATACCTCTGGCTCACAACAATCGCTGCAGTCTGTGACTGTCTATCGTCGGTCATCCAATTGCCATACATCGCTGGTTCCAAGTTAGCAGCCAACAACAGCGACATGGTCTTCCTAATTGGCCAATTCAGCCAATTCAGCGGGCGGCGTCACTCATACAGATTCCTACCGCCGATGTCAATCTCGATGATTTCCCTCGATGTTTTCATCTCTCTCAGGCCTTCCGGACCGAACTCCGTAAGTGTATAGCGCTCAATTATTTTAGCGCTCGATGATCTCCTTGATCTTTGCCATGAAATCCATTTCGCGGGTCGAATTACTGTGGGAGGCAAGCAATTTCGGGATTCGCTTGCGTCACTCCGCTAAATTCAATCTCAATGTCCGACAACCTGCATCGGTCATGCTTCAGTTCAAAAGATTTTACCATCAACCCTGCAATAAGCAGAACCCCCCCCCACCGCCTTCTTCTTCAAATATCAACCCATTTCGGTGATTCCGGGATCATGCAATGAAGGGCAAACCAAGCCCAAACTCCAGACGCTACTTTCTCGGTTCTCTGGCGTCGACACGTTAACTTGAAGAGACGCCACCTGTGACGCTGAAACTCTGAAACTCGAACACCCGCCGGATCCGATACAATGCGATGTGATGGAGCGCGGACTACTCTCTTCTCTTCGCATCCACTAGCGTTGCCAAGCAGCACTTGTTTCTGCCGCAACCAGGCTTCGCGGGACGCGTTCTGCTAGGCAAGGTTTTTGGGTGCGGATCCACTATATTAGTGCTGTGCGGCTTCGGGGACCGGATCGACCATCGACCTTGAGCTAAACCGATCGTGGCTGCCTTGATGACCGCAACTGGCGCCCGGCTGAATTGTTCATTTTAACGTTGAAATAAAGGACCTATTTTCCAAGCCAACTTATGCCACGATGCTCTCCCCGATCTTGCCTTGGCTCATCGCGTAAAGGGCCACAACAACTACATCTCCTCGTCCTCTGTGATCTCTCGTGCCTCCGCCTCTTGCCGCGAATATATGTGTGCGGCGCTCATTATCCAAGTCTCGACCGCTTCCCCGATATTCCCCACTTTGTTCATCGCATCCACGCGTTCAATTTCGAGTTGGATTAATTGCGCTGGGAATCGATCTTCAATTGCACGACTAACGGCCGGCTTCTATATGCATGGTCATGTCCTTCGGTAGACACTGTCTCCGCTCGCCGTCTTGTACCCTCCCATGCTTGGTTGATGAAATCTTGTCATCAAAACAGCTTTCAAACGACATTCCCGAAACAGGAGACGTTCATTCCAATCCATCCAGTCCAACGAAAAGTGGTCTCACCCACGCTTGGAATATTCCCTTTTGATAGTCGAAATTCAGTCAGGGTAGAAAAGCACTTTGCTAGGTACGGTGTTTTGTTGTGTCTACGAGGGACGAAAAAGAAGTCGCCAGCACCGACGCTACAGCTATTGGTAATTATAATCGATTTTCAGTTCCGTCCCTTCCCCTCGCTATATGAGCGACTTTTTATGCAACCTCAGGCCCAGCCCCGCCCATATTGTTGCTTCGCCAGTTCCCTTAGCTCAACCACGGAGCGGGGATGTATAATGGTGCGTCTACCGCTGCCTACTTACCTCACGATAGCAAACGTATAAATGAACGCATTGCTGGCGGGCTTTTGCTTAGCTCCTCTTCCTACTTTCAATCAGGTTAGCATCCTGCCCCTCCCCTCCCCGTAGCTCAACTCACTCCATTCTCCCTTTCAAAAGCTACGCGACCTCAATCATAATGCACTTCAACATCGGCCTCGTCGCCGCTGCCCTCCTCGTTTCTGCCTCTCCGGCGATGTCGGCCACATTCCGCTTCTACAACGGGGCGGATTGCCAGGGCGGGGCGTTCTCCGTCGCCGACAACGTCCCCCCTCGGGACTGCATCTTTTTCCCAAACGGCGGCTCGGCCAAGTCAATCGGCTATGACGGCGTCTCTAGTGAAATCCTGTTCTACCTGTCGGGCGGTCCGAACGATAAATGTACCAATGGTGCGGCGGCGGCCGCTGGCGGTGGTTCGGGATGCGCGACTGCGCCTGCCGGGTGAGCTCCCTTGGATGTTTCTTGACGGTGAATTATTGCTGACGCCGGTTGTAGATTCAACTTCGAGAGCGCCTACTGGTTTTGAATATGCGCTGTTGGAGATATCTGTCGCCTCCAAAATGTGGATATCTGAAGTGATGTGTTGACACTGTAATCATTTTCAAAGTCGAATAAAACTGTTTTTCGGCCCTTGTTCGCCGTCCAGGTTCAAGTACTAAGTACTCGCCCATTCACAGAAGGCAAACCAAAACAGAAGAGATGCAGCAGACCTTTAGGTACTGACTTTTCTGACCGACCCAGATATGGAGATGCTCTCCTTAATTTGACTCAGCTGATGGCCGCTTGCGTTCCGTATACTCCGAAAGTCTGCCGGTCAGATCCGCGGTGTTGCCGCTCTCACGCGCCTCGGCGCCGATTCGGCCCATCAGTTTCGGCAACTAAAGTAATCTCAACACAAATTGTGTTGAGATTACTTTAGTATATCAAGGAGGTTGGCACAGGTGTCCATTGCCACTGAAACGCAACATGAAACCAAAGGATACAGCAACCATAATAACGACTCCTGTGAGAGAAGATGTACTTCGAGCAAACTGAAGATGCGCAAAAGTGCTTCGTCTATTGTGGAACTCTCGACAAACATTATACAGTAAGACACGAGAAAAAGGATGGTTCACAATGGGGATGCGTGGAACCGCGGAAAGCAGCCGAATTGTTGATTACACTTCTGCTGGAACGCATTAGGATAGGATTGGAGGAAGGGTTATTTCTCACTGAGAGGGCACTTTGAACTGCAATGTGATCAGAGAGGTGGAATGAGGATGGGAATCAGACCTACTCATGTTCGCCGCCTCTCGCCCCGCAGAGCGCACAGGTCGGGCCATTGCTGTCGTTGCTGGTGGCGGCTTTGAAATCGATGGGGATCGCAGCGACGGAGGGCTTCGCGGTCGGTTCGTCCATGGGCGCGGTGGAGGTATGAGGCATGATAGGAAGGTGAGTGAAGTAAGTGGTGATGAATTTGCGCTGCAGCAGTGGATCAACAACCCAGAATATGGTGCCTTTTTATACATGCATGTATTTCTAGGCCTATTCCGTCGACTCCGGACTTTCCGCCACCAAGTTACACAGCGGTTTAGCCGTCAAAAACAGCCTTCTTGTACAACGTGTTGGAAGACCGCGGAAGTTTGTGGGCGTTGTGTCATTCTCATCATAATTACTCGGAATGACTCCACAACTGGTTCAAAGGCGCTCAGAGATAGCCGACGTCTCCATATTTCACACAACAGCCTGTCTGTTGTCGTCCCATTTGGACTGATCTAAAAATATGTGCAACCATGAATCCACCACAGCTTTGCCCTGAAGAGTCACAACTTTATTTCAATTTTCAGCCAGAATTGAACCGGAGATGATAATGGCAGGGTCGCATTAGACGTCTATATATCTCTGCATCGCGTATTACATACTATCAGTTCCAATGGGTTAGAATTCTCCCAATGGGTTAGAATTCACATTATTTCTCCGTCCCCTTTGCTCCTTTTCCCCCGGAGTTTTCCGGGATTAACTCCCGTAGTACTCTTCTGTGACCGTGCAAATTCCCTAGGGAATCTAAGGGGAGGAAGGTACTGAAAAGCAGTTACCGGCTCATCAAACTCAGGCTGCTTTTGGAATACATCGATATTCTGCTTTTCCCTCTCCCCGTGAAGCCCCAAGAAAATTAGAGGGCAGTATCGGAATAGGATTATCGCATTTGGGTGACTCACATTTTTTTGCCGGGCGCAGATTCAACTGCAAGTGAGGCGCTTTGAGAACCATCATCAGAGGCGTGACATATACAATCCCCGCCCACATCACAGTGATCATCAACCGACTCGTCGCCGCTTCCGAGGCAGGGGAATTGCGATCAATCAGCGGAGATTTGGATGCCGTTTGTGACATTGAGTGACTGGACGAGTCCCCTCCTATTGCAGTTGAGCTCGCCCCCGGTAAAAGAATCTAAGGAGACAGAATGTGTTAAAAACTGTTCAATATCACCCTCAAATATTTTTGGAGCTTACAGTCCAGCGGGAAAAGCAGAATATAGATGTATTCCAAAAACAGCCTGAGTTTGATGAGCCGGTAACTGCTTTTCAATACCTTCCTCCCCTTCGATTCCCTAGGAAATTTGCACGGTTACAGAAGAGTACTACGCGAGTTAATCCCGGAAAACTCCGGGGGAAAAGGAGCAAAGGGGACGGAGAAATAATGTGAATTCTAACCCATTGGGAGAATTCTAACCCATTGGAACTGATAGTACCCTTTTGAATTCCGCTGATGATGCTGTCCCTCGGCATCACTGATCGTACCATCAATCTCAGCACTGTCGCGCGTGCCGCCTCCAGGCCGCCATTCGCCAAACAAATTTGGGCACAGCCAAGAGTGATCCAAAAAATTCAATGTGTTAGGACATTCTTACATAAAATGTGTGGATTACATGTCTTCAATCGTTCTTTCTCTCCTTCATCCAATTCATCCAGACCTAGGCCTGGAACTTTGTGTCGCTGAAATCATCTGCCCAACCTGTAAAAGAATGAGGGAGAATCAAGGAAATTTAGCAGAAACCTTCGGGTGATTTCTCGCTTCCCAAAATGCATAGGCCACCGCTGTGGCGGGCGCTGAAACGCGGCGATCCGCTACCTTCCGAGTCACCCTAATGCTCCAAAGATTTAGTTTAGGTCTAGGGATTTTGGTAAACTAAAACGGTTTTAAAATGGTTTATCAAGGGTCGTGGACACCCGAGCTGCAGGGACTCCTCTCCGGCTGCCTGCCGAGATACATCAACTATATCTGATGGCAGTGATGGTTCAACTGCCTTCCAGATCGGGAGTAACCCCTAACTTTCTGCAACTGAATCGGTATATGACGATCAAGTTCTTCAGTTAGTCGGAATTGCTCTCCTAAGGATTCCTGAGAGGTGATAATTGCTGAGCAAACCATCTGCAAATGGGTTGAGTGAGGCAAATCATTTAAACCATTTATAAAACTGTTTGTTTACTGTTTGCCCGAAACTAAACCTAAATAAAAACGGGTTTAATGGTTTAAATTTATAAATCAAAACCGTTGGAGCATTAAGTCACCCCCATTACACCCACTGTGCCCGCATGCTTCAAGCCTGGCCATGCCCGCCTCTCCCGTCCGCCACGTTAGCTCGCCACGCCGTCTCGCACACCTTCCTTCCATCCACAGGAACACACCTTCAACCGGTACCGCGGCCGCAAAATCCAAGTCCCCCTCCGGGTACGTAGATGCGTTGGAAAGGCACGGAAGTGAGAATGATTCGGTGTAAAAAGAGGCGCTATAGAATGCAATTGAGTGGATGAGAGGATGCCAGAACCGGGGAGGTTATTGATAGGGGTGTTGAGACCAGTATTGAGAGCCGAATGAAGGGAAAAGAGATCGCGAAGCTTTGTGGCTTGTTTGTGGCGAGTGATGTGGTGCGGGAAGAGAGAGGGTCACACATGTCACCGGGACCTCGAGATTAAAATAGCGGACGGGGGGAAGTCTGGCCAAGGCCGAAAAAGACTTCTCAATATAAGTTATGGGGGGGAGAAAAAAGGCTTCGGGAGGGCTGGTAGAGCTCCTACTGAATAAGAAACCTTAAAATCTGCTTCCTAATTACCTCAGGATGTGTCAAGATAATATTTCCACCTAAATTCAGCTAAAAGTCATCTTCATGCGTCTCGGAGTGAGATTCAACAAAATTCTGGAGGTCTACTTGAGGCCTTAGTAGTATTCTAAATAGGAGGCCGATTTTTTGTTATCCACACCCCTTCCGATTTTCGAATCCCGAGTTCCCCTTGACACATGTGACGGAGTGACACTGGCATGTACAGTGATTGAAGTCGTTTTCAAATGTTCATCCTCCCTAGGAGGTTCTGGAGGTTTTCTGCATGGATGAATGAGTATTTTTTCAGCACCCGTAAGTTCACCCGGCCGTCAAATGACATCAATTGTCAGATACTCCAGAAAACGAGCGCGGCCGGGGCCAAATCAAAGAGCTGAAACTACGTTCGAAACTTAAAGGTTCGATCCAGCGAAATGTTGCCGAACTGGCTGATTTCGGCAACAAAAGCAACCTGATCGAATCTTCATGTTTCGGGTACAATTAAGGCGAATGGACCGCTGAAACCCTTGGTTTCAGCTGCACTATCAGAATCCCGTAACAATTGGTTCCGGCCGTGTTTTCAACGTGTGGCAGAAACTACTATTGTCGGGCCGGCCGAAATCGCTTTTTTGCCGGTTTCAGCCGAGTTGAAGCTTATTTCTTTGGCCCGCGGTCAAAACTGCACTAGAGACTAATTGTTTAAGTAGGTGGTTGGATTTGCCGTAAGTAGTTGACACTAGAGGTTTCAGTCGTCATTTCGACACGGCCACAACTGCGTCCGAAACGTAAGGATTCGGCCTTTGCTGGGGCGGAAGTCAGCCGTTTCGGCACCATTTCCGCTGAGCCGAATCTTTCTTATAATTTCGTGTGCAGTTCAAGTTCAGCTGTGTTTTATTTGTGGCCCGATCTGCTGTGACTGATATTGAGACCACATAAGATACGCCACAGCCCTGCCTGATTATGCCCCCGTAAAAAGAACCTCAAAACTTCAACCAGACATTTTTGAAACGGGTTCGACGACAGCCGAGATACATGTTCTAGGATTGTAGAAGGGCTCAGCGCGACACGTTCCCGAAAATGTCGAAGTTTTTGTATGTGGAAAGAATCTTCGATAAGAAGGTGTTCCCAAGGCACCCGGGCATGGAAAGCGCTCCACGTTTAGGCGGGAATACGGTGATCCGAGTACTCTCAGGCAACTTCGTTACGCGAGCGGGAGCTGAAAGGCCTCGAGGGACAGTGGCGCGCAATGAAGACCCGAGATGTATTTGACCCCAAGTCGGACGGATCGTCGCACTTGTTGCTTGAACGTCTCGTCCGTTTCATCCTATTTCATCTCTGTTCTGTTCTCTCTGGGTCCATGGATCTCCTCTCCAATTCTAACTAGACTACTTCCCTTTTGGACACTTTCCACGGGTTGCACTACTTTAGATTCCTTCCGACTTGACGTCTTTCGAATTCCCAAGATCATCGCCATTATCAGAATTCGGATCGAACAAGAGGGCTATCGTATCTGTTGAATTGGATACGTCCAACAATATTGTGCAACTCCTCCAAGCCCTCCTCGAGTCTGAGATGTTTATTCGCGACTTCAAAGTACTTCAATCTTCCTCACACTTTATCAATCAACGTGACGAGATCCACGGGCATGAACTGGGCCTCCCCAAGATCCATGAATTTCTGTGCATCCGGGATGATAATTTTGTGGTAGTCGTCGCTTCGAAGAACCTGTTTTGCCCGTAAGTATCACAAAAAACTGCACTGCATTCGATGTACACTCACCTCTATGATCTTCTCGTAAGTCTCGGCTTCAAAAATAACCATCCCATCCCACTCTAGCACTTTCATCCCAGCCGCCCGGAGGGCCTGGAGGGCCGCAGCGTTACAATGCGCCTGTGGTCCAGTCAGTTCCGACTTCCGGTCGGAATAGTCATGGAGGAGGCGTACTTGTTCGTACTTCATAATCGAGCGCTTGGCGATTTCCAAGGATGCGAAGAGAGGGCCATGGACCTCGGCCCAGTAGCGACTAAACTCTTCCTTGTCGATGCCGGGCTTTCGTTTCACCAGAATTGCCAGACGCACACGGTCGGTCCGAAACGGAGAAGACATCGCCGTCAGGAAGTATTGGGCGAATACCTTCGTATGGCAGTATGTAGACGGAAGTGAAGCGGGAATGAGTGGGAGATATTCGGCTCACGAAGCGGGCTCTTTATAATGCCGGACTCGGGCCTGAAATGGCCGGTAGTTGGCCGGTAGTAGCCTGAGAACGGGATTGAAAGTGACTCAGTATGAACGCCTTCGAGCTCGAATCGTCGTGGCTCGTGGTTTCTAGCTACCGCTGTCTGGTAATGTATCCTCGACAGTTGTACTTCACGAGAAATTTGGGAAAGGGATTTTTCAATGAGCCGGAACGTACCTGTAATATGCCGGGAGCGGGAGCGCCGGTCCGAGACACCGGAATCCAGCGAACTTTCACTGCATTCCGGCGGATTCCAGTGTACAATGGAACCCACACTGGATAAAGTCTGGATTACACTGAACCTCAGTGAACCTACACCTGTGTAATTTTATTATAGGTCCACACACACTGTCAAGGAATTTATACTGTATTCCTCGCGGGAGTCGGTGGATTCCGCCGAATTTCAGCTGGATTGATTTTATCTCCATGTTCACTTGCCGAAGTGTTCCTTGCTCGTCCTCAAAGCCAGGGACTGATATTCTACAGCCCTTGACCCAAATATTGAATTTCATAACAGAAACCTTTGCGTAAAGCATAACTCATTGTATTGGTTGAAATACGGTGGATGTTGCCGAACGTTCGCCGAACATCTGCGGACATCAGATTTCAAGCGGCCAATCAACGGAAGACATTGGTTAGCCAATGAACGGCGGCAAACGACGGATGGCATCAGTGATGTTCGTTGTCCTTTGATGAAAGCCGATGTACACCAATGTACACCGACGTACGTTCGGGTCCGGGCGTATAACTCGAACGTACTCAGTACACTCAAGACGTCGGCACATTCGCTCAAGGTCGGTACATTCTGACATTCACATTGATGTGCAGACTTTGCATCACAGACGGCACTTACCCTTCTTGATGAGTACTTTAGACCTCAATTCTTTTGAAGTCCAATTGCCAGGCTCCAGCCCGGCAGAAAAAGTGAAAAAAAGCGAAAAGCGCGGTCTACTTTGAACTCCCCTAATGTTCTGACGGATGAGTATCTATGACTGCTGACTTCTTTACGGTCAACTTGACCGGCAGGGCGGCTCCGACTTGTTCCGTGTCCGTGGCCATCAGTGGGCCCTGCAAGTTCTTGAATAATACACACTAGCTTGTTGAAAAGGCCGCAAAAATATCGATGATTACGGGCTACTAGGTACGTACTCCGCGCATCGCTACACGGACCGCGCCCGGCTCCTCTTGCACCCGAACTGAATATTTCTTATACAGAATCAAACACAGTGATACAGAGTGTGGACACCGCAGCGGTCCGCCTCCGAGAAGGGCGTGCAGACGGCAAACACGCCCCCCGTGGACACTTGGGTGATCCAGGTCTGTCCCCCACAACCCCCCGCCACGAACGTGATTCCGTTGAGGAAAAAGTTGCGCCCGCAGAAGTTCGCTCCGATCTACATGGCCCCAGATGTGTGAGTTGCATCGCCGAAAAAGTCGTAATGATGCGCTTACAGGGCCGATGATCACAGCGCTCTTGCACTGGCTCTGGCCGTCCACAGGACCCCGGAATATACGCTTGGACGCCAGGTACCTCGTCCCGACAAAAATTGGGCCTCAAACCCAGGTCCAATCCCGACAAAAACAGTGCCTCTGGGTAAGGGAGCCCAGGTCATGGTCCCGACAAAATTCCGGGCCTGGGTCGGACAAAACTAACTTTATTCACGGTATGATGGTCGAGCGGTAGGTAGCCCTTCCTCTCTAATTTAAATGTAACTCCTGTGCTCTGGAGTCCCGTAGTTTTATTCCTTTTTATATTTCGCAAAGCGGGCAACGCGTGATCATCAATATTCTGAGACCGTAGCCACACAAATATAATCACATGAAAATCCTCTTCTCCTGAGTCCTCACCCAGACATACCTCATTTTCCGACAACTCCCAAATTATGGCGGACGTCGACTTCGATGATGATGACCGCCCCTTCGTCCCCGCCGACTGGATTGGGAAAGGAAAAGAATATTCCTCTGTACCGCTTGAAGTGCTCAACGCAAAGCATGCCGCGTTCACACCTACCGCCCAAATGGCGGCCATGATACCCGACGGAAACCTACCTGTCATTGAATTTGCGGCGCAAGTCTTGCCCCACATCTCCTCAGAGCTAGTCTATGGTGAAAGTCAGCTATGGTTTAGCGAGGACGAGCCGAGCACCGATATATCAGTGCTCCGAGGTCGCAGCATTCCACCCATTGCAGTCCTAAAACTCCTCAGCAAAAAGTCGGGCCAGGCGTGGCTGAGCGGCGCGAAATCGGTCGCTGATCCTCGATTTAACGAGGGCGAAGATCGGTTTTCACTCTCGACAGTGTCGTATTGGTGGACCATGGCCGAGATTATCGAGGAGCAGGGCCTGTGGAAGCGGGGTATCCAATGGTTAGATAACGAGTGCAGGAAAGATGTGGATGGAGAGACGAAACTTGTTATCGACAACGTGCGCGAGGAGCTCAAAACACTCGGGTGGAAAGTTCCGCTCACCTACTGTCGCGGCACGGCTTCGACCATGGACCTGGCGCAGTTCTTGAGCACTGTATGGCTCAAGACTAACAATATCGACATCATGATGGAAGACTTGGCCGCACGCGTCGCTTCAGATCCGGAACTCAAGGACAAAGTAATTGTTGCGCCGCTCGCATTTTCCGACACAATACTTGGCGTAAAGAAGGGGGCCTATGAGAAGCAAGGGCTGCTGCGCCGCTATGAGCGGGAGATTCGCGACGAAGGAAAAGAAAGGATTATCTTCCCAGTTAATATCGGGAACAAGCATTGGGTGGCGGGTGAGATGGACTTCAACACTCAAATGATTGGATTCGGTAAGCGCCACCAATATTAACTTGTAAAGTGTACTCACTGCGGATAGGTGATTCAATGCCGACACTTTTCGCACCTCCGCATAAACTCATCAAGGGACTGCAAAATTGGGGGGAGAAGCGACTTGAAAATACTTTCCAGTGGAATTATGACGCACTGGAGCATGGCGTTCAACGCGATGGCTTTTCCTGTGGAATTGTCATGGGAAATACCGTGGAGCGACGGCTGTATCCCACGACCCCGATATGGATCCCGCGTGCAGCCGTTGTGGCGAGACTGCGATATTTCCTCAAATATGCGAAGTGTCAGGTGAAGAAAAAGGCTCCGGCGGTACGCACCATCCTAGGATTACATTACCATCATGCTTATTTTCTCAATAGGTCGGTGTTCCCCCTGCAAGCAAAAATGCGGAAACAGCACCATCGACTCGTTCACGCATAAAGATCGCAGACCTACTAAATCCCCGCGATGATTCCGAGTCCTTGCGCATCAGTGTTGCTTCAACGGGTACAGACTCATCCGATTTCTCTGAGTCCAATATCCTCCTCTCGAGGGCAATTTGGGATGAAGACGACGGCAGTGTGGAGGATGATGGAGGCGCCAGGTCCGACGACGGCACGAACATGTCCTTCGCAACCAGCAGCGTGGCCGGTGTTAGCACAGATTGGGACAATATGTCCGGGGTAGAGGTGGCCAGTGACGGCCCCGACACATTCCAAGAGAATCCAGGATCGGCGATGGATGTGGCGATGGATGTGGAGGCGCTACCCGAGCCAGTTGCGGTTGCAGGGAAATCGACAGCTGGTGGGCAGACGACAGAAAGCGGGAAGGCCAAGCAGCAGAGTTCCATCATGGGCTTCTTCTCACTGGCGGGGTCCAAGTCGAGCAGCACGGGGCGAAAGAAACGAGAGCGCGAGAGAGGAACGGATGACGGGGCAAGCATCGACAGCGCAGTTCCCACGAAGAAGAAAGTCAAAAAGCTCGCACCGGAGAACGTCGGGATCAGTCGTTCTGCGAAGGCGCGCCAGGCAGTCATGGAGAAGTTGAGGGGAGGGAATTTTGAGATTGATGGAGGTGAATACGAGGACTGGAAGGTGAAATGTCGCGCGATCGACAAAGACGCCGAGTTCCTGGGCGACGAAAATGTGGCGGATGTGCGTTCCGTGCGCCATTCCAAATGCGGCACAGTTATCCAGGTCCGCGAGCCGTACGACTTCACCAGATTTGCGGCGCACGTCAATAACCCCAAAGGTTGTCCCAAAGTGAAGCCCTCGGCGAGGATGGTTTCCATCAAGAGAATGTTCACCTCTGGGCCGTCGAAAACTACAAGCTTGACCACTATACCTTTGCCAGTCATCGAAAAACCCTGCCCCGGCATCACCAATCATGACAATTCTCACGTCGACAAATATCTGAGACGTAGTGGAGCGGCGGGTGGCGGATCACGGTCTTTGTACAAGATTGCGAGGGAGAAATTCAACAAAGCCTTTTCTGCTCTGAAGCCAAAGCGCCAGAAGGAGGTTCAAGATGTGCAATACCACGAGCGGAAATGGCGAAACGACCATGTCAATCTGCGCATTTTTTCGACCGAATGCAAGAAATGTGTGCAGGCCACCTCCATTGCCAAGGCACGTCCATGTGCGGCGTGTTCTGCGTTGTTGTCCAGCAAATCCTTCAAAAAAACACTCAAGAAACCGCCCCCGGACCCCAAAAACACAATTTTCACCAACCGCCGGTACCAGAACCAGCTCATTGGTGAAATCTACGGTCGAACCGTGGGGTTACAGGGTATTATCGAGCAACCGGTCAATTTATTTGCTCTCAATTTTGGCGCTTCTGACCTTGTTGAACCCAGAATGCAAAAAACACTCCTTGTGTTCGTTATGCTGAAGGGGTGCTTGAAGGAAAGTTCGACAACAAGGTTTTCAACGGGTTGGTTGAAGCGATGGTGACCAAGGTCGATCGCGAGGAGCGCGGCGTGGGGATGCGGAACTTCAAATATGCTCCGGCGTACGATGAATTCTGCAACGTCCTTCGGATAAATAGTCCCGCAGCCTACCGTGCTTTTCAGGAAGACCTTCCTGGTCGAAGCGAACGGAGCTTTCGGTGAGTTTCCCAACTATCATACATTTTAATTTACTGAAGGATTGAATTAGCCAACAGGAGGCGCGTGAACCGCGGTTTCCGATGGATATTTCCGATCGGAACTTCAAGCTCGCCGCCGAACATCTAGCTGCCTTGAACTATGATGGACCCGTGAACCTCAGCTGCGACGATTCCAAGCTATTCCCCTCATTTAGGCTTTACTGGGATAAGGAAAAGAAATCTCATTTCCTTGTCGGCGGAACCGATGGTCCGTTGCGAGTCGCTGATCCAGACGAAGTAAAAGCAGTTATTGCAGAGGCCCATGCCACAAAGGCTACGAAGGTTAGTGGCACTTCAGCTTTAGATTCGTTCAATAAGACTGATATTCAACAAGCTTCGACTCTGGTGTCTAACGGTTCCAATGCCCGGGGTTGCCCCAATAATTGTTGCTGCTATCCCTATCGCCAATGACCTCAAAGCAGACGTTCTTTTGAAGTACCTGATCCAGGTCGTCAATGGACTCATCGACCACGGCACAAAGATCATCTCATACGCCTGTGATGGGACGCAGATGGAGCGTTCCGTTCAGGACATGTTTGTGCGGTGGGCCGATGCAAGAATCGAACATGTCATCGAGGACCCGCATGGAAAAGGTTCCCCGATTCGTATCGTTACAGCGGTCGTTCGCAAGCAGGTTATCTGCATGATACAAGACTCGAAACACGCCTTGAAAACCTTCCGCAATAACCTTTTTTCTGGCGCACGATTGTTGGCACTCGGGAGTTATACAGCAATTTATTCGCGCATTCGCGAAATGGCTTTCGCTGATGGGTCGCCGTTGTTTCACCGTGATGTGGAGAAGCTGGACCGCCAGGACGATAACGCTGCAACACGCCTGTTCTCCGCGGATACGCTCAAGTATTTGGCCGACCACCATCCCGAATATTTGGGGGAGATTGTCTACCTGTTTGTCTTTGGGGAACTAATCGATGCTTACCAAAATCGGTCTATACCGCATGCGGAACGAGTGAAGCTCGTTCTACGTGCTCGATACTTCCTCGACTCATGGATGTCCTTCCTCGCAATCTCCGGCTACAACAAATCTCTTTATTTCCTTTCTCGCGAGGCTGTGGATATTGCCCGAATCATCATCGAAGGTTACCTGGCTCTCGTTTACATTCATCGCGACAACCTCGACACCGTTTTCCCCCTCCTCCCTTGGCTGCACTCCAGCGAGGCCTGTGAGCACGTCTTCGGCGAGTCGCGCCGCATTGTCAAGGACTTCGCGATGCTTGACTTCCTCTATATGATTCCAAAATTGCGCATTAAAATCCGGTCCGCGGTCCTCCGCGCCAAGGCCTCTGATTCCAAGACTCAGGCCTCTGGATATTCACATACTTACTTCGACCACACCGGGCTCGACATCCTCGCACTTTCAACCTTTCCGAACGATAATGACATCGAGCTTGCTGCCGCTGAGGCCGCCGAGGAAGCTGACAGTTTGCTAGCATTACTACATCAGGAAAAAACGGCTTGAGTACGTCGCGCTCTGTAGCCCAAATACCTGTGGTAACCCCGTAGACAAGTCCCCCCTTATGGTAGTCGCCCGTAGCTCCGCGCCAACGTCTGATAGCATCTCGTAGCCATCACTACTATCTCCGTAGCTCTCCCGTAGCACTCAGTACCCAAAGCAGCAGGCTCAAGTAGCCCCCCGTAATGCAAAGTAACTCACAATAGCTTGCGGTAGCTTATAATATCCCAGACGATAATTGTGGGGAAAAAAACAGTATTCATTCGTTGACATACAGACTACGAACATTCAGAGGGCAAAACGTAGGGGAGGTACAATCCCCACCGCAAAGGAGAGGATTCGACGAGGTCTAGATAGGGAGGACTAGTCCAGCCGACCCATCCCATATGATGCACTGCTAGTGGGATAAGTAAGCGCAGAAAAAGAGGTGAAGAAAGACGCACCCAGATCAAAGAGCTCGATGGATGTGGAGCCCGATACTTCAGGGAACTGAACTGGAGGAAGGGCCGGATAAGCTAGGGAAATAGTTGACGACGGAGGGTCTATGTCAGGCAAATTCGGGTTGACTTGAGAGGAGGGACCCAGATATACTTCAAGGTAGATCTTGCGAGCTGATTTGTGGTCCGCAGTTTGATCGAATGGCGGATGGCTTGGACCTTGGGACGCTTGCAGTTGAGGTATTCAAGGCTTTGGTTATGGACCCTGCAGTCTCGGGATTGAGGAGTGCGCCACCAGACACGGGTGCATCTGGGCATAGGGCGAGTTGCGGACGAAGAGGAGGCTGAGGCAGGTGAGTCATGATCGCGTTGGCAACGGTCGTGAGGGTCCATGCACAGTGGTGCGCAGCGGGGAAGGCGTCGGTCAGGGCAAGGTGGACGGCGAGATGAAAGTAGGCGGCGCATGGGCCGAAAAATGCGGGGAGGATCACAGGCGCTGTGACCAAGGCCATTAGGTTGGGGTAGTATGAGCTTGACGAGGGCACAAGAGGCGGCGCGGTAGGCACATTGAGGGCGGTGGCGACACTAGTGCACTATTGATTTGAAGGAAGTGGGGAATGGACATTGTTGAGGCGCTAACACTGAGTGACAGAGGAGAAGGGGAAGAAGATGAGGGGAAACGCAGAGAGACGAGCAACCAACACTTGTTTGGTCGCCAAACAATCACGCAATCTGCACGTGCTTCGCGGACTTGTCATTTTCCGCCAGATTCCCAGAAGAAGTTGACCGTTCTCAAATGCACTCTTCAAGGGAAATCTCGACGAAAACATGCAGTTCCATACTGTGGCCGACTGCGGGCCTCTGCGGGCGACCAAAGAAAAATATCCTCATTACTCGGCGCTACTGATCCGCACAGTACCGGCTATCAAGTGCTACAGATCGTCGGCCCATAGTTACCGGAGCTATGGGAGCTACGAAGGGCAACGGAGCAAGAGCGGAGGGCTATGAGGGCTATCGGAACCACAGAATTCAGCCGACAGCAACGTACTAAAAATGTTTTTCCTGATGTAGGCTTGGCACCGGCGCAGTTGCACGCTAGCCTAGCGCCTCCACTCCCTCTCCTCCCTAGCATCGACTTGTGGTACAACAGTAGCGGCGAAAACGAGTCGGACTCGGACTCAGACTCGGACGCAGACAGTATCTCTGAAGCCCAACAGTTGCAAGATCTCCTCGACAAGGCTGAGGTTGCTGTTGCCTCGGGCACTCGTAAAAGGCGTCAGGAAATCCTTTCCCTGACTTCTGCTGCCCTCGCTTTAACGGCTGATGACATGATCAAGATGTAAGTCTATCATGATTAACGAAGACTTAACTTCTTTACACATCATCCCAGCCATACCTCCAACGGAAATGAGGACGAAATCTTTGACGAGCTTGTCGCCGAAGAGCATGGTAATATTCAAGCACTCATTGATTCCCTCCCTGTCTTGGTTCTCTCCGAGCCATCCAAGCCCCTAGGCCGCGGAGCTGTAGCTCCTGCGACCATTAACTTTGATCACCTAGTTGATTTGAGACACCGGCACCAAACGGTTCAAGCTGCCCGTGGTGTGCGCACACGTGTGGTCGACCGCTCCTCAGAAAAGGCTCAGGAAAGCTCATTGCGCCAGCAGCTCATCAAGAAGATGCATCTGGCACTGAAAGAGTCGGAGCAGGACCAGGCAACCGGAACCGGTCTAGAGCGGTCTGTGCGATGGCATGCCCCTGCTCCTGGTGGACGCGGGGGCCCGGGTTCTCAGCCTAGTCTTCCGAGCGGAAACTCGGCTAACGCAGCGGCGACGGCAACGGCAGTAGCCAAAAAGGTACGATTTAAACTTGAAGCTTTTTCACTACTAATTGTTACATGGTTTAGGCTGCCATCAAGCGTCGAGACGTATTTACGAAGGCGCAAGTGCCCAACCTTGCGGAGGTGATCAATGCTCGAATTACAATTCTCCGCCCCATGCGCCTCGGAGATTATGGTGTCGTGTGGACCGCGCAGGGTTTAATGATTGGATTTGGTATGTACTCTAATCCGCTATCCTTTCTATTCTAATCTGCTCAGTATTCGGGATGCATTCAAAGGGCGGAGGGAAATACGGCACCCATCACCCTGTAACCGACTCGACAAACATTTCAGCCGTCTCTAAAATCTCGGTCCAAGTCTTTGAGCAGCTTCACGGCAATCAATTCCGCGCGATTCCGACAGCAACTGCAATTCTCCAGACGAAACAATTTGGGCACATCCTGCCTGATAATTTTCTTTGCCTTCTGTCGGCCGCTCCGAAAGTCGTTGCAACGGGTCTCGAACTGGGCGCGGAGGACTCAGAACGCTTCAGGAAACTTTCTCAAGGACTCAGTAAGTTCAACGCGGCCATGATATTGTTTCGGAAGAGGGGGAAGAAGCAGGGTGGTAATGAGGTTGACGAGGAGAATGATGATGAGTTGTAAATTTAATTGTGATTTTAATTGTTCTAGTGGCGAAGTTGGCACATAATATGCACTTCTGACTCGAATTGAGGGGGGTCTGAGGCTATTCCGCCCCTGCGGGAGGAAAAAAACGGGTTTTTTCCTAGGCCAGGTACCGTCCCGACAAAAAGTCGGGTCCTTGGTCAAAATCTGTCCCGACAAAAATCGGCAGATCTCGGACTTTCGGAACCTGGCCTACAAGCGTATATTCCGGGGTCCTCCGTCCACCCACGCGAGTACATTGTCCTGGGCGGCATTCTCGCCGATGTTGATCGCGAAGGGGGCGGCGAGAGGGGTGACACCAACTGCCTGCACCGTCGCATTCACCGTGTCCACCTTGTCAACCGCAGCCCCCGCGACGAGGGCGGCGAAGGCAACGGCAGCAGAAATGGCAGTAGTGGATTTCATCTTGAGCTTTGTCAAAATCTAGAAGAAACGATAGTCAGTCGACGGCTTCTCTAGGATTGTGCGTGACTTACTGTACGATGTTGGACTGTGGGTGAGTGGTTTTGAGAGTGCAACTGAGGGTCATATATACCCCCAGTGTTTGGTCGAGAGTCCAAGTCAACCCCGCCCGAGGCGCGCTTCACCCCTCGTTTGAGCGGCGAGCGCTGACTGCCAGCGCTGAACGCCACCAACCAGTACCAACCTCAGGGCTTATTTTCACATGTACATCGGCCCCCGAGAATGCCAAGAGAGCCAAGCCCACCCTCCCCTTCGTCCGCGACACCGGTCGCTTTCCTCGATACACCCTGCAACGTACAAGGCGACCACCCTCTCATTTTTCTCTCGACTCAATCTTTACACCCTGAACGAGAACAAAACCAACCATTCCCTTATAGCATCTTACCTATTCCAACTTATCACTACGCCCCACCCTCCCGTTTACCTGATGAGATCAGCTAGAACCACTGCATGTACTTAGTACGCAAAGTACCACCCGCGCACTCAAATTGAAATACGAATGACTGAATGAATGAATGAATGAACCCGGGTGTTTTGTTTTCGTGCGCCCAGCAGCCTCAACAGCATCGCGCGAGAAGCATGGGCGCTGAGCACCACCATTGGGCGCCCCGGACTGGGGTAATGAACAATAACAAAGCATTCAATCACACTTCAATTTTTTGGGTCCAAAAGTTGGGGCAAGTTCGTCAAGTTTTGTGACAGAAATATGACGCCAAAAACCGGATCAGATACAGTCGCAAACGGCGAAGCGAAACGTCATCACGTAACGAAACACCGGGCCGTTCGGTACATCGCCGGCCTCAGATCGGCTCAAGATTTGGGGAGGTGAGCGTCCTGCTTGAGAAACCTCGACCTGCAAAAGGAACTAGGTGAAACCATAATATTGCGCCCACACAGCGTGATTTATTTGAGAGCATCATTTGAACCATTTTCAGCGTTTCAGTCGAAAAATTCAAGATGCTCACAGAAGTGCTTCATACCACCCAGAGTGTGCTTGGGGGTTGTTTCTCAGTCCTTTGGTACCTAACATAAATTCAATGGCCCTTCACACTGCCAAAAACCAGTAAATTGAACTGTGTGCAGTGTTTCGCTACGTCGTTAATGAGCCAAATTTGGCCTCCCGGAGAAACTCGCCCCGTTCTCCACGAGTTTGGGATGAAATCCTATGATTCTTTGAACTAAAGTGTAGCGCATATGCCAAGGAGTCGATGTATGATAATAGCCGTGGCAATTTGCACCATATTGTGCCCACAATCTGCCGGGCACACAAACCGTTTTGCTTCGCCGTTTGCGACTGTACTTACAGCCAGGAAAACTTTGTCGAGTATATTGAGGCAGGAGTGAGGAATAAGGCTGTCCAGATTGTGCCCACAATCTGCCGGGCACACAAACCGTTTCGCTTCGCCGTTTGCGACTGTACTTACAGCCAGGAAAACTTTGTCGAGTATCGAGGCAGGAGTGAGGAATAAGGCTGTCCAGAGACTCGGGAATTAGCCTGAAGGACCGAACTAACAGTTTCTCAGGAATAATTGAGCAAAGAAAAATATCTGAGACCTCTTACATCCGAGCGGGGGCGAGACTCGAGATCGGCCAACAACGAAGTTAGCGAGTCGTGTTCCATGGGCTTTGGTTCATCATCCAGATACTTTTTGTCGGGTCAAGGTCATGGTTTGTAAAAAAGGCCAGGAGAGGCATTTCAGGGCTCCTAATGAGGTAATAGCACCAAAATCTGCTTCCTACTCACCTCAGGATGTACTGAGATAAGAATTCCACCCAGGTTCAACCAAAAGTGGTCCCAAAGAGTTCTGGGGTGAGATCTAATAAACTTATATAGGTAGCCTGAAGCCCTTGTAGTACTTTGGATGACTTGAGGAACCATGGTATATACTTCAAACATTAAAAACACGAGGTATTGTTGGTACGAACCAGGTTCGGTAGGCGGCGGAAAGTCCGGGGAGCGCGGCCCGGTGTTAGGGGTGGGAACAACCTTCTCTATATAGTGGGGTGAGCGGGAAGGGGGGGGGTTAGGGAAGGTCGAAAAAAAAATTCGACCCACCTTCCGATTTTCGAATGCCGACGTCCCCTTGTTGTTTTTGGTGGCAAGCGGTCGGCGCGGATCGGGCCGAATCGGGTGGCTGTGCTCCCTTCCCTCTCTCTCGAGCTCCCTCCATCCACGCAGCTTTTCAGCCTCCATGCGACGGAAACCCCCCGTCTTCAGCTTGAGCCGCTTTATTGAATGTTCCGCAGTCGCTCTGTTTCTCCCTTCAAGTTGTTTCTCTCGGTCTTTTTTCCTCAAAGAGAATACCGCAACAACGCCTAGGAATAATATGCTCAATTGCGTAGACTTCAAGGGAACTTTTTCGTAACAATGTTATCATTCCATTGAAAGCCACGCCTTCTTTCTCAATCGCAACTCTCACAGTCGAAAACATCGTCCAATAGGGCACAACCTTTCTCGCGCAAGTCTCACGGCTCTCAATGGTCCCATACCGTCCAAGCCTATATATGTATTCATCCAAGACCCGGTCCGTGGTGTAAATCTGTACCTGTCGCTTGATTCTGTGGTACCCGGTCTTCTGTCGCAAAGTCGGATGGAAACAAGCCCACGGTTTCGGTCTCCGCCAGCCCCAAGAGCTGATAAGCCCTGCGATGGCCCAAAGGAGACTCGTTGAACGTACTTAACTTCTTGATCGGCCCCGCACAATTGAAGGTCTTTGCAGGGTGCACTGAATTTGCTCCGGTTCCGACCCATGCGGCGTCGCTGCCGAGAAACCGAATCGAACTCACACATGGAAGAGTCTATTCTCGGATCCCAGCGTACTATCTTTGACGACAACACCTGCGGATGAATTTGGCCAGCGAATAGCACGTACTACCAGATGTCTTCTCTCGTGTCTTTCTACCCCTGGACTCAAAATAACAAAATAATTCTTGAAGCCGACAGGCAACAATCATTCGGCTCAGGTCAGGAACATCGGCAGCGATGTCGAAGCCAGCATATCTATCTGATCTCGGATTTCTCGTTCAGGACGGACAACGTTCAACGGTGCCGATTCGTAAATCTACCGACGTCACTGGCTGCGAGTCTTAAAAGACTCGTCCTTCACGGGTTTTTTATACATCTGGAAGATTGTTTGTTTCTCAAGAGGGCGGTTGATGTTGCCTGTCCCGCTTCTACGGATTCTTTTGACAACTATATAACGCAGAATGCCAAGAAGATGGTGAACCCAAGGTGAACCTCATCCTACCCAACACTAGACGATGCGCTTCTCCGCCTCCCTCCTCCTCGCCTCTCTGGTCCTGTCGGCCCTAGCCAAACCATACTGGGTACGGCAAGAAACCGACCCCACCGACCCCACCGACCCCGGCGGCGCCGACGGTGACGGTGACGGCGACGACGACACCGACGCAGACGGAAATGCCCCCGACCTTGGCGACGGCAACGGCATCCCGGACGTTTCGAACGCGACGAATCCGCAGTGCGTACCATTCTATGGCGTCCGCGACGCGATCCTGGGCGGGATCTTCCAGGGTCGGTTCACTTCTACATACTCTCGCGCGCATGCACTGACGGTAGTAATTTATATGAAGGGAGATGCGGCGACAGCGCGCGCGCCGCCGTCCGGCTCGCGTTCCACGATGCTGGTATGTAAATGACTGGATGAGTGTCATCACAATTAAATGTTCATACCGCCGCAGGGACATTCTCGCTCCAACTCCAAGCTCTGGGGCTCCCGACTGGCGCCGCGGACGGGTCGATGATCTGGGACCCCACCGAGGTTACCCGCACGGAGAACAACGGCCTCCAAACCATCGTCGGCATCTTGGCGCCTTTACCCGCACAACTTGGTGTTTCTCCCGGTGATATCCTCCACGTAGGCTTCTTGATTTCCATTGGTCTGTGGAGCCCTGCTCATTGTTCGTTTATTTTAGCTTGCAGGTGTCCTCGGAGTCGTACGTACCTCATCTCTCTCAAGCACAACCATAACCTTATCACCTCGTTCGCTCGCAGCTAGCCTGCCCCGGCGGCCCCCGCGTCGACGCCTTCGTCGGGCGTGGTCTCCCTCTGAACACCGCACCAACAGGCCGCCTCCCCAACCCCGACGACCCCGTCCCGCTCCTCCTCGCCAAATTCGCGGACATGTCCTTCAGCGTGCGCTCCATGGTTGCTCTCATCGGCGCGCACACCTCGGGCAAGCAGCGCTTCGTCGACCCAGCGCGGAACGGCTCGTCCTTTGATAGCACGGTGGATATCTGGGATGTTGATTTCTGTGAGCCCTTCCTCGACTTCCTTGCGTTACATTTTCGGACGGCTTACTGACATTCATTTCAGACGGGGAGACCGTGCACGGGACGCCGGATTCAAGTGCGTTGGCATGGTTCAATCCAGCTCTGGTCTTACTCTCCCCTCTCTCCAGATGTCTTCATGCTTGACAGCGACGTCAACATCGCCGGCAACACCAGCACGAGGGCGGAGTTCCACCGCTACATCAACAACCAACCCGACTGGTATGTCCCCCTTCTTTCCTTTCCTTTCCTTCCCTTCCCTCTGCTCTCATTCCCTCCCTTCCTTCCTTCATCCCAACTGACTCCGTCCTTTATACTCTAGGGACGAAGACTACCGCGCCGCCCACTTCCAAATGTCCACCCTCGGATACAACGTGACGACGCTCATAAACTGCACCGAGATCATGCCCGCGAGCATCAACCTCACGACGCTTACCATCAATGGCACCGTCGACCCGACGTTGCTTGAGGCGGCGACGCAGAAGTATAGGGCTCCGTGGTTGGTTCCGAGCTCGTAAATTTCCGTTGGTGCAGAGGTCATAGATTGGTTGAGTTGATTCTTTGAATTGCCAGGATATGTACTGTAGATAATCAATGGGACCTTGAGGGACGGGGTGTATGAATGTAATTATGTATTATTATTTTCTTCAGCACGTTATTTGCCCGTTTTGGAAGCGCGGTCTACTTTGAGCTCACAATGTTCTGACGGATGAGTATCTATGACTGCTGACACTCGTGGGGTTGATGGATTTTTGGGCCCGAAACATGGCTTCCAAACATGTGTTCTGTTCAGTAGAATTTTACGAGCCTGCTCAAAAATGAACTGAACATAAGTGATTTTTGGGTCCCTTTTGACTCCCAAATTCCGGCTTGAAATGAGAACTGTTCAAGCCTCTAAACTTGCCGAAACATGCAAGATGTTTGCTGTCGGTTCGGATCGGAAAAATTCTCTGGTTTGGATCACAAACATGCCAAATCCCATTGTTCTTCCGCTGTTTGGAGCTCACACAGGCCGATTTTTATTTACAGAAGATTTTCAGAACATATTGGATTTTCTGTGGGCGATTGGGTTCAAAAAAGGTGTATGTTTGCTGTTCATTTAGGTGTGGTGCAGTGATCCAAACATGGTCTATTTCCGGTTCACATTTGACTCGCACACAAACATTGAACCCAAAAGAAAGCATGTTTGGAGCCGACATTTTGCACCCAAACAGCCATCGGCCCCCGGAGTGTGACTTCTTTACGGTCAACTTGACCGGCACGGGGGCTCCGACTTGTTCCGTGTCCGTGGCCATCAGTGGGCCCTGCAAGGTGGCGGTGCCTTGATTGAGATCACGAATTGCTTGCAAATTTCCGTCTTGTCCCATTCTTGCCACCACAAGCCATTGCTGCATTCATCGCTCTAGCGTTGTACCCTCGCTGCCACTGCCTGGCGGTTACAGTCTCTCACCTGACGTCAATCGTTCATCCTCGTGACCGCACAGTGGCCGAGACCGAAAATGGTAGTGGCAATCGACGTCTTCCCGTGTCTCGTAGAACCGGTCGCCCGGTTCGCGGAGAACTTGGAGCGTCTCTTACAGGCACCCCGCATGTCTTCTTCTTGGTAAAAGATCACATATTCTTCTTAAAACGCCGCACAAATGTCTCTTAAATCCCGGATATTCTCGGAAGCTTCTCGGGGTGAGCTCAACACTGTCTATCTGGACTTAACTCTTGGCTTCGACGAACCCACTCGCAAGGGAGAGGTATGGTACCCATTGAACTTGCCGAGCGATACATAGCTCTGCCTCCCTTCAGCTTTTCGAAACAGCGGCAGTTTGAATCCCGGTGTTTATTCCCGGTTTCATATCCGTGGAACAACCGAAAACACAGCGGCCGGGAAGCATTTAAAAAATCTGGCCGCCATTTTTGTCGATCCCTTCGGCGCGGCTGTTGTGTTCATTGGTAAAGTCAGTCCGGCACCTTATTCTTGTCCGGATCTCCAACACACATGACTTGCAACCCTGGGGACTGAGCGAATCAAATCCACGGGATCGACCCATGATCCCTTTCTCAGTCGGAAAATCGACGGATTTTGTGAGCACCAGCCGCACACAAGGCTCCCTACCACCAATCAAACGACAGATTAGGCCACATTTTCTCGCCGTACAACCAGTTAAAGCTTTTCATGGTTGCCTTGTGCAGAGATCACTCAGGTTCATTCGCGTCATGAAGTCTGTCTCCATCCTTGTCGCTATAACTGCACTTGTCGCCAAGGCTTCCTGCCACTGTCAGTTTTTCCACTCTCGCACTTTACGTGTCGCCATATTGTAGTGAATGAATTTGGACAGACAACTTCCCCGGCCTCATCCTCGATGGCGTAACCAGCAGTGACTGGCAATATGTGCGGTGAGCTCGCCCGCGATGTCTCAAATTCGTCCATTACGTTGATAAACCAACCAGCCAAACCAACAACTGGCAAGACCTGAACCCCGTACGCCCTGATCCTCGCTTACTGGGGACTCGAGTGTTAACAGAACTATAGGTTACCGACGTGTCCACCGACGACATTCGCTGCTACACCTCATTGGAGTCGGGCACCGCGCCGTCCACCGCGACTGTTGCGGCTGGCGCCACCATCGGCTTCTCGGTTCCGATTACTATGTACCACGATGGCGTCAGCTCATTCATCTCGCGCTTACGAAATCGGAATACTCACATCGCCCTAGGTGGTGAACGTCTACATGGCACGGGCACCTACTGGGACTGATGTTGCTAGTTGGGATGGAAGTGGCGAGGTTTGGTTCAAGGTACACTGAATGGCCTGTTGTGCAACCACGAAAGGTCAATACTTCCTTGGTACAGGTTTATGAGATCCCCGCAATCGCCAACGGTGTCACGATTGAGTTCCCCGCCACACGTACGCTGATCGAGCTTCCGGCGCTTTGCGTGTGTATTATTGAAGCATCCCCAACAGCACAGGCCACAGTGATCTTCACCGTTCCTTCTGAAGTGCCCTCAGGCCAGTGCGTATCAACCCACTTGATTTTTTGCCCCAACTAAATGTCTCTAAGATACTTGATCCGGGTTGAAAACATTGCACTGCACGTCGCCGAGACTTTCGGTGGGGCCCAGGTCAGTCCCCTCCGCAACCACTTGGAGCGCACTTGACTGTCATGAATCCAGTTCTACATTGGATGTGCACAGGTTGAAGTTACAAACGGTTCGTGTTGTGGTCAAACGAAGTTTCTGCTCACTGATTCCTCTCACCATCTCTGTAGGTGGAAACGGCACTCCAAGTCCACTCGTTGCATTCCCCGGGGCGTACACCGTATGCTGGTTTATTTTGCGATCCTCACGATTTATAACACTCTGACAGGGCAATGTTTGTATATTCGTCATGCACAACATGCTTTTATTTACTTACCCCAAATTCCCTATCACTTAACAGGAGCCCGGGATTCTGTGTGTCTCCATATTGACTGGTTTCTCCGTAGCCTAATCTTCATGCCGTAGCATTAACATTTACTTCCCTATCCCGACGACCTACATCCAGGTGAGCTTCCAGTTCGCGTCCGATATTCCTTCTCTCACCATCACTGCCCCCATAGCCGGGCCCTCCCATCTGGCCCGCAAGTGGATCCGGCGCCGTGAGTCCCTCGTCCATTCGAGCGTGCGTTTTCCTCATCGCTCTGCGATAATAATAGCCTACTTCGAGCTCGACCTCAAGCTCAACCGTCATTAAGACCTCAAGCTCAGTCATCAAGACGACCCCTCCTGTGTCGACCACCACCATTTCTACCACTTCGAAGACGGCTTCGACCACCACAACCAGTAGTGGCGCCACCAGCACCGGCGTCGCGGAATGGGGACAGTGTGGGGGACAGGTTAGTAACTCTGCTGCAATAGTTCAATAAAATTCAACGCTAATGGCATTGCTCAACTCAGGGCTATGCCGGAGTTACCACTTGCCAGTCTCCATTCGTTTGCACCGTTCTCAACCCCTTCTTCTCCCAATGTGTCTGAGTTGATGGATAATCCCGCCCGAATCCTTTGGCGCCTTTGGTGTGACGGCTTTTGCGGGGTGTCTTTTGTCTATGTAATGCAATAAATTAGCACGCCGATTTGCGGCGAATCTGTGTAAATGCAAAGCGACTCGTGAAAGGCAGTTGTGAAAGAGGACTGGTCCGTGCGCTGCCGTACGCGGTCACGTTCTGATTCTCCATCGGGATTTTCACAGTTTCAAATTTTGCGCGTGAGCTCTCAGGAGCTCTCGTACGCGCGCGTAGAGTCAGGTAGAGTCAGGTAGAGTCAAGACATCAAAGTCCGCGCGTTGGCGCGATCACGAGCTATGTCGAAATCGATCTCACGCGACACCTTTACGCGAGTCTACGAGAGCACAATTTTGATTGAAATACGGGCCGATCCAGATAGTCGAAGGCGTAGAAAGGGCAAAGGCCGACGCCGTGGCACTCATAAATCAGGTAAATGTGAGGCTGCAGTAAGTAGAACACCTACATAAAAATGTCGATGCTTGTGGACGCGAGCTACGCGATATCACAAGATCAAAAGATCGCGCGTGAATTGTGCTTTTGCTCATGCTGATGTCGGCGCCTGAAAACCATTGATGGCGCTTGTTATGTCAGCTTCTCCTTTCTTCCCTTACCTCCTGCACCGAATCTGCACAAACTGAATAATGTCCCACTCTATTGCGTCCAATGCCGCCATCGACCATCACCTGGAGGTCCTACGTGATGCCCTCAACGTGCAGGTTCCGTACACTGGTGGCATTCACCCGGTCAAGCCAGAAGACCTTGTGATATATAGAGTATACGTGGGGTAACCAACAACCGCTGGTTACCCCGCCAGTGACCGCTGGTGACCGCCAGACGGGTCACCAGTCTCGATACCCAATGTATTAGATCGACCGGGTTGGGCGGATCAATCCATGCAGCCACAATCCCAATGTAGTAATCGCGCGCCCCTTTCCTCTGCCATTGTCGACGTTCCCCAGCTGGCGCGTTCATCCAGCTTTCAAACACAAGAACTCTCCAAGCAACCTCCCGCCTTCGAGTCCCCTTTCTCTCTTAGCTCCCACCAGTCCCGGACTTGAATGCCACGTTAACGCGCGCGCAAAACAAAACGGCTACATTATTAACTCTTTCTTAATCGTTTACTCTACAAGCACCTCTACTCTACCCTACTAACTGCCCGGCCTGTGTACCCCTCACACAAGCCCTGTAATTCCATCAGACTGACCCGTGGTTCACCACACTTGATTCATTCATTGTCGACCCTTGCAAGTAAGCAACGCTTTGTGCAGTGCTTCATGAACGACGCTAATTACCGCTTTTGGTATCAGATGGCCTCAAGGACAAAGGCTTTCCAAATAATCAGTTATAATGGCCCGCCGTCGCCGCTCGCTGCTAAAAGCCGCCGTTTTCACTCGACTTCGGTGGCAAACACTCCACCTTTCCCTCTGCCTCCCATTCCAGACCCGCCGTATCGTTTCAACGCCATGAACGAAGTGATAGATCGCCCGCCTTCTCCAGCAACCGCAATTCCGCCACTTTTAAATTCTCACACAAATTCCGCCGACATGCCAAATAATCCGGCGCCGTATCCATCTTCCGAGGCCAGTGGCCTGCAGAAATCGCTTGACGCGTTGGAGGCGCAAACCCAGTCGCTCCGCCAGGCATTGCTCGCGAAGAACCAGGAGCGTAAGGCCACTGGGGCCACCTATGGACGGCACTTCAAGGGGTATAAGACTTGGTTTGCAGCTGACCAGGCTCGACTCGCCGCTAACGAGCCTGGCTACGTCGCTATCCCCCCTCTGCCTATTACACCGGCGAAGGTTGTGCTGTTTCTCAATTACGAGATGACAAGGCCGCAGGTAATTTCAAGTTTGCATGCCGTTTGTACTTGTTCTCACATTTGGTTGCGTAGAAGCGGAAGCTCTCCGACGGCTCGGAATCGACCTCCACATGCGGCCATGAACACGCTAAGCAGGTTGTGTCCGCCCTCGAACAATACCGCAGCAACCACGCCCATGAGTACCGCGGGATTCCGGAGGCGCAAGTAAACCTACGGTCCGACTCTCGTATCCGTTTACTGGAGTCATCCTTCAAGGCCAGTGAACCCGAGCGCATCAAGAAGGCTCATGCCCTCAAGGCCGTTGGAACGCGAGCTGGTTCGTATTTTTCTCACCACTGTGTATTCCATTGCTAATATAGTACTAAAGACACTTACGACGACTCGCAGTTGACCAACCTGGCTACCACAGGGCTCAAAACGCGAGGTCCTACCGCCATCTGGCGGGCAATGCGCGATCGTGCAATGCTGTTGACCTCAACGTCGACGGCGTTCCGCGGGGATAGCTCGCGAAGCCTGCTGTGGTCGGATATGTACTGTTGTGACGTGCCCATTAATGCCAAGGGGCGCGGCGAGAAGATTCGGGTTAGTAATCTTCGCTCACTGTTCTGGGGCGCAATATTCTTACCATCGTTCTCTGTAGGCACTCACACTCATTGCCGACAGTTCCAAAGTAAATACAACGGGTCGCGTCGACGAACACGGGGCATTCCGGCATCTGTGTGTCGAGCTCTGCCCCATCGGCGCCCTCGCACTGCTTTTCTTCGCGCACTTCCACATCATCAACTCCCCCGTCCCGAACTTTACCATTGACTTTGATAATCCTGAATATGGTCAATACGGTAGACGAGAGTGGTATGAACTCTTCACCTTCTCGACGTCGAAGGACTGCAAGAGGGAGATGCAGTATGCAAGTAAGTGGGCTTCCTGATCGTTGAATAACACCTTATTCCCATCCATCCAGCCCACAACAGTCGCGTCAAGGGACTCTACGAAGCGAACAATGTATTAGTTTCAAAGGTAACACATGCCGGGCGCGGATACACGGCGAAGACCGCTCGCGAGAACGGTGCGAGCTCCTCCGAGGTCAAGGCCCTCGGTAGCTGGAGTGATTCCGGCTCTTACCGTGCCTGTTATGACCGCGCGCTGCCCGTGCGTGGTTTATTAGCAGCCGCAATGTTCGATTCTGAGCATCCGGAGACACATTTCCTTGCACGCGACTCCCTTGGTACGTGTGGACCGTCCCAATCTTCGGTGATTAATTCTGATGCTTTTCAGAACCTCCGGCCGATATTCTTACCTCTATATTTCCCTGGGTTGAAGAGCAACTCGACGCACTGACCATGCGGGAATCTGAGAATACCAGAGCCCGTGACATCGCTCTGCGCCATTTCCTTGGGCTCCTTACCTGGCTGCGAATTGTTGTGGTACAAGATGCCGCTGTGTTATACACTCGACATCCCTCTGCACCAATCTTCCAATTCCCCCCATTCAATTCTTCGGCATTCCACGAGTTCGCGGCGAGTTCCTTCGGCATAATCGAGAAGGCGGAAAAAGATGTAGCGCTAGCCCTCCAGAATCTACCGAAGCACATTGCACAGACGTTCACTGCTGCAATGTCCCATGCCGCGATACAGCAGGAGCGCGAGCGTGTTGCTGCCAGGGCGTACCAGGTCGCAATTACGGACCAACTTGCGGCGCTTCAAGGTCTGGTCGAAGATATTGCAGCAGGCAGTTCAAAAAAACGGCGCAAAGTGGCTCGCACTAGTAAGTAATCTACTTCTGCTCATGCATGTCTAATTCTGACGACTACGCCTCCCCGTATTCAGTTGAGCCGCCGCTGCTGCAGACTCCGCCACCCACCATTGCGCGGGAAATTATCTATCCGAGCCTTATCCCTCATGTCCCAATTCCGACACCCACTGAACCTTCTGCTTCCTCTGAATCCCTCTTCAAATTCCCCAACATCGAAGATACTTTTGATTTCATGGACGACAACGACATGTTCCTCCCTACCAACACGGAACCCCAGTTTTCACCGTCCCAATTAGAGGCGCTACAGTTCATCCAGGGCATCTCGGGCGTGGGATATACCTCGCCTCAACCCGATACCGCTCCTTCTCCTCCTCACCCTGCCGCTCCGTCTTCCACTCCTCCTCCTCCTGCTCTGCCCATCCCCGTTCCCCAGCCGCCGGCTCGCACTCCATCCCAAGCAATACCACCCGCAGTTTCCACTCCATCGGAGGCCCAGGTTGTAGAGTGGCGGAAAATGGCGGACAAATATGGGGACTCTCGTCTCCGCCGTCATCAATGGGAGTGGATTACCTCGGGGACGAAGGTGGGAACTTATCTGCCATATTACGACTATCAACCGGTTGGCAGAATCGGCGAGATTTGGACAGAGTGGTCCACCGGCCTCAATGGCTATCTTTCTGCCCGTGAGCTCGAGGAGGCATGGGGGCCTGCATGGCGGCGAAACCAGCCGACCAAGAAGACGGAGAGCTGTCGCAGGAAGAGGGTGGTTGAGCTCGTCAGTCAACTTTCGCAGAAACGAAATTGGACTGTTGAGCTTGCTCTGTCGTTCATTCGCGAACGCTATGAGTTGGCTCGTGATTCGGCGGGTAAACTCCAGTTCCCCACGGTCCGTGCATTTTGCGATTACCTGCAGAAAAAGCCCAAGGATGGCGGGATGAAGGGATTCAACCAGGTGCTGTTTGATTCTAATTCCTTTTGTCAGTAGTAGTCGAGAATGAATTTTAGTTGTGTATTTGTTGTGTCAGGTACTCGTCAAATAAGCCTTGCAATGGGACAACACCAGAGCGATAAAGCTCATAGGATTGTTCCTTCCCAATTTACATTACTCATACTGCAGCTTCAGACGTGCATCTATTTTTTGGTCCGATATTTTTGCCAATAGACATACTTCCAGCAGTGCACGGGTTTTTAATGAACAGGGATCGTCTCCCCGAGCCTCTGAGGGTGTATGGGGCTCATTTGGACCCAAAAGAACCCAAAAGAATACAGATCCTGAATATCCTCGCCAATCGAGCAAGATACGGTGACATTCAGTGTTCGCGTCTCTTATGCTTACACGGTCATGTGATCGTGTCGCGACCGCCAAAACAGGTTGTAGCGCGACATTCCGGCCAGGGATAGCCTTCTATAATTAACTGTAGCATGACTATATGTTATTTATTCAGTGTAGATCTTCCTCAGGTAACATTCAAGCCACATTGTATCTAATCTATCACAACTTTCTGAAAGTCAATGAGTAATCAATCGTTAACCGGGTGCTCCTTCTCCCATTTCACAAGGAACTTGTACAATACCTCAGAACCACTATTGCCGTCACCCTCAGCATCCTCCTTTGCCTCGATGTGCTTCACAACCTCCTCTGATCTATGAGTGCTGCCGTCGTAATAGACCCCAAGTATTCTGGTTGCGGTGACGGCAGACGTGAGCGCGGTGTTTTTCATGCCGAGCACGGCTTCAATCGCAGTCTTCTTCACAGTTCCCTGTAGTGAGCCAGTAGATGAGTGTGGTGCATTCAAAGCAGACAAGAGAAGACTTGCAGTAGAGACTTCAGCAGGCCATTGAACCTTATAGTACTTGGCATCGAACCGCGCTGCAAATTTCCAGTACATCAGCAAACCCTGATTTTCCCGGTAGTGGCCGGTAGTGGCCTGTAGTGGCCTGTAGTAGAGGCCCAACTACAGAGTACTACAGAGCACTCCGTAGTAGGGGCCTTACTACAGAGTGCTCTATAGTAGGGCCCCTCCTATGGAGTACTACAGAGGACTCTGTAGTAAGGCCCGTACTACAGAGGACTCTGTAGTTGGGCTCCCTACTATGGAATCCTCTGTAGTTAGGCCCCTACTATGGAGTACTCTGTAGTAGCGGCCCCTACTACGGAGCACTCTGTAGTACGGGCCTTACTCTGTAGTACTCCATAGGAGGGGCCCTACTACAGAGCACTCTGTAGCAAGGCCCCTACTACAGAGTGCTCTGTAGTACTCTGTAGTGAACATTCAACTTATGTTTTCTTCCTCTTAACTTTTCATTTGCCACCTTCCCGAACGTTGGGGGTCAACTTGATTCGAGCTTACATGACTGTGGCTGCTTATAATCTGTCAAAATCCATTCTGAATGAGTAGGTATGATTCATATTGTATGAACAAAGTACTGTTTGTCCTTCAAGTCGCTGAAAGTCCTTTTTTTTTTTTTTTCTGGCTTTCAAAACCGCGGTGTCTGAGAAAGTATTTCGCGTTTTTTGCCTCAACGAAGCTATCTAAGGAAAATCTGTGCTAGACAACACTTATAGCTCTTTTCGAACTCTACAACTTTCGTTCAGGGTCTATTTTTAGTCTGGCAAATATTTTATCCCATATACCTTCGAGAAATTTCCAGAATATGCATTTTTCAGCAAAGGAGATGGGAGTGACCGTTGAACACGTTAACGGTAGGCAAGAACCTGAAGAGTTACTTGTCAGGAAGTAAACTGACCTGGAGACCAGAGGGTACCCACCTATCACAGTAGGTACTTCAGTTCTACATGGTCTCTTAGCTCAGTTGGTAGTGCACCTAGTCCTGTATTTTGCTCGAACGCATGCGGTCGCGAGTTCGATCCTGTCAGGAAACACTTTAATTACATTACATATCTCTGTTCAATCCGAAGTACCTCCTGTAATTTAGACTCATTTCCGTTCCAGTTAACTTCAAACTTCGTTGAAAGAAGGGCTTGAATGGCAAGGTAAGGTTACTTTTCTTGGGTTTTGAGCCCTGCACTACAGAGCACTCTATAGTCCTGGGCCCTACTATGGAGCACTCTATAGTCCTGGGGCCTACTATGGAGTACTCTATAGTCCTGGGCCTACTATGGAGCACTCTATAGACATGGACCTTCACTACAGACACTACAGCACTATAGAGTGCTCTGTAGTACTCTAGAGTGGGCCCAGGGTTTGCTGATGTAAATTGTGCGATCCAAATTACTGAGGCGTCGGTTGCGGTTCTTGTTGAAAATGTCGTAGCCAGGAGTCGCCTTCAGCTTATTTGAGAGCCAGGCCAGCTCTTTATCCGTCAAGATGGGTTGTGTCCTAGCTTTTTTCGATGTTGAGGCGCCCATGATATCGTCCGGAGTTGTGATGGACCCCGGCTGCTCATCGAGGGCATCGATGGGGGATTCAGAACGCGAGCGCTTTGCGGGGGGCTTGAGCCTCACTAGTGTTGCCGCGACTCGTTAAGTCGGAAGTCGACTTGGCTAAGTCGACTTACGGCAACTTTCGACTTGACTTGACTTGACTTGGTCAGCCCAAGTCACTCGAAGTCACTTGAAGTCGACTCAAGTCGGCTGAGTCACACCATTGTGAATTCGGGTTTCTGGGGCTATTTCATGGATCTTGGTCAACTGCGAGTCGTCGTAAGTGTCTTTAGTACTATATTAGCAATGGAATACACAGTGGTGAGAAAAATACGAACCAGCTCGCGTTCCAACGGCCTTGAGGGCATGAGCCTTCTTGATGCGCTCGGGTTCACTGGCCTTGAAGGATGACTCCAGTAAACGGATACGAGAGTCGGACCGTAGGTTTACTTGCGCCTCCGGAATCCCGCGGTACTCATGGGCGTGGTTGCTGCGGTATTGTTCGAGGGCGGACACAACCTGCTTAGCGTGTTCATGGCCGCATGTGGAGGTCGATTCCGAGCCGTCGGAGAGCTTCCGCTTCTACGCAACCAAATGTGAGAACAAGTACAAACGGCATGCAAACTTGAAATTACCTGCGGCCTTGTCATCTCGTAATTGAGAAACAGCACAACCTTCGCCGGTGTAATAGGCAGAGGGGGGATAGCGACGTAGCCAGGCTCGTTAGCGGCGAGTCGAGCCTGGTCAGCTGCAAACCAAGTCTTATACCCCTTGAAGTGCCGTCCATAGGTGGCCCCAGTGGCCTTACGCTCCTGGTTCTTCGCGAGCAATGCCTGGCGGAGCGACTGGGTTTGCGCCTCCAACGCGTCAAGCGATTTCTGCAGGCCACTGGCCTCGGAAGATGGATACGGCGCCGGATTATTTGGCATGTCGGCGGAATTTGTGTGAGAATTTAAAAGTGGCGGAATTGCGGTTGCTGGAGAAGGCGGGCGATCTATCACTTCGTTCATGGCGTTGAAACGATACGGCGGGTCTGGAATGGGAGGCAGAGGGAAAGGTGGAGTGTTTGCCACCGAAGTCGAGTGAAAACGGCGGCTTTTAGCAGCGAGCGGCGACGGCGGGCCATTATAACTGATTATTTGGAAAGCCTTTGTCCTTGAGGCCATCTGATACCAAAAGCGGTAATTAGCGTCGTTCATGAAGCACTGCACAAAGCGTTGCTTACTTGCAAGGGTCGACAATGAATGAATCAAGTGTGGTGAACCACGGGTCAGTCTGATGGAATTACAGGGCTTGTGTGAGGGGTACACAGGCCGGGCAGTTAGTAGGGTAGAGTAGAGGTGCTTGTAGAGTAAACGATTAAGAAAGAGTTAATAATGTAGCCGTTTTGTTTTGCGCGCGCGTTAACGTGGCATTCAAGTCCGGGACTGGTGGGAGCTAAGAGAGAAAGGGGACTCGAAGGCGGGAGGTTGCTTGGAGAGTTCTTGTGTTTGAAAGCTGGATGAACGCGCCAGCTGGGGAACGTCGACAATGGCAGAGGAAAGGGGCGCGCGATTACTACATTGGGATTGTGGCTGCACGGATTGATCCGCCCAACCCGGTCGATCTAATACATTGGGTATCGAGACTGGTGACCCGTCTGGCGGTCACCAGCGGTCACTGGCGGGGTAACCAGCGGTTGTTGGTTACCCCACGTATACTCTATGTGCAGGGTGAAAAATATGCTACATCAGGAAAAACCAAAGTGGCCCCATAGACCCAGAGAGACCCGCATAGACGTCATAGACGTCATAGACAATGGACTTCTATCATAGACTGGTGGGAGGGGGGGGGGTCGACCCCATAGACACCCATAGACCCCCATAAACCCCTACTTTCTATGAGATTAGGGACATTTCTATGAGAGTTGTCGACTTTAAATTTATTTACAGTGGCTTAAAACACACACAAAGATGACGGTAAAAACATATATTGTATAGCATGTATCTCAGGTTTCCACGTAGTTCTCTTGGCTCACCCCAGAGAAGTCTTGACCACGACTGACCTTACTTACTATTCAAAGGTTTTTTCCATTTGAAATGGATTACTTTTAGCTAAGGGACCATACACATTGACTACAGACTTAGTAACGATATCGAATTAAACAAATAAAGGGTGCTTTCTAACAGGATTGAACTCGCGACCTCGCGGGTTCAGACAAAATACACAAGTGGATCCATTACCACTGAGCCAACAGACCATGTATGTAGATGGACACCAATCTGATAGGTGTACCCTTCGATCTCCAGGTCAGTTTACTTCTCCCAAGTAAGTGGTTCTTCAAGTTCTTGCCTGTCGCCACTCTACTAAAAGTGTCTGAGCACCCTTCCCTAGCAAGTAACTCAGAAAATTTCCCACAAAGGTATGTATTTGCAGATCCAAAAATAGACCCAAAACAAAAAAAATTGTAAAGCTCAAAAAGAGTTGTCTGGCACAAATTTTCCTTAAACAGCTTAAGTGAAGCACAAAATGTGGAATACATAATTTCCCATACACAACAGTTTGAAAACCAGAACAATTCAAAACAAGGATTTTCCAAAAAGGGTGGTCGACACATAGACATTCATAGACCATCAGAGACCTTCATAAAACACCGTGTTCTATCATAGCATTTTGGTTTTTCTGATGCCAAGCTTGGTCCAACATGACTCGCTGGCCAGCATGGTTCCGCCCTTGTTGGACTATGTACTTACAACCGTGTCACATAAATCAACCGCTGAGGAAAGCCATAAACAGTGCAGGTACATTGAAAAACCTCCATAGCTCCCCATAGACACTCATAACAGCGCGGGGTACATTGAAAGACTGCCATAGCTCCCTATAGACACTCATAGAACCTGGGGGTTGCACCATAGACACCGATAGACCATCAAAGACCTCCATAAAAGGCCATGTTCTATCATAGAATTTTGGTTTTTCCTGATGTAGGTTCCTGCTCTTTTTATCCGCGTCACTTCAAGTTCATGCATCTGACGGGTGATACCGCGTCACAGTCGCATTGACATGGCCGATGCCACCGAGGAAGACCTCGCCGCTCTCGCCTCGGCTTGTGACCAGGCTACCTTTGGCGTGGATCAGAAAGACGTTCTAGATGAAAGCTATCGTAAGGCTGGAAAGATGGATCTCACTAAATTCGCCTCGCGCCTCGATATCGTTGCGTCGGGGCTGATCGACACCATCAGCCCAGATATCCTTCAAGGTCAGGGTGAGGATGGCGAGAAAACACTCAGGGCCGAACTGTACAAGCTCAATGTATATGGTGGGGTGTTTCAACTAATCTCCGTGTCAAAATTGTTGCTTATGATAATCACAGGCCCGGGATCATTCTTCAAGGTTTGCCATTTGGTCTACAATTGCTTTCCGTTGAACAAGTATTCAATGTATTCCAGGGCCACAAGGACACTCCCCGCGGAGAGACGATGATTGGATCGCTCGTGGTGGTCTTCCCGACTACGCATACTGGCGGTGCACTCACGCTCGAACACGGCGGCACGACCTGGACATTCGACTCGGTGGCGGAACTTGCCGCTACTCAGGGCCCGGGGTTCGCATACGTCGCGTTTTATAGCGATGTTACGCACGCAGTAGAACACGTGGTGAGCGGTTATAGGGTGACGCTGACCTATAATCTCTTCCTCGTCGACAACACCGCGCGCACGCCCAGTAAACGCATAATCCCTGCTCCGGAAAAGACCCTCGAGGACTCCCTTCGTGCGCTCCTTGGCGATCCTCTCTTTCTGCCGAAGGGTGGGTTCCTTGCATACGGACTCACCCATCAGTATCCCATCCTCCCCCCTCCCGAGGTTAAGTATAAGTTTGTTGGCGGAAGGCGCCAGCGCGAAGTCCCGCCCAATCGGCTCGGCCCCATCCTCCACATGCTCAAGGGCGGTGACGCCCGGGTCCGTACAGTCTCAGAGCGCGTGGGACTTACCACTCATGTCAAGATTCTCTACGACACCGGGGAGATTGACGACGAAGCTGGGAGGGACGTACTCGCCGACGACGTCCTCAATACCGCTCAGATTAATGAGGAGTATGACACGGATCTAACCCAGGAGATCGCGAGGATGGGCATGGTACTTGACCGCAGGGAGGGGCGCACCCAGGAGCTGAAGGAGAAACATAAGAAGAGTCACGGCTATAATCAGGATGAGAATCGCAACGATGTCGGCAAAAAACGCGGTCGCTGTAGAGTGGGTGACGAAGATCACGGACACGAACCGCGTTCGCTCGGAATATCTGGCGTATGGCAACGAGGCCTCAATCGGGTACATCTATGGGAATGCGGCATTGTTCGTCGAGGTACCAGCAGCCGGCGAGGGGATCCGCGCGTGACTCAGCCAAAATGGTCTCGACACTACTTGGCGGTTACTCCTTTCCTATGTACTCCGTCTGATTTCAAATAAATCGTCAATTATTCCACCAGTCCTTCCCCGAGATGACCGAATTCAATTCCAAAAGTTTACTTCCCGGTGAGCGGCTCGTCAGCGGCGCGGATGAACCTCTAATAAATTCAATCTTTGGTAATGCATCCTCTTTGAGATTCTCTTGTAATTTCCAAACCAATTTTCCGTTGGAGCGTCACGTCGCCTTGCATACTGCAGAGTAGACCGACGGTCCGACTCGGATATTGAACTGCTGGACAAGGAATTCAAAAACTGGGGCGGTTTAATCTGTCCGCCGCCATATTCAGCGCGTACTGCTCGACGCTAGCCACATCTTGAGAGGGCATTGGTCGTAGATTCAGGAATAGAGAGGATAGATGCAATGCGCGCACACGGCTTCGAGGAGTCAGTTCGCCCCCGGTTGATCGACATAAACAGTGCGAGTCTACGATAGCGTGTGCAATATTGAAATGTTGCGATATTGAATGTTGCGATGGAACATTGTGAGCCAAAACGATGGAATCACTGAATGTGCTGCGCAACCGCTACGTTGTATTAATCATCCGCTTCCCCTCCTCCACCTTCTCCTCATCCCGCCGAATCCGCCCGCTAAGCAGCTTCGCCTCACCCTTGACACGGCGGACAATCACTTGTCCTTTGCAAATTTGGCGCAGCGTGTCCTTTCGCACGCCTCGACCATGTCCTTTTACTAACTCCGGCCGCTTTGGCCTTTCGGAGTTTCCCGCGGGCACGAGGCAGCCACGCGTGCTCGGATGTTTCCGAGAAGTAAACAAGTTCAAAATCATAGTTTTTTTCTACTGGGCTCAGTTGTCATCCAAATATTCCCGGAGCTGACTGGGATTGAACGTATCAATATGTAGAATAGGAATAGAAGGAAACTTTGAGAGAGAACATTGAATAATTGACGGAAAACAGGCCCCGAATGATGAAGAATGGCTCTTCTGCTTTTTTTCAACCGTTCATCTCGGATAGAACTAGGTCTGTGAATTGACTACAGGCAAAAAATTACCTCCCTGTGTTTTTTGAATGAAAAAATCTTGCAGGAGGACTGCCGCAGAAGGCACATCAGGAAGGGTGTGACCGGCGGGCCCTGCCGCCCACTGCGGCACTGTTCCGGAGGGTCACACTCATTGTCACAGACCAGTAAACCAGCTGTTCACCCCCTTATTTTGCGCTGGAAAATCATGAAAAATCACGAGAACACTCACTTAGTTGTCGCAGTCAAATTCTAGGGGAAATGTTTTGCTAAGGAGAACATATCACTGATCTGATCGTGTTCGGGACATGTTCTGGCTCAGTTTTTGATGTTTTACCACCAATCCTTCACATAACCTTGTCCCCTCTGCTCATTCAATGACCTACAGCCATTTCCGAAAATATTTCAACAAGAACTGCACCCAAGAGCAAAAAATCATTATTTCAGATCATTTATCTCGCGGAAAACACCGAAAACGCGTGGCTGCATCGTGCCCGCGGGTAACTCCGAAAGGCCAAAGCGGCCGGAGTTAGTAAAAGGACATGGTCGAGGCGTGTGAAAGGACACGCTGCGCCAAATTTGCAAAGGACAAGTGATTGTCCGCCGTGTGATGCGCTTCTTCAGCTTCTTCATCTTCCCTCCATTCGCTTCATCGCTTGCCTCGTCAGACGAATACCTATCCTCCTCAAAGTTGGGTTTAAACTCCGGCGCATCGTCATACGCCGGTTCGCGCGTCCCCTGTGCGCGCTCGTCGTCCAACTCGGCCTGTCTCTCCTCGCGCAACAGGAATCCACCATGCTCCGCCTCACCGCCCGCGAGGGGATGCGTTCGTGGCGCGAGGTTGATCTGCGGCGGTGAAGGCTTCTTCGCGGAGGAGTGGTCGTCGTGCAGGAACGGACTCGCGTCGGCGTCGGATTTTTCCCTGTCTTCGCTGTTATCGTTCTCGCCCACACCGCTGGATTCCAACTCCAGCTCCGTCGAAGGGGCGGGAGAGGGCGGCGAGGACGGGGCAACCGAGCCCGCTTGTGCTGTAGTGCTCAGTTCAGTGAGATCTGTAGTGGTGCTCCCAGTATCGTCCTCGTCGTCCGCTGCGGTACTTGAGTGGGGACTCGCTGGGTTTTCGGCTGAAGGTGGCTTTTCTATTGAGTCAAACGACATCAAAACGCGCGCTCATTATTATATGGCAGTGAGAACGCACTGAAAAAGCTTGTGGTAATCCCCTGAGGCATGTACTCTCCTGCCTTGGCGAGATACCCAATGTCTTGAGCGTTGTCCTCCTTGCTGCCACTTGCAGGAGAGGCGCTAGAAATACGTGGCGTGTCCTGAGAGATATCGTTTTCAGACTGTTGGGGTGGGCTTTCGTTCGTAGGTGTATGAGCTAGCTCGGTCATGGTGGTGGGAGGAAAGAATCTTGAACGGGAAAATTGGAGCATGACGTAGTTCACGGTTGTCCGGGCCGGAAGGAGATATTTAAACTTTCCCCCTCTGCTCAGTGTTCAGTTTCGCTAAATGTTTGGATTGGCTCAGGCATGCTGGATCTTTTAAACGCACGCCATTCCGCAACGCAGCTGAGCGTATTACGCACCTAAGATCAAACCGACCAGCAAGTTCGAGCCGACGAAGTTTTGGAAGGCTGCAACGTCGGAAATTTAAAGGAGATCCTTAGAGGTTCTGCAGACTTACTCTATTGAAGTGAACACATCCAGGCCGACCGAGGACGCGAGGAGAGTACATTCCAAAGCCGGGAGTCCGTTCTGAGGTGCTGGCTTGTTTTGTAAAAGAATGATTTCTGGGGGTCGTTTTGAGATGCGCATGCTCAGGTAAAAGATCGCAAGGCGCTCAATGTTGAAAAACGCGGGGCGGGCAGGAAGCCGTTGCAAGATTGGGCGGGTCGAACTCGAATTCCACTATTTCTTCGATAGTTGAACCGGCTGCCTGGCAAGAGCTAACGGTGGCGGCGTGTCCCCATTCCACCACGTTTTGCCAAGCAGTCGTTCCAGGCAAAGCGTGTGGGAAAATATGATACTCACGTTGACGCTAGCATTTAAATGCATCCCAAAAGCGGGCGTCAAAGTGAGTTGGTCGCAGAGGGTGCGCAAAGAGGCCGGATGCACGGATTTCAAAGTGTGGCAGAGGTATGGGAGAGCAAGGCGCTGGATGTCTTGTGAGTACTTGAGAGAGAACTAAATTCATGGGGAGGACTGACATGAAACATCTTCGACACGAACAGATAGCGCCGACGCCCGTATCGGATATATCATATCCCAATCGTCATATGTAGCGTCGGGATTAGACGTGTAAAAAACATGAGCTGGGATTGGGCGTAAGGTGCGGATACGGCAAACCCCAGGACGCAGGACCAGACACGGCCAACGACTTCTTGGCGACAAAACTTCAACGGTTGGAAAGACGGATTCGCAATCCACAGAGCCGTTGCGTCGGGCTTCTCAAGAGTCGTTTCATACACATTAGCAAACGGGGTAAAAATCGGATTGTACTTTTCGGGCCACTGAACAAGGTTACTCGGGGGTGCTCCGCCACGGGCGAAATCATTCCGAGCCCTCAATGCGAATCTGGATGACCTCCAGGGACGGGCGGACAACGATGCTGGCGAGAAAGTCAAAATTTTCCACAGTCAGCGTCGGGATCAAGATCCTTTCTACTGTTGGGCAAGCGGAAGCAGCAGTACTGAGGCGTTGGCGTTGACAACCAGAAAGAGAATAGCAATATGGGAAGCTGATGTCTGTCGATGACTCGATTAAACCATTTGAGAAGGGAGAACGAGGAACGCATCGGTACGCACAAGATTTGTCCGAGTGGGTGCCTTGTCCTCCACGCCCTGTAACAGGGCCCTTACGTGTTTGGTTTTAAGTCGACCTTCACGAGGATGGTCCAAATAAACAAGCGGGTCGCGTTGGTGTGCCCGAGAACTTGAATCAAACCCGTCGTCGAGTCTGATCCACGTACCATGAGGGAGAGGAAGATGTCCCTTCGGGGTGTGCTTAAGGACCTGCTCCATTGTAGAACCATTGACCAAAGTTGGTGATTCGTGAAAGTTCAAGGACCAACTTGAAACTTGAAAGCCTCCCTCACCAATCCCTCACCCGAACTTTGTGCATGAATTTTCCTAGATCTCGGTTACTGCACAACGTCCTCTGAAGGGCACGCGCCTGTGCAGGCTTGTGCAGGATCTTCGCGCCGGTGACTCGGTGGAGTTTGGTTGCGGAACAAAAGTGGGATTGTCAAGGCCGTTGCCAAACATGCCACGCAGTTCCGAGTCCGGCCCGTGGCGGCTTCTCTTTCTTCCTGCTCCTTCCCTCACCCACCTGCACCATGCCCACCATCTCTTCTGGAAAAGTGCTCGTCTCGGGGGCGAACGGATACGTCGCCGTTGTAAGCACGAGTCTTTGCCTCAACTTTGCCTCCAAAATCGCGCCCGAGTCTGCTCACTTCGTCTCCAGTGGGTTGTCCGCACATTGCTGGAAGAGGGATACTCTGTGCGGGGCGCCGTACGCTCCCCCGACAAGGGGAAGCACCTCACCGAGCTATTTGCCTCGTACGGAGACAAGTTTGAGCTCGCTATTGTCCCTGATATCACCAAGGTGCGATTCCACCACATTTTCTTGGGTCCTCTCCTTATTATGAGCATGCAGGAGGGTGCGTTCGATGAAGCCGTGAAGGGTGTCGATGCCATCGAGCACACGGCCTCGCCGTATCATTTCCAGGCCGATGACCCCGCAGGTAGTACCGTTTGCGTCATACCCAAATCGCAAGCTGATGACGAATCGGTGTAGAGCTGATAGAGCCCGCTGTCAAGGGAACGGTGGGTATCTTGGAGAGTGCGCGCAAATATGGGTTCCGCTCGCCCGTTTTATTGTTTACATGAACATCACAACATATCTTTTCTTTTGGCAGGAATCGATCAAACGTGTGGTCGTTACGTCTTCTACCGCGGCGGTCCTCAACGTCGCGCCCACCCCACAAATTCTGGACGAGTCGAACTGGAATGACCAGGCCGTAGAGGAGGTGACGGAGAAGGGCCGTGCGGCATCTGCAGCAGCGAAATACCGTGTCTCTAAAATGCTGGCGGAACGAGGTTGATATTTCGTTCACTAAGAAAACAAAGCGGCCTGATACCGTGACTTCACCCAGCTGCGTGGGATTTCGTCAAGAAGCACAAGGACGAGATAGGCTGGGACCTCTCGGTCATGAACCCGCCTCTCGTACTCGGGGTACGTATAGCACCAACTCCATCTGCGCTCCAAATCTGATTCAATCTATCGCGTTCTCCCCGACAGCCCACGATCCACGAGGTAGCCAGCGCCGACGCGCTCAACACCTCCGCGCGCATGCTGCACGACGCCTTCGCAAAGGGGGAGGGCCTCACGGGCGGCGGATGCTGGATCGACGTCCGCGACCTCGCCCTCGCGCACGTGCGCGCGCTGCAGAAGGAGGAGGCGGGCTGCGAGCGGATCATCATCAATTTCGGCGCGTTTTTGTGGCAGGATTGGCGTACGTGTTCCCTTCCTTCCTCGAACTTTTACTTACTTACCCATGCCTTTGACAGTCGACGCTGCCCCCGCATCCTCCAAGTACCAGAATGGCACGCCCGGTGCCGGGAAAGATGCTGTATGTTCACGTCCTTCCACTTCGTCCACTCTCCCTCGCCCCCTTCCCTCGCGTTCAAGTTTATATGTTTTCGTCCGCATGTCCAAGTCAATAATTTACTTACACGTACCTTCCAGGTGCACCTCCTGCAATACAAAAACGAAAAGGGATCCGCATCCTCGGGATTCGGTACCGCACCATGAAGGATACGGCGGCGGATGTGATCAAGGAGTATGAGGCCCGGGGGTGGTGATTGGTGTTGGTGAGCCGCGTAAATTGGACCAATCGGGTGAAGGGCAAAGCGGGTGGTGGGCAGAATACGAGCTTAAGCAAAGAAGAATCCGAGTCTCAATGAAGAAATTTTAGAATTGTATCGTTACCCGTTGTGAAAAACATTTTAGTTGAACAAGTTGATTTCATTTTGGCGCGCGGAGAAATTTGAAGTACTGCAGTGAAGCCACTCGGGCATAATCGGGGCACCGGCTTTTCGCCGTGGCGTGGCGTGCCGCAGTGGCAGTGCTGGCGTGTCCCGAAGTGCAACGGTTAGGCTTACGGTAGGTACTTTTGGGGTTCCATATACTTTTGGGGTTCCACATATTCTCAATTCCTCGTAACGACAGCAATGTGCAGTATCGGATTTTATTCGACTTATATTCGTGATTAGTGATTAAATTCCCACGGTTGAGTGAACCTCGAGAGATACTAGTTCCCCGCTTTGCGGTGACTTTTTTTAACGCAGGGGACTCAGACTTTGCGTCTCTTGCGGCTGGCTCAGTTTTACCCCACTCTGGGAACCCATCTCCATCTTCGAGGGGTCGACTTATCCGGTAACTGCCACTAAGACTTACAAGTTCCCACAGTTGAGAGAGCTTTGTTTGTTATTTTCATGTGATTGTCCGTAACTATGTGGTTTCCCCGCTGATATACATGTCTCCACACCTCTTATACTGCGTGGGGATTAAATAGCTTGGGGAGGACGAGCCCGAGTGTTGCTGGAAGACCTCAGCTTTTTTCCGGCATACAATATGTGAGCACCTCACCTGGTTGACTGTGCAAGGCAAGAACATGACCTAGGGTCCGCTAGGGATGGTATTCAACGAGTGATAGTCAATATAGGTGACGTTGCAAGCAGTATGAACCAGCACGGTCGTGCACGGCGCTGCACGCCACTGCACCGCCGTGGCATGAGCCGTGCACCGCCGTGGCGTGAGCCTTCCATCACCAGACACCGGTGCATGTCCGGGGGTACATTGTCTCGCATTTTATTGTATTGAACAGATACCGATAATCTGTTTTAGTTCAACATCGGTTATTGTGCTGATAACCTATCCCATTGCCTCGAGCTTGAAAGAATGTTGGTATCGATACACGCGGGGCTGGAAGGTACATGTTGTGTTCTCTTGCGACTACAACGCCTACCCTCGTAGGTTTCGACGCGGAATAACTTTCACTAACAGTCGGCCCACTGTATTACTCTGGGCATCCTTCAGGTTCACTGAGCTCCAAGTCTCGCCTCAACAATGGTCTATTGTCTCCCGCTACCGTCCCAAAGGGAAGAACTGAAGCGACTCAATAACCAGGTGGAGCCACTAGCATGACGCGGAGGAACTCGCCAGTCCGAATTTAAACTCGGAAACGGTTTGTGTCTATCGTTTTTCGTTTCGCTGGACTTGACGGAAACTCAACCGCTGATTTTTTTCAGGCCATCATGCTGCTAGATAGGATTAACAGGATTCCAATACTTGCTCATGCGGCACTCTGGGAAAACTCAGCTAACTTTCATCCTCACTGGATAATTAATCCCTGCCTTTGAATAGCAACAAAGAAAGAACAAGAGAATTGAAAGGAGGACACATACAAACAATGCACAGAACCACGGAAGGCGCCGCGTGTGCCAGAAGCAGAGTGAAGTAAATCAGTCACGCTGCGGCGGCGGCATGTCCGGGATGAGGTAGTGCAGCGCCCGCCCCCCCGCAGTGTCCGCACCAAAGCTTGACCTGTGCGTGAGCTTGGGCAAGTCGCCCACGCCGACGCCGCTGTGGAGGCTGCCCTCGCGGCTGCCGTCGGAGTCCTGCGGGAGGAACGACATCGGCGCGGGCGGGGGGGACGTCAGCACAGGGTCGCTGAGGTTGTACTGTGGCACCGGCTTGCGCAGGGTGTGGTGCGAGCCCGTCGCAATCGGCTCGCCTGCGGAGCCACGGCGCGAGCCCAGGCCCCCTTCATGCGAGGTGCCCGAGGCCAAAGCAGGGCTCGGTGGGTAAGACGAGTCGAGGTGGCTCAGGGACGATGTAGTGTTGTTCTGGGCGCTGTTGCTGAAGGGCCCATCCCCTGACGTGCTCGTCGGCGAGCCGTAACGGGAACCCGGGTAGGAGCGTGGGCGGCTGAAGTTGTTATTTATGTAGGAGGACGTAGAGGTGGAGGAGTTCCGCGTGACACCGCTTCCGGGGAGAGGGGTTATAGAGTCGTCATCGTGCCCCGACTCGGAGAAAGGGTTAGATCGTGTGGGGGAGCGAGAGATCTTTTCCTGCGACGGGTAGAAGTCTGAGTTGCCTTCATACTCGTTAAGACCTTCTTTTATTTGTAAGGGTCGTGAGTCGGTGCCTACACTCCCAATTACATGTACATTGGCGTCATGCGAAAGCATGGGGCCAATGGAGTCGGTCTGCCACTGACGCCCACTAGCGCCCCGTAACCGACGCGTCGGGAACGCTTTGGCTTTCCAGTCAGTGGACCCGAGGTCATCCCATCTCCGGGAGCGATTGTTTGCAGCGTCTGGTGCAGTGGCCATGGAAGCATTCCGGCGGTAAAAGTATGCTGCAATGGCCGCAGCAATGACTGCCAACCCTCCTATCACTCCCCCTGCGATCGCGCCGTTGTTGACCTTGGACGAGCCCGAGCCGGAGACGGGGAGTGTTCCCGTCGACCCAGACGAGGTGGGCTGCCCCCCACTGGCAGTAGGGGTCCCAGAACCACCAGATGCGGTGAATCCTGGGCTAGAGGAGGTTGTCGAGATGGGGGGCAAGGTGCATGAAATGTCCGACCCGTTTACGACGAAGAAGGGAAGGGATGGCACAACAGCATTGCCGATGGCGGCCAACATGGCATACCAGCCGGCAGTCACATTAACAGAGGGCCACTGGAAGACCTCCACGGACGGGGTAATCGGTGTTGGAGTAAGTGTCTCCGTAATAGTGTCGCGCCTGGAGAACGAGCTGCGACGAGAATTCATGGTGAATGACACTGAAACGGTACTCGATACCGGCGAAGAACCCTGAGTAACCCCGACATTTGTTATGGAGAGGGTCAAATCCGGTACATCCTGCCCACTGAGAGGCGTATAAATCCAAGCTACGAGCGCGGGTTCACATGTGGTCATAGTGCTCATTTTTTGCCATTGGAACGTCGAGGCTGCGAATCGTGAGATAAGTATGCAGGATTAATCTCCACTCACTATCTCTCGTCGAGGCTCCAGGGGGCACGCCATTAACAGAGCCAATGTGGCCAAGGGCCCAAAAGAAAAGAGCGGCGGGTAGAGTGTACATTTTTCCTCCGTTGTACGTGGCCCGAGCGCGAGGGACGTGTAGGAACCGTCTAGCAAGGTCCTAGAGGAGGATTGGGAGGATGACAATCGTGGTAGGACACTGGATACCGTGGGGGCAAGAACAAATAACGGAGAAAGATCACGCTTCGGACACCAGCTGATCTGGCGAGTGGTGTGCTTCTGCCGACGTCATTCCGAGGCAAGATCAACCAGTGTTCAACAGCTTCTAACTGCTTCATAACTGTCTACCGACTTACGCGGTTTCGCCGTCCTCACCCTCCTCGAATCCCTCAACTTTACTCGACCTTGCAGCAAGTTGTACGTGCTTTCCTCATGCTGTTCGACTCAATCTGATGGTTACAACGGGGTTCTGTTCTGTTCTGTTCTATTTCTGTTTCTATATCTATATACGCCATCCGTTTCAGCTCCCGGAAGAGATATCTGATGGACTTGGTCACCTGGATGGACAGTCACTGACCTTGGTTTGACTATTTCTTCTGGCCTGCCTTCATTGGGACTGCCAGACCCTAACACTGTGAACTCGGATCGAGTTCCTGGAGTACTTTCTTGTGCTTCACAAGGAATCTGCACGGTCTTTCCTCTGGCATCCGAAAGGATCACGACTGGACTTCTCGAATGGTCAGTGGCGTTGAGCAGGAATGTTTCGGGCGGAACAGAAGATTGTTAACATACTTGTAGAAGCAAAAACAAGCGCTGACCTCTACAGTTCTCATGATCGATTTCATTGGAGGGTAAATGGAACCGCGGGAACATTTTCCGAAACAAAGGGGCGGCCCGGGTGTCGGATCAACAAAGAATCGGAGTTAGGTCACTTTTGACATTCCGCCTCAGATCAAAGTCCCGATTTGGTGATTCTGATGTCGGCAGAAACGGCGAGTTTGGAAGTCCGACGCCACAAACAACAGCACATACCTCTCTCTTCCTTCCACCGCGCGCTCCCTCTGAATGTCTTTGTTCTCCTCGTACTACAAAACCCACGGCCTCGCCGCTCCTTCCATCAACTCCCCTGTGTTCTACTGCCCGAAACCACACTGCCGCCATCGACTGGAGCTGAAGGGCTCCGAAGCTTAAGATAAGAAATTTCCATATATAGTGCGGGGGGGGGGGGGTACCCCCACCCAGCTGAAAAAATAATTTTGAGGGGTTTTATATATTTCAATCTGGGAGCTTTAAGACACACTAGGATGTTTGTGGATCCTCAATTCTGCCCTCTAGACCCTCTATAGGGTATTCTGGACTTGCCTTGGCTGTTGGCGAGTGAGAGTGATTTAAATTTCCATTTTGGTCCACGGCATTTGCACGGCACCGTGTTTGGTCGAGCTTGCGATCAAACATGATTTGAAAATGATCTCAATGTTCAACCTCCCGACGACACCAGGTAAAGTGCAAAACTCCTTAGATAGCCAGTCTTTGAGTTTTCTCAATCTATATTGACCTTGTATCTCCTGACCTTACCAGGAGCCTCTTCATGCATACAAAGAGCATACGTGGTTATTGAGCTATTAGATGAGGCCCACCTTTCTAGGACATCCTCAGTTGCATGTAGAACCCTTAATTTATGCACCACTGACAGCTGGGAGGCACGAATCTACCCTGAGTAAAGTTCCCAGCTCAGTGGGACCATAGGGGCGTCCTAAATTGGGAATTTGATGGCATCACCCTCATTAGGGGGGGGGGGGGGGGGGGGGGGAGGCCCAACCTGCTGAAAAAATAAAATCAAGTCGGGGTATATATTTCGGGAATTCAAATCCCCTTGAGCTGAAGCTTTGCGCGTAGGGTCCAAAGAAGGATTGTTTCTTCCTGCAGGTACGTCTCAGTCCATCTCGCTATCTTTCTCGCCAGCTCTCCTCGCCACTCTCTAACTCTTTATAGTGCTTCAAATCGCACGAGGACAAATCGGTGACACACCTCCTGCCGCCATCGCAAGGCCTCTGATGACAAATGTGCAAGACTCATTGTCTCCAGCGCGGCGGCTGTCGCTGCCACCGTCCCGAAGAGCACCACACCGGCCCTCTCCTGCTTCCAGCGCTTACCACCATGGCCGAAGAGTTTTGTGTCGTCCCCAGGTTTGTCGAGCGCGCGCGCGAGACCGAGCTCCGTGCGCAGGCCGAACGCGCAGCCGCCCTGGCAGCAGTCATGTCACCATCGCCATCCCCTGACCGCTCGCTCACGGTCGACGTCGGCGTACCCACAAGCCCGGAACCCCTCAACCGATGTCTATGTCGACGTCGGCACACCCTTGGGCACACCCGCATTTTACCTTCATGTACCAGTACCCCCAGTACCCTGTTAGAACATCCACTAATCCCTTACTTTACTATCCATCTTACTATCCTACATCTCCTGTATAGCATTATTTCGCATTAACTGGACTTGTTCCCTTTTCGAGCACGCGCAGCAACAACGGCACGACTTGATCTGCCGATTTTTGCCGCGATCAAAAAATTCCTCTTTAGGACTTTGATCTGTGGCGGAATTTAAACAACTTAGGTAGGTCGTAGCGGATCAGACAACGGCATGGCGGAGTTTAGAAAACTTGAGAGCGTAATCTTATCTCTTTAGTTCAGTTTGTAATCAAGGTCTACGCCCTCACAGTGTTCCTAAAACCACCCCGTCTTATCTCACTGCGCAAGAAAAAGACGCGCATCAGGAAAATCCAAAACTGTTCCATAGACTCCCATAGACACTTGCTTTTGAGGCCACTGTTGAGAGCCTGAAGAGAGCCTCGTCCCTGACGGACCAGACTGCCAACAGCACCGCACCCAAGTCCGTAAAGTCGTATGCAAACACGGCCTCAAAGCCGATACCCCCACCCATTCCCAACCCGTCAGACGAGCACATCCTGGTGCGCTTTGATGGCGAGGTCCCGCCGCTGTTCCACCAACCGTACCATGAGATCCTTGCGAAGCTAAACGCCCACCTGGCGTCACTGGATCTTCCGGGGCTCGTGTACACGCAGAAACAGTCGGGGAGCAGCATCTTCATCGTCCCAAAGACAAAGGATGATGTTAAACTGCTCTCCCAGCAATGGAGCGCCTGGGCACCGGGGATCTTCCCCGGAGGCAGGATCGCGCCGGTAGCTGAGCACTGTTACCTGCAGGTAAACGGCATCCCATTCAGGGCCGTGGACTCACTTGATAGTACCGCGAGGGAATTCGAGGAGCGTAATCTGGCCTTGGGGAAGGTACTCAGCGTTACGTGGGTGAACCGACCACCGTCGGTGGAGAAGGTCGCGGCTATTGCAGCACGCGGCTTGAAACCACCGACGGCGGGATCGCTTTTCATCCGCCTGCAGAGTAGGGACTCCGTCGATCGCGCTGTGGCCGCTGGCCGCGTGGTCCTCAGCGGCATGGCACCTATGGTTCAACGTGGGTTTCCCCACCTTCGAGTCTGCCAGTGCTGCTTGAAGTACGGCCATGCTCGCTCGCGCTGCGGTGTCAAAACCGAGCGATGTGGGGGCTGCGGAAGGACGCTCATGGGATCTGTACGGATAAGCCAAACTGCATAAATTGTGGTGAGACTCACCGCTCAGATACCTTGTCGTGTCCAGCCCGCAAGCGCATTGCCGCCCAGCTTAACCAGCGGGCAGCTGACATCTGTCGTGCGCTCGACGAAGCGTCAATTCATAACAAACAACGAGCCGTAGCTGAGTCTGGATCGCCGCTCTCCACAACATCTACCCTGTTCGAGGACCCCGGGTCATGTGACGCCACACCCCTTCCTGCGCTGCGGCTGCACGAACGTCTATGAAGGCCAGAATCGTCCAAATCAATGCCTGGAAGTCGAAGTATCCCATGGAGATATTAATGGGTGCTTTCGCCTTTGACATAATCTGTCTCCAGGAACCTTGGGCGAAGGAGGCTGAGTCGTTCGAGCACAAGGGGTACTTTCTTATAACGCCAAACTGCAATTCAAGACACCGAGTTTCTATCTACATCCGCGAGGCCGCCATACCTGCATCTAACATCGTTCCTCGACCCGATCTCTCGACGTCGCCGGACATTCTCGTCGTGGACTTCATACTCAAAACACGAAAAATCTCACTTATCAATTTATACAACGACTGCGAGATACGCGCCGGTGTGGGGCTGATCGAGGGGGTACTCGACCAGCTCCCGCAGAGGCGCGACATTCTCGTGCTCATGGATTCCAACAGCCACCACCTCGCATGGGACTCTAGAACGACTACCCGAAAGATTGACGCAGACTTCGACCTACACGACATCCTCATCGCCCGTCCGCTGACACTCATCACACCGCCCGACGTTCCGACACACCTCCCTTCCGGCAATGTGATTGATCTGGGATGGGCGTCCCCCTCGCTTCTAGGGATTCTCGGCAACGTTCAAGTGGAGGAAGGGTTGGGTCTAGGCAGCGACCACCTTCCAATCACGTACGTCCTTGATCTCGATCTGGAGCCAGTGGAGTCGTCAAAATACAATCTGAAGACGATGGACGGCGACAAGTTTCTAGATATCCTAAAGACGCGGTTGGGCGGGAAGGAAGTGGAGGTGACGACGCAGGAGGAGTTGGGTGAGGCGGTGGAGTGGGTAACGGAGGCGTTGAGGGAGGCGGTGGAGGGGTCGACGAGGAAGAGGCGACCGTGCGGGCACTCAAAAAGATGGTGGACGATGTGAGGGAGGTAGGAAGGGCGCAGAGGAAGTTCCAGAAGGCCCGGGTACCGTCGACGAAGGCAGCGTGGATGGTGGCACACCATGCCTTCAACGACGCGCTTGGGAAGGCGAAGGGAGAAGAGTGGATGGAGTTTAAGCGGGGCATCGAGCGGGCGAAGGTGTACGACGTTCTCAACCGTCTGAAACGTCGCCTGAAGTCGGTCTTCCCCTAGCTGGTGGACGCAGGGTCGGGCGAAGCGGTGGTGGAGCACGGGGAGCGGGGGAGGCTGCTGGCGGGTGCGTGGTTCGAGGGCGCGGCGGAGGTGATGCGGGAAGATGAGGACGGCGGCAATGGAGTTGGGGAGGGGGAGGAAGAGGCGGAAGAGGAAGGCGGGAGCGAAGCAGGGGTGGAGAAGGGAGGAATCGGTGGTGGAACCGGGGGAGAAGCAAACAAAGAAGAACGAAAACAACAAGAACAAAAACGACATTCGGTAGAACAAGAAAAACAAGAGCAAAAACAACAACCAGTAGTACAAGAAGAACAATCGGCGCAAAACACAAAACAACGCGCAGTAGGTAGTGGGAGCGAGGGCCGAGGGAACACGGCGTTGGGGGAAGGAATGGAAGGGACGTTACAGGACGAAGAAGGAGGGGGGAACAAGTGGAGGCGAGAGGCGGAGGCAAGTGGGGAACGAGTGCGGAGGTTGATGGAGGGGTTGGCGTACAGGGAGGAGCGGCACGTGGAGGCGGTGACGGACGAGGAGGTGAGGAGGGCGGTATGGGCCGGTGATGACTGGAAGGCGCCGGATAGCGTGGGACTCCAGATGGGGTTTGTGCGACGCGGGTGGCCGGTGCTGGCGCCAGTAGTCTGTGCAATCTTCAAGTCCTCCGCCAACCTTGGTCTATATCCCACTAGCCTCAAGGCGTCGAACGCCATCCCTACACACAAACCGGCCAAGAAAGACAAGTCGAGCCCAAAGGCATGGCGACCCGTTGAACAACACGCGGCGGTGCTCGCCAAACCACTCGAGCGTCTAATGGCTGACAGGGTGACGTTCCAGGTGGAGAGCCGGGGGGTCTTTGACCGCGACCAGTATGGCGGCCGTTCAAGTCATAGCACCCTCCAGGCGGTGAAACGGTGCACTCGGGTGCAGCCGTGAAATCAATCGACTGGCGGTCAGACCGGTGCAGCGAGCTATGAACTCAACTAACACCAACCAAAAACCAACCAAATCTAACTAATCTCACAAACTCCAATAACCGAAGCTAATCGTGTGTGTGAGTTCGGGGTAGTAGGACAGGCGTCTCGTCCCTCAAGAGTGTTGCTTTCTCAAGTGTTATCAACAAGTGGACTGTGGGCTAAGTTGCCCAAGTTCAAATGGGTTTCAATTCAATTGAATATCTCTATCTGTAGTGGCGGCCCCCGTAGGAAAGTTTGTATGGTTTGAGAGTACTCAACTCGAGTACAAAATGCGGAGATTGTGTACTCGCAACGCTACGATGACCACTCTTGCCACAGAGTAGCCAAACGGCAGACCGAAAGGTCGAGCTATCCTTTATTTCCTCAACTATTGTCAGAGCAAAGCTCGATGGCAGCGGCAGAGAGCAAAGCTCAATCGGCGGCTAGTAGACGGAACGTACACACTCGTCGAGGCTTTCCTTTATTCTCACTGACGGTACTCTGTAGCGGCGGGGAGACAAATCCCGTTGGCTAGTTTCCGGTCGGCAACAACGGCTTCTAAGGGCTAGCGGCTGGCTAGGCGGCTGTGCTCAGGCGGCGGTTGCGCGGAGACGTACACACCTCTATCCTATCTTATTGCTTTCCAACAAAATCTAATTTTATATCTTATCTTTCCTCTGAGGTACTAACGGCTGGGGGCCGGATTCACTGGGGTACATTGGTGTAATTCTACTGTATTTATACAAACTGCATAGGCTAAAAGGAAATATTCGGAATGAGTTCGGAATGTCGTGATAAGGCGTGATTGATGAACCATGTGGGTTGGCGGTTAGCGGTCCAATGGCGGTTGGAGTATTCCTAACCGTGGGTGGTTTTAGTTGCCAACCGCTGGCCCGTGAATATCATATCGTGGCCTAGGCCGAGAAGCCCTGACGGTTAGCGGTTACTTGTGATCCTGTTCAGCCGCTGACCGCTGGCGGTCCCTACCGTTGGCCATTAACCAATGTCTTTTATATAGCTTTTATCTCAAGAGGACTCTGTTGGGTGGCTTACCGCTGGTCCAGGACCAACAGTAAGACCATCTTCAGAGAAGGTTTATCTCCGGCTGGAACATCCGACCATTAGCTTTCCGTCGTTCCGGTTGGCATGGTTAACCATCAGGTGATCTCCCATCAACGGTTAGATCAACCCGTATCATAGGAGGGAGTCCGACCGTATGAGGTTCTCTACCGTAGAGTCTCATTATCTTGCATCTTGTCTATTTAAAGCCCTACCGTTGGATTGCTCCAACGGTAGAGGCTTTTTCCTGCACTCTTCCCATGGGCGGGTCCTACCGTTGAGTTGCACAGCCACGGCTGACCGTTGGGCCAGTAGGCTATAAATAGACCAACTGGCGGCTGGCTCTAAGGTGGTCCAACCATAAGAGGTTCGGCCCGTAAAGTCGCCCATTATCATATATCTTGTCTAAAAATAGTCCTACCGTCAGACTGTCCTGACGGTGGAGCCTTCTTTCTATGTTCATACTGCAGGCGGGTCTCTACCGTCAGGTTGCACAGCCACCAATGGCTAGCCACTAAGCCAGATATCTATAAATAGCCCAACCGGCGGCCGATGCTCCGGTTAGTACCGTCCGACTCAAACTTCAACCGTTGGAGTGCCAAGGACGGGTCCAGCCGTCTACCGTTGTGGGCACTTTGTCGAAGCCAACGGTTGGCCGAGGAAAACTTGTCCAACGGTTGGCTGTATCATTCTCCAACTCCCTTTGGTCTTACCGTTGGGGAGATTTGTATCAAATCTTTGATGTTACTCCTTTCGATTTATAGGTCCAACCGTTGGCCGGATCCTAACCCTAAGGTAGGGTTTGTGGTTCAAATCCCGTATCTCAATGAGGCTACCGCTAGTAGCGCTCAGCCGCCAAGACCATAGTAGTTCCTCTTGATCACCTCGGTACTCAAAGAGTCTGGTGGTAAACCAACTCCCGGAGCCCAGCGGTAGACCATAGAGCTGAACTAAGACACCCGTTAAGGCTCTCAGTTGGGCTCCAAAGTGCTTGTTAGTTGCTGGCTTTCGACCGTAAGCGGTGTAGAATATTGTTCCGAGGAGAACATATTCCCTCAGTTCTAGTCTCACTTCGCCTGAGTATAGGTCGAGAATCAAAGAAAACTTGGTAGTTTTCATGCGTGTTTAGGTACACGCCCTATCAGCGGTAAGCGGCTTCATCCACCAGGCCCGCGCACAGATGGACGACAACAAAATTGTGTCGACACTGTTCTTCGACCTCAAGGGCGCCTACAACAACATCAATCACCGAGCCGTTGCGGAGACGAGGACCGATGATTACCGCGGCTAGGTCACATCCAAAGTCCCGACAAAATTTTTGATTTCGGCGGCCAAGGTGTGAGCCAAAGTCCCGACAAATTGGCCTGACCTCAAAACATGTCTGAGTCAAAGTCCCGACAATGGGCCCGCCCCCGGTCGAGGTGTAAGCCAAAGTCCCGACAATTACCAGAAGGGGTAAATTTTGCGAGGTGGCCTCAGCGCTCCCCAGCGAGACGAACAATGTGATTAGTTTGTGCCACCCAATGAACAAAATTTTCTTCTCATCTTGAGCAAACCTCACGGAAACTCTCTGCACCATGAACAACATAATCATGGACGATGCCGACAAAGATCAGCTATTCATGACAGATTGGGTGCCTGACGAGTGGATAGGCAACGGAAAAATCTATCGCAATGTCCCAGCAATTGTCGAAATCGCTCGACGAACTCTCCTAGATCCTCATTCACCGCTCATCTTCCACCGAAAACATTATCCATCACCGAGCTCTTGCGATTTGACCTTCCCCCGACTGCGGAGCCGGGCATGAACGACGAGGATGAGCACTTTTCGAGTGCTTTACCGGCCGCGAACGTCGAGGAGGTACTGCCCTTCCTCACCGTGCCAACCCGAGGTCAGCTCTGCCAGTACCTGCAGGACTTTGGTCAGGCACTTTCATTCGTAGTGGCACAAGTGTACCAACATGAATTCCGCCGGCATTTCAAGGTCATCCACAGTGCTGACGCAACCTTGGGGACTATTCGTTTTGTGCACTTGCCGGCTGGTTCTTTCCTGGTTCTCTTGCCCAAGGACGAAGCGGTTAAAACATTCCACAACTGGCTCGAAATCGGGACTCAGGCGTACAAAATATTGGAGGATCTTATGGCAGAGAAGGAGGGGCTAGCAAAGGCGGTCGCGAGTCTCAATACGGTACGGAGGAAAGGGAAAGCGAACATCCACATCCTGGAGCTTCTGGAGGACGATTGCGTTGAGGAGTGATTTAATACGATTTTTTTAATGATTTATGTCATATTTTCGCCCAAATTTGAGGTCTGAGCCAAAGTCCCGACAAAAGAAAAATCCTCGAAGGTCATAGCCAGAATTCCGACAAAATTTTGCCCGAGCAACGGACGCAAAGTCCCGACAAATTTTTTTTTGGAGGCCCGATTTCGGGATGTGACCTAGCCGCGGTAATCATCGGTCCTCGGAGACGATGGCGGATGAGGGGTACGCGAGGACGGAGATAGCGTGGGTGCTGTCGTTCCTCAATGGGCATAGGACAACTATTGTCTTTGACGGGAAACGGACGGTGACCGTGCGGATTACGGGGAAGGGAGGACCGCAAGGCTCGGCGCTCACCGTGGCGATATTCCAGCTCAGCATTAACCGGCTGCTGCGCAAGCTCGAGCATCTCAGCAGGGTATTCGTGAACACCACGTGGAAGAATGGGTTCGTCGACAACGTCAATTTCACAACGGCGAGCCGGTCTATCATGGAGAACGTCAGGAAGCTGGAGGTGGCGGATAGAGTGGCGAAGGAGTGGGAGGCGGAAGATGGGGCGACGTTCGAGGAGGACAAGACAGAGTTGCTGCATGTGGTGAAGGGGCGGCGGGACTTCTCGGAGTTTGGGGTGATGTTTGGGGGGAGGATGATTAGGCCGGCGGTGGAGGTGAAGTGGGTGGGGGTGTGGCTGGACCGGGGCTTGACGGGGAAGAAGCATGTGGAGATGAGGGCAGCGTCGGCGGTGCGGGCAATGAACGCAACGGTCGCGGTAATGCACGCGTCTTGGGGGTTGAGGCCCATCCTGATACGCGACCTCATCCTATCCACCATTTTCCCCCGCGCTGACTACGGTATCGCTGCGTTCCTACCTCTAGCGCCCGGAGCCCTCAAGCCCCTGGAACACGTCAACCGCTCCGCGGCTAGATGCATTACAGGCAGCTTTCGGACAGCATCACTCGCGGCCTTGGAGAAGGAGGTGGCAGTCCTTCCAGCCCACCTTCGAATTGAACGCGATGCGCTCCTCACCGTCGCGCGGTACCTCACTCTCCCCACCAATCACGGCATACATCGACATCTACGGAGCGCACTGGTCAGCGCACCCAAGGACTTGAAGCTAGCCTCCCTCTACCACCACATTGAGCTGATACCGGAAGTGCGGTGGCCAGGAGGAGTGCCGGGGCGAGGTCAGAGGTTGAGGGGCAGAGGAGTGAAAGTGACGGAGGTGGAACGGCGGGAGGGGGAAGAGGATGTGGATGGGACACTGGGCATGGAGCCGATAAGGCCGGTGTACATGTCGTTTTGGTCGGAACCTCTGCCCGTGACCACCATTATTGTGCCGAAGGAGGAGGCGCTCCAGGAGCTCGAACGTGCCCTTCGAGACGAACGGGGAACACAGTCAACGTGGTACACGGACGGCTCGCTCCTGGACGGCCGGGCAGGGGAGGCGGCGGTGAGAGTGCAAGGGGGGAGGGAGCGGGAGCGGATCATGAGACCGCTGGGGCGCGGACAAGTTTGTGAAGGAGAGATGGAAGGGCTTCTCGGGGCAACGGAGAGTGCGACGCAGGGCGGTTGGGCGCACATACTGTGCATCGCGGACTCTCAGGCGGCGCTTCGGGGTATCCTATCAACCTCCGCCCGCTCAGGTCAATTCAGAGCCCTCGCATACGACCAACTCGTCCGCTCAACACAACTCCACGTCCCACACCTTTCCATCACCAACTTGTGGACGCCAGCTCATATCAGCACGGCAGGCAATGAGCTCGCAGACAAAGCGGCGAAGGCAGTAACCGAGATGGAAGCTGACTTAGCCCTCTTCGTCTCGCTCACCACCGTGCAGCGTTCCATCCACCTTCAAGTCCTGGAGAAATGGCGGGGCCTCTGGGATCGCTCAAAAGCCGGAAGATCGCTTCGTGCCATTGACAAGTCACCCCCCTACCTTAACCTCTCCCCACTCTACTCATCGCCGTCCCTGTCGCGCAAAACATCTTCAGCCATCTCGCGCCTCCGCACAGGACCCTCGCACTTAAACTCGCACCGCTTCAAATCCGGCTTCATTGCATCACCGGCATGCGAAGCGTGCGGCGAACCGTCCGAGTCGCCCTTCTCCAATGTCCCCTCCTCCAGCCTCTCCGTCAACCTCTCCACGACGCCGCTAAGCGCGCGGGCCATTTCGGGTCCCTCCACGTGGCGACCCTGCTGTCTGAGCCAAAGGTCTTCAAAGCCCTCGGTGTTTTCATCGAGGCGTCGCATCGATTCGAACGTCCCTAAGCATCGTTGAGTGTTAAATTATTATTATGTTCTGTCTCCTCAGTTACTTGACCTATACACTACATTTCCTACCTAATCTCTCTCTCTCTCTCTTTCTCATCTCTCATACATACCATCCAAAAACATACCCCCAAACCAGAATACCCTTAGACATCATATTAGACGGACCTTCCAACTCACGAATAGACTCCTTCCCATTCCATACTTTACCAATCTCACATCAAGTCTCGCACTCTTCCATTTCTCTTTTATGCATTTAAAATACTTATTCATCCAACCACCATTACGAACGCCGTACCAAAAGCCCTTACTGTACAACTATCATAGCCGTAAAGCTGTATATAGTTACAAAACTGAATTTCAAAATCAAAATCAAAATCAAAAGCTTTTGCATGGCATTACGAGTCCTGTTTTGATCTCTTCCTTATGTTTTCTACGAGTTTCGGCCGTGATTTGTTTGTTTCATTATCTCTCACCCCTTCTCACTCTATTGATGCTCTCAATGCAGAATATCATCGATAGCTTGTAGCATAAGCATCCCCTTTCCAGAAAGTGTCTCTCCCATATAAAACCCAATCCAACACAAGAGGGGGAAAGAACCAGATGCTTGCAGTGACATATAACGCGTGCAGACGTGTCAAGGACAAACGAGCAGAATAGAACAATAAACCCATCAATATACTACGTGTAGATGTACATGTGTGTAAGGGATGGAGGAAACAATAAACCAATTCACGAGACATAGCCGTCTCCTCGACTCCCGTGTGTGCTGATAAACACTGTTCTCTTTTGAAACTCGGCAACCAGGCTCGGTGCTCGCCCGACCTCTGGTCGGCTCGAACTCGCCCTCTTGAAAAACCTGGGTCAGATTCCGAGCTTGACTTGAGTACCAGACCTGCAGCAATGTTGGGATGTCGGGATTTTATTGACAGATTCCGACCGACTCAGACAGAGTCCGTGAAAAAAAAAAAAAAATGGGAAAGTGGGACCTGTAAACAAGTAGCGAATCTGTGGGTGGGATGCCCTTTTGTTAGTCTCGTTCCCGACATTTATAGGGCAGTGTTCGCTCTGCTCACGGGCAGAAATCTAATCGTGGATGTAAAGATGTTGTCAAGGCAGATTTCAATTTGATGAGTGAAGTTTGACTGCGGGACACTGCCGCTTTTGGGGTTGCTGGGGTTGCTGGATAGTGATTTTCTATCCAGCAACCCCCACTTATTTTTCATAGCCATGTCATCTAATTTCCTCTGATGGGCACACACCGAAACATGATGGGATCAGGCCGTTGGACTTGTTCTTTGCTGAAGCCTGAAGTCTGCCCCGTTCTCATCAATTATGTATTTGAAGAGGCCGCTACATCGCCGCAGGGGGAGTTTTATATTTTTCACTGGAGCATTTCTTGGACCTTTCGTCGGGGAAAGAAAGGAAAATCAGGCAATGTGACCTTTGAGTTGTCTAGGTGGCCGTTTGCCCTGACCTGACTTGGTTCGATGCCCACAGTTGACCAAATCATGTGGCCGGGCGAACACCTGATGCGGGCCGTTCGGCCTTGCCCCGGCACGAATGCCTTGAGCGGCCGGATCTTCGCTATCTCGCCAAGCCCTGGGGGTTGCTGAATTATTCTCTGACAGGTGCTTTCTCCCATCTCTTTTTCATCAAAATCTCTGCCTCGGCTTTTCTCGGCCGGGAGTAGCACCATAAGATCTGGAGCTAACTCGTAATGTTGCCGCGACTCGGTAAGTCGACTCCAAGAGCGGGCCACTGAGTCACTTGAAGTTGACTCAAGTCGAGTCGAGTCGATGAAGTCAGATTTTCTTAGTCTCTTTGACAGACGCTCTATCATACCTAGCTCGTACCTCGCTTGATAGAGTCTGTTGGTTACCGCGTAACTTACCCGGTGGCCTGCGTTATTACAAATCATCCGCTTTCGGACATCACGTGTAGGATTAAGCGACGCGACTTGGATGCATTTTTAGATACCCATGATGTCGGGACATGAATTGAAGGTGTAAGTCTCCTTTAACTGGACCAAAATCACTTCTTGAGGGTTTTCTGGAATTGCCCGAGCCACACATCCCCAATATAAATATCTTTTGGTGGTTTTGTTCTATTTTCGGTCCACTTCCCAGAAACTATGCTTCGACGGGAGGGAAAAGGGCGGACCCACCATGAATAATATTTGTAGCAAGATGGGGCAACTCTGGGAGCCTATCCGAGCAAGGCAACCCAAGAAACGCGTCAAGACGCATCTCGCTAAGTGTAAGGGCAACCCCGAAGCCCGAGAATACTCAAGAGTCTAGCGAGGGAGATCCAAAGCATATAAATAATGTACACTAGATACAGGAAGGTGTAGCGCACCTAGCGAGGGAGATCCAAAGAGAAGAAGCTCTGAGGATTCCCACGCTAGGCTGCGGGTATAAACAGCTACTATACAGATGAACGTGACCGGAGTGATCGGCAGAGATCCCGGGCTTGATCGCACACACGGTGCCATCGGGAGGCATCAGGCTGACCGGACCGACGTGGAATAGGGGTTCCCCTGACATCACCCCCCCCCTTGGAATGCGGCGCCTCGACGCCCAGACTAGTGTTGCCGTGCCTCGTTAAGTCGGAAGTTGACTTGGCTAAGTCGACTTACAGCAACTTTCGACTTGACTTGACTTGGTCAGCCCAAGTCACTTGAAGTCACTTGAAGTCGACTCAAGTTGGTTTAGTCACACCATTGTTAATTCGGGTTCCTGGGGCTATTTCATGGATGAGAGAGTCCAGTATTCTTTGCTGTAGTATTTAGGATTTTTCCTATATTTTTCCAGATTTAATTTGTCTTCAAAACTGGATGGAAACACAAATCAACACAGGTGTGACATGTCGTGACAGATGTCACCAGTGTGACACCCGGTTGGGAAAAAAAATTGAAAACTGCTCCAATCGCGCCTAGTAATGAAAATACACATCTTCTACTAAACCCCCGACTCAAGTCACTCAAGTGACTCCAAGTCAACTTGTGTTGACTCGGAAGTCGCAAGGAAGTCTACCGATAACTTGGCTTGACTCGGCTCAAGTCGACTTAGAGGGGGTCAAGTCTAAGTCGCGGCAACACTAGCCCAGACCGAATACGGAGGGCTGGGTCCCGGAAAGGTAGGGAGTCGAAGGAAGTGACAGCAATAACCCGTGGAGCGGCTGAATATTTGCGGTAGTATTTGGCGAGAGCCTCAGGAGCGAAGAGGTCAGAGTGTTTAACCCACTGGTTATGTGAGGGGTCATACCCCTTCCACGACACCTAATACCACAGTGACTTCCAACGGATTTTGGCCTCAAGAATTTCGTCAACTTCCCACTCTGGAGCGTCCCCAGGAGCCTCTGGAAGGACTGGAGCTGGTTCGTCGTAGCTGGGGCGGCCTTCAAAGGGGTCGTCCTCAGCGAACTTTGGCGAGGGGCGAGTGGTCTGGATGTCGGAGGCATCGAGCCACACTCGGTCGCCAACCTTGATCTCTGGGGCTGGGGTACGGCGGCGGTCGTAGTACCGCTTGTACTCATCTTTAGCCTTGACCAGTGCAGCCTTGGCTTTGGAAACCCCAGAGGCAATCCGGTCGCGGAACTCGTTAACTGACTCCAACTCTGAACTCAGCCCGTTCGGCTCGAAGCCCATGCGGGGGAGTCGTCCGGCATCAGTCATGAACGGGACCTGCTGGGTAGAGGAGTGGATGTGGTTGTTGTAGGCGAATTCGGCGGCCGGAAGGAGATCGTCCCAGTTGTCCTGCTTGTAGTTGGTGAAAAGCCGGAGGAACTGTTCCATCTCCTGGTTGACACGCTCGGTCTGACCATCAGTCTGCAGGTGGTACGACGTGGAGGTAGCGGGCTCGATGCCAATGAGCCGCCAGAGTTCACGAGTGAACTCGGTGATGAACTGCGGACCCCGGTCGGAGATGTACTTCCCCGGGGTGCCATGGTGTTTCCACACATGCCGGTAATACAACCGGGCAGCCCCAACTGCGTCAATGCGAGTGGTGGTCTCGATAAAGTGGGCGCGTTTACCGAGAACATCGCACACCACCATGATTGCGTCGTACCCATGAGCCTTGGGGAGCTCGACCACAAAGTCCACCGAGACCGTGCTCCAGCGCTCCTCAGGAATCTCCGTTGGGTGCAGCTCACCGGCGGGGAGCCTTCGGAGCGCCTTGGTGCAGCAGCACAGGTCGCAGGTCGCTACGTAGCGGCCGATATGACGGGACATCTGGGGCCACCAGTAGTTCCGGGAGACAAGCTCCAACGTCTTGAAGCGACCGGCATGCCCAGCGACCTTGGTGTCGTGGTGCTGCTCTAAAATCCGGCGGCGGAGGTCCTTGTCCCGAGGGACAACAATCTTGCCACGGAAGTAGAGTAGACCGGTGTCAACACGCCACTCAGCGGAGCGCGATGAGCGAGCACCTCGGACTTTGAGAAGCTCGCGTGCAGCAACCGCCACTGCGTCTTCGAGGTCCAGGTTGCCTGCCAGGGCTTCCCGAATGTCTCGAAGGAGTGGGACCTGAGGACCCTCAACGACAACACCCTCCAGCGCGCGGACATGGAACAGCTTCGGATCCAGGAGGGTCACATCCTGGTTATCGGAAGACTGCCCGTGGTCGGGGCGTCTGGAGAGCGCGTCAGGTCGACCCATCAGCTTGCCAGGCTTGTGGTGTAGCGTGAAGTCGAACCGAGACAGGTAGAGGGACCACCTTGCCTGTCGCCAGTTGAGGGTCTGCAACTTCCGAAAGTACTCCAAGTTCTTGTGGTCGGTCCAGATCTCAACGGGGTGCTGCGCGCCCTCGAGGAAGTGCCGCCACTCCTCGAGAGAGCGTACGATCGCAAGCATCTCCTTGTCGTGGATCTCGTAGTTGCGCTGGACTGGACTCAAGCTCTTGGAGAAGAACACTACAGGGTGCCACTTCCCGTCAGGGCCTTCCTGGGAAAGGACGGCACCCGAGGCAAAGTTGGAACTATCTGCCTCAAGCCAATACATCCGAGATTCGTCAGGCAGGATAAGTACTGGGTCGGAGGTGACCGCGTCCTTGAGTCCTTGGAACGCGGCGGCCTCCTTCTCAGTCCAAAGCTACGCACGGCCCTTGGCAGTGAGATCGAAGAGGGGCCGCGCGATGTCTGAGAAATCCCGGATGAACCTCCGATAGAAGTTTGTGAAGCCGACGAACTGCTGCACATCCTTCTTGTTCTCAGGGGTGGGCCAGGCGAGGACTCCGGCGACCTTGACAGGGTCCATCTCAACGTGGTCGTGAGAGATGATCACTCCCAGGTACTCGATCGACAACTTCTCAAACTCGCACTTCTCCGGTCGCAGGTACAGCTTATGCTCCCGAAGACGCCACAGAACCTCGCGGACTATTTCGCGGTGTTGAGCGAGGTCCGAGTGCGCGATGAGAATGTCGTCAAGATACACCATAACATCGCCAGACATGATAAGATCTTGGAAGATATCATTCATCATGGTCTGGAAGGTCGCGGGGGAGTTGGTAAGGCCGAAGTACATAACCAGAGGTTTGAAGAGGCCTCGGTTAGTACGGAATGCAGCCTTCCACTCATCGCCCTCCCGAATGCGGACATTGTTGAAACCCCAGCGGACATCGAGCTTTGTGAAGAACCGAGCGCCTTTCAAACGATTAATGAGGTCGTTGATCAGCGGAAGCGGGTATAGGTTCTTCACGGTCATTGCGTTGAGTGCTCGATAGTCGTGGACGAACCTGAGGCCACCATCCTTCTTTTTGACAAAGAAGACTGGAGACGCCATAGGGGATTTTGACGGCCGGATTTGCCCCGTAGCCAAGCCTTCCTCAATGAACACGTTGAGCTCGCGCTGTTCGAGGGGTGAGATCTGGTAGACCTTAGAGTTGGCAGGCTTGGCGTCCGGAACGAGCTCAATGGCGTGGTCCCACGTCCGACGTTCAGGTAACGAGTCAAATGATTCCCGGTTGAAGACATCCTCGAACTCACGTGCCCATTCAGGAATGGTGTCAGTGGGGGATGCGGAGTTCTTGGCGTGGGCTTCGGCCAGCCGCTGCGAGACACTGCTAGTGGCACAGATGTCCTCAGGAGGTGAGAACGTGGTATAGAAGATACGGTCTCCATCCTCAATGGAATCATCGTCCTCATCGTCAGAATCATCAGATGTATCCAGGGAGAGTTCGGGAAGCTCCTCGTCGAACTCTAAGTCATCCTCCTCGCCTGAACGGTCGTCGGTGTCAACAACAGCGATTCGGGGAATGGGGCCCATGCGAAGCTGTCGGAGGATAGAAGCAGCAGTTTTGGCATGCTGGCGCTCCGTCCTCAACTCGTCACGGCAGGTGGAGCAAACTGCAGGGCAACGGCTCATCTTGACCTCCCGGGTTTCCCAGTTGATCTCCGGGTTGTGCTTCCGGAGCCAGGAGAGCCCGAGGATGAGCTTCTGCTTTCCGAGTCGGGTGACGGCAAGGACAACGCTTTCTGAGTGGGTCCGGTAGCGGAGGATGACATCTGCGACCTCACGAATCGACCCAGCCTCATTCGGGGAGCCATCAACATTGTAGACAGGGATGGGCTGGTTAAGCCGACGAACCGGGACTCGGTTGGCTGTGACATAATCCGAGTCTATGAAGTCAGAGGTCGCCCCGCAGTCTACAAGGCCTTCGAGCGCAAGCTTCAAGGCGTTGTCGGTGGACTCAATCTCGAGGGGGAGGTGGAGCGAATTCGGACCCGGGGTGGCTGAGATCGTGTAATGCTTAGGAAGCTTGCGCTCCCATGCAGCTACGATGTAAACGATCCCAAGGGAGGTCGCGGGCAGGAGGCGGTTTTTTTGATGAGCGTGGGAAAGATTTGTCATCACTCGAAATTCCACCAAAGTTGTCACCCGGAGCAGCACAGCCACCAGTAGGAAAAATATCCTTGATGTGGCTGTGCAAGGTTGCACAGCATGATGCAATGGCACCCGAGTACTTTTTCCTTTCCTCCAAGACGTCATCGATATTTTTAGCAACTCTGGGGTTTGGCTCCTCGGCCTCAGAGACCGCAAGGGCAGCGAACCGGTTGTGGGAGGCGACAGAGGGAGCCGCAGGGGGCACGGGCAAGGGGGTGACATTGACCGGGGGTGAGTCAGCAGTCGGGGCGGGACTAGGGGCTGCCATAGCAGGTTCGAGCAGCTCTGGTGGCGAGACAGAGATGACCCGAGCCCGAAGCAATGCATCATATTGACGGTATGCACGCAGGCGCCACCCAGAGTAGTTGCACAGATCTGGAGGGTCACTGGACGTGGTGATGGCGAGGTTAATCGCCGGGTCGAGGCCAGTCCGATATTTGGTGACCTTCATGAGCATGTCGTCGAACCCAGCAAGCTCGACAAGGTCTTCGAACTCGTCAGTGTAGGCAAAGACGTCTTGACTGCCCATAAAGTAGGATCGGGACTCGAGCCTATACAGGGCGCGGTCCTGCTCGTTCTCTTCGATGAAGCGGAGTCGGAACGCATTGACAAACACACTCCAGTTGTGGAATGGGAATGTGCTCATGGCCGAGTGGCGCTGGGCCCAGCGCTGTGCTGACTCCTTAGCCATAAACGACATGGCATACCGCACGACCTTCTGCTCGGAGGGCACGCCGCCGTCGACAAACGCCTCAGGGAGGAGCCTGACGTAGGACTGGATGGCATGGAGAAATGCCCGACCTCGCGTTCGGTCACCGTCGAAGACAAACGGGGGGTTTGGCCTAAGGGCCAAAGGTGCTCCTGGAACAATGTTGGCAAATAATCCTGAGCCCTAGTCCGGAGCTGAAACAGCAGGGGACGGGGCAGGCAAAGCGGTGCGAGTGAGTTTTTCGAGTGTATTTGCAAGTTGTTCGAGGGTCGCCTCAATCCAGGTCAGGCGGTCATTGACGGCGGCAGTAGCAGTGTCCGACATGATGGGATCGAGGAGAGGGAGGAGGGGGCAAGATTCAAAGCGGGCAAGAGGCAGGGGTGTAGAACACCTCCTGTGTCTGTGAGACCGGCTTTGCAATCTTGACTAGTTAATCCCTTAGAGAGCTTCTTCTGCTGTAAGGGCAACCCCGAAGCCCGAGAATACTCAAGAGTCTAGCGAGGGAGATCCAAAGCATATAAATAATGTACACTAGATACAGGAAGGTGTAGCGCACCTAGCGAGGGAGATCCAAAGAGAAGAAGCTCTGAGGATTCCCACGCTAGGCTGCGGGTATAAACAGCTACTATACAGATGAACGTGACCGGAGTGATCGGCTGTTATATCCATGCAACCACACCCCTGGACATTGGTCTTCGTCACCCAAGACCACTCCGGTTCTCTATGGGCACTCCGGTCCACTCCGGTGTTTCCGGAGTCAACCGGAAACCCGGAGCCAACCGGAATCCTGGTATTAGTATTGGGATGACTTCTCGCGGTCAGTCGTGGCTGGTATCAAGGGGTAACGACCTCTCCACATGTTCCCTCTTGCCTTCCATCGCCTCATGGCAGATTTCATCACCTCATGTTTCATTTCCCAAGATCAATACTGATACAGGTCGAACTTCTCTTACCGCTTATGGACTTCCTATTCTTTCAACCATATGCTCGTTCCACATGTTACTCCTTATCTCCTTTACACTAAATTAGGATCCTACACTATTTAATCAGCTAGCATACTCCCTGTTCTTCAGTAGTTTAATAAACGTCACTTCCCCCCTTCCGGAGTGGTGCCAGTCGCTCCTCTCTTCCCCCAGACCCTTCCTCTTCCTCTAGACGATACCTGGCAGTACACGCTCACCCTGCACCTCAGTGGTGTTGTGTCAAGCAGCTCCGCCGATCCTCTCTGTCGACTCCGGTTACTCCGGCCTACTCTCCGGCACCCCGGTTATTCCGGAGTACCTTGTACGACTCCGGCCGACTGTTCCACTATCCCGTACCCCGCGGCTTGGCTCGTAACATCGGCAGAGATCCCGGGCTTGATCGCACACACGGTGCCATCGGGAGGCATCAGGCTGACCGGACCGACGTGGAATAGGGGTTCCCCTGACACTAAGGGCTTGTTTGGACGTGCATCCATGATGGTTACATAATCACGCAGGCCACCGGGTAACGGACGCGGTAACTAACAGACTAATTTTCTGGATGTTGTCCACAGAAAGGGACAATGTGGTTGTAAATTACTATGGGGCACCCATGTAACTCCCCTAAAGTGTTCTCAGATATTTCTGAAGTGTGTTTACCATTACCGGCGCCCCCAGATAAAAGTGATGGGACATCAACCTTTGATCTTTTGAATTCAATACCCCATTTTCTCCAAGTTAAGGTCATTGCACTTCACATAGTAAGTTTTAGAGTACTCTATACCTTTTCCCAATCCCACTCAAATATTTTGAGGTATGTTGATCACTACCAAAGCCGCTTCAAAACCCTCGCGATGAATCACAAGAGAAATGGTGTTTAATGTGATTTCCAGGTGTTCTCTCAACTCCTCTGAGTGGTAGCTGATGAAAGGTACATAATTGACTTTTGAGACGGACTCAAAGTCATTCGAAGTCGGGCCGAGTCAACCTGCTTCGACTCGGGAGTCACACGAAGTCATATCCGTGACTCGACTTATGTCGACTCGCGGAGTCAACTCGAAGCCTCGGAGTCGCGAGTTGCGGCAACATTAGAGCCGCGATTAGCCTTTTGTTCGAATGCGTGTCAATACATGGCCTTTCTTTTGTCTAGAACACATCCGAATAACCGAACTGCACAGATGTTAAGATGTCGAGATGTTACTGACAGAGTCCATCAAAGAAGTGTGGGAATGTGGCAGCTCATGTAGTGTAAATCCATGCCAAAGAAATGATTCAAAAATATTCTATTTTTAGGACTCGTAACCATAGACATTCTAGAAAATGGCCCTCTTTCATAGGAGGGTAGTAGGGGGGTGGGTCACTTCCATAGACCACCATAGACACCTATAAATCGATGTTTTCTATGGAAGTGGGTTGTTTTCTATGACAATTTTCGACTTTTTCCCCCCGTAGTCACTGAGAAAACACACAAAAGATGGCATAAAAACATATATTTGAATGGATTCTGAATGCTGGATTGTTGAAATTTCTGCCGATTTTTACAAAAGTATTGTCGGTTAGTGTCAGCACAGAGCCTTAACTAGCAGAGTTACTGCAACGTAGGCGACTGGCGATACAGAAACAGATAGGTTTAAGATAATCTGAATAAGCTCTGGAGAATAGACTAGAATAGTGTAAAGAATACAGAGCTGTAAGTAGGGGTTTTACAGTAAAATACCTAGTAACTGGTAACGAAGTAATTAGAATATATGTGAAATATGTCAGAGGCATTGCCAGTGACAGTTGACGTCACAGCGTGCATCAGGCAGAGAGGGGTGATCGTTGAGAAAGCAATTGGAGGAAAGTTGAAATAAAAGGATCAATGCGGCACCTGATGGGATTCCTGATCCGGGGTCGGCATTGATCTCGGCATTCGGGTTATTCCGATCGCGCTTGAATAACCCGGAGTGAAGTTGAATAATCCGGGGTTGGTGTTAGGCGAATAACCCGGGGTGGGTGTTAGGCGAATAACCCGGGGAGTTTAGGATGGAAATAAGGAAAAAGTGGGAATCATGACAGTTAGACTGGATGGACAGACGGACGGAAATTCGGTTGAAGCATTCGAGCCACGGAGGTCGTTTCGCGGAAGTACAAGACGAAGCAAGTCTTCGAAGATCTATGGTGATCATCTCTTTCTCGCACGGTTTAGCGGTGGCAGGCGGGGTTCGAGTCCCTCTGGAGACGTGGATATATTGGACCACTCTTTTTTTTTGCCTCTGAACCACCGTTTTTCTCGTGCGAGCTCAATGCCAGAATCCATGTGCTGGGCAAGACGACTAGACAGTCTAGCAGAACACTCCAAAAAGTAACTTTCCTGGGGATTCAAAATCACATCGTGAGTCGCTTCAATACATTTGATTCACTTTCCGTTCACTCACCTTCATCGCTCTCTGGACTTGGATTCTGCGGCGCAACTTGATTTCAACCAAACATCGAACCTATCCGTCGCGAGGTACACTTCTTTTCATCCCAACTCAATCTCCGTCGCATTGCTCACCTTGCGTTCGGTTCGTCCACTCAGATCTTCCTGGGATTCGACTCGAAGAATCCCTCTCCTCCGCAAATGCAGCGGCGCCGCGTTCGAAATGCCTAGGTAAGCGTTGCGCACCATTCATTCAACTCTAATTTTGTTCGTGGAACTGACCTTGCTTGGTTTTCTTCACAGCCAAATATCGACTCAATTTGGTATCCCTCCTCAAACCTATAAAATAAACCGCACAAGGTAAGCTCCGCGAATTAAACCCAATTAAAGTACTTACCACTCGACTTTTTTTATAGCCAATCTGCGCGCACATCAAATCCATTTTAAATGCATGCAAAGTCGAATTTGGCGTGAGAGGTACGCACCTGATTCCTTTTCACAGCTTGCTTGGATATAAACTGATCATGACTGACTGGATTCTCACAGCTTGAATCCAATCCACCTTCCCCGCGTCGTTCGAGTTCTCCGTGTGCTTCAAGCGCTTCGCATCCCCCGAGCCCAGGTGAGGTTGAATTCAAAACCTGGCACATCGTCTTCCTAACCACAATCCCGCAGGTACTTTGTTTTGGAACGTAGATTGCATTCAAGAAGTATGTACGTACGTACGGACATGGCGGCGTGGCGTACGGGGTACGGAGGGACGAGATGCTGCGGGATGTGCATTCGCGGCAGCCACGGTGTGCAGCGCGCGCAGACGCCAATGTGCGCACACAGCTGGTGTGAATGATATGCGCGCGCGGGACCGCCTGCGCGCATGGCAGCTGTGCACGGGGACTCAACGCAGACATGGACGGCGTAACCGGTGCGTACCCTACGACAGCAACGGCATCTTGCACCTGGTGCCAGGTGTGTGCGAGGGCGGCGAGGGGCGAATGAGGAAGAGTGGGGACGAGGGCAGCGATGATAGAGTGGGGACGGACGAGGGCGGGGACAAGGGAGACGAGAGGGGAAGAGGAGAGGCGGTGCGGTGTGGGTGGGAGAGGAGAGAGGCCGAGCAGCACATCAACCTAGTCTCTCCTAGACAGACGCTACAACAATCTCTTCCTCGTACCTCGGTTGTTGTAGTCTGTTGGTAAGCGCGGGGGTCCGATCGGTTCAGAATATTATGACTAATCTTTGGTGGCGGTGCCTCGTGTCATCACGCTTACCACCACCATCCTCAGCGCGTCGTCGCCGTCGAGTCCTCTTGCTGGCCACAAGCACTTTCTCGGACCACTCTTTATGATACCCTCTATTCACTATGGCCCCAAAGGTCCGCTGGCAGGACCCTGACGGCCGCAAAATCTTGAATACTATCGTCAAAAAGGTAAGCAATGGATCAATGGACTTCGGGAGGTACAGGAAGAGCTGGTCGCACCTATTCTGGATAGAGACGACATATTTTGTTGCACTGCTACAGGAGACGGAAAATCGGCCGCGTTCTCTGTCCCAATCTTGGTCCTCGACGAGTACAATTCTAACCGCCACAAGATAAAACCTCCGCTTCGCTCCGGCAGGTTGAAGTCTGAGGTGTGGGTTCCCTCGAAGTCAAAAATTTGTGATAGCACTGGAAGTAGTGTACAATGGAGTGTGATTTGAGGAAAAGTATCATTCGAAATAAACAGCAATGCAAATCGATAGGGAGTAGTGTTGCCGATGTCCGGTTCGGTCCGGTTTTTCCTCAAAAAATCTGAACCTCGAACCTGACCCCGGGTTCGGTTCGGAAAAATTTGCTGAACCCCGAACTGGACCTAGGTCCGGTTCATTTGGGGTTCAGAACAGGTTCAAACCTCAAATAAATTCCCACGCACCAGAGCTTGATTTCTGCGGCCAAAAATCATTCGGATATGACACAGGGTGATACTTTCTTATGTAGAGTTCGTCAGTTTGCAGTTCTGGCTGCTTTTAAGCCCTTCAACGCGAATGCTGCAATCTCGCAGCGATTTGATGGCCTAACTATCGAGTGTTGCCACGGAATATTTGAGTCAACCTCAAATCTCCACCACCCTAGCTATTTTTCCTGGATGGAATGGTTCATTATAGGTATCAGAATGTCTTCAGTTTGCCCAGAATACTGATATTTTACACCGCTTTTGGCCATCGGTCCGGTCAGGTTCATTCAGGTTCGGCCAAATTCCAAAAAATCCGAACCCCGAACTGGACCCCGGGTTCGGTCCGGTCCATCCTTAAGCGGCGAACCTGAATTGAGGTTCGGTTCCGGTTCAGAATCGGTTCTGAACCTGACACCGGCAACACTAATAGGGAGAGCCAACGAAGAAATAAAAGCTTGTCGCCTCGTCGATTGAAGCAGTTGATGCTGAACCCGCTGGGTGAAGGGCGGGATCATGTGAACTTGTCTTGAGGTGAGGATTCGAGATATCGGGTTTTGGGAGGCAGTGCTGGTTGCAATTTGCCTATTGCGACTACGGTTGAAGGGTCTTGATTTAGGCGGGCACCAGTCTTGTTGAGGGAGTACGGAGAAATTGGGGGAAGTCAATAAACAATTCGCGCTTCTTGATTGATGATTTCAAGTTCTTGAATCAGAACGGCAGAACCATCTTGAGGGGAGAAGCAGAGAGACTCAGAGATGGGGGAAAGAACAGAACGAGCGGGTGGGACAGTTGGGGGATTTATATTGTGCAGCTGTGGGCTGCGGGGTAAGAATCTCGCAGTTGAACAGCCTCCTGGGCTGCGCGGATAGCGGCTCGATAATGCAATCGCTGATCCACAGCAGTTAAACAGAGCTGAGATCTCAACTGAGGTGGGTTTTGAGCTGCGCCGTCGCTGAGTTTCGGGGATTGTGTGAATAATTTAATGTCTTTTGAATAGTGCACAGGTGCGGTGATTGATTTTGAACTGTGCACGGGGAAGCAACGGCAAAGATTCGGAGAGAGAGGAGAGGAAGACAAAGGGAGGTAACCTACATGGGGATGAGACCAAAGAGATGCAAACGAACGCGAGGCATCTCGTTAAAGAACGGTTAATCTCCGAGTCTACCCCGTCAACCTACCCACACGCAATCGCCCCGTTGGAATGGTAGTCACTCCCAGCAAAGGGTTGGCAAATAATATCGTGTGTGGCCTTTTATTCCATGTATTTTGGCTCCTGAACGCTGCAACAGGTCTTGGAATTAACTAAACTCGGCATCCCCGCTTTTGCATACTCCCGAGAAACTCTCGCCAATTCCCGACGTACCGGCATCAACCTCACCAGGCTGGTGAAGCAGTGCGCCAAATGGCGCGTACTCTGCGTCGATCCAGAGCACCTTTGCGCGAACGAATGGCGCGAGATCACTGAATGGCCGATTTTTCGCTCCAGCCTTCTCTTCGTTGTCACGGACGAACATCAGTAAAACTACACGATTGGCTTTGGCGTCTTTGAGGTCTTTGGAAAGACGTCAAAGACGCGAAAGACCTATTTTGGTCAAAGACGTAGGTCTTTGACCAAGAAGGTTCATTTTTCCTTGAAAGATCTAACACATCTTTGTGGTCTTTACCAAGACGCAGGCGCTTTCTCAAGTTGTGCTCAAGATGCTGAAAGACTCTGAAAGCTTGCTTCCAAGACCTCGAAAGCACACATGAAATGATAAAAGACAAATTTATTCAGGCGAATTGTGCTACTACAATGATAGGGACTGTGTACACCATAGAACATCGGAGATCTATCTCGTCTCTACAGCGGGGACCACCATATACGTTAGCGAAGGAGCTGGGCTAAACTAAAGGATGGGTATAAGAGACAGTAAATGAGTGATACTATTCAGACACACCATCCAATATTCTTGCGCGATATTGATTCGGAAGTAAGGGATCTGGCGGGGTTAGCACGTGGAGACGGGAAAGGATGGACAGATGAGGGCAACAGCAGACGACGACAGAGCAATATTTGAGGGACCAAGTTCGGGTTTTGAGGTACTTGAAAGAAAGGGGAGACGTGGGCATGGTTGGCAGGGATATAGACATATGTGCTTGCTTGTGATTGCGCGGGCTTGCTAACGTTGCGTGCTTGCGGACGTTGCGTGCTTGCGACACCTACCCTACCCGTAGATTGGGTCCGATCAGACGGGTTGATCACGTCATGATGAACCGTCCAATGGGTATCAAAATCACCAAATTGTTCAACCCGCCGTTAATACCTGCAGATATCTCCTCCCCAAGTGACTTGAGTCTTGAGAATACTGTAGAGTTTCGTTCAATTCGGACGTCACAGGTCACAGCCGTTTTCCGGGGACCCCGCCAATAATTTTCTTTCGATTTTAGCGGATTTTGGAGATTTGTCGGAAAAACTTTTTAATCACGTGCCGTCCGAATTGAACGAAACTCTACAGTAGTGCCGGGAGCAACTGATGGCCCATCACTGACCTTCAAGACATCAATCCCGCCGGTATCGGAGTTCATCGGGCCTCCACGAACAATAGCTGCACGTATTGGGTCACCGTTGATGGCGGATCGCTTGAGATGCCGATATTTAATCAAAGAAGTGTCAGCACCCCGAAAGTATTTTGCATTTTACGGGACAACCAGTGGGCGGATCGCAAAATGGTATGAAGGGATCCAGTAGTGAATGATCAGCTCTCCAGGATGGGGTAGGACATCAAGGGGTTGCGGGTGACCTTCCTTTTTGGGCACTAACGCTTCGCTTCCCAAAAGGGAAATTATCGTCTTTTGCCCTTCCTTAGGGCATATTTCGACTGGTTTGGTAGCCTTAACTAAATTTTCATACCTAGAATATGTCCCAGAGCCCCGCGGCACAGGTCTGACCCCAGTACAGTCCAGTAAAGAGGTGAAAATGGCAAAGGTCAATGAATTATATTCTGGCCCCGGTACCTTGCACACATACCGATGAGAATGCCTCAGAAATATCTGGAATCAGTTTAGCAGGGTGACGAAATCTTCTCTGAACAATGAACTCTATCCTGGTCATAAAATACAACACACTTGGGCTATGCAAAAGAAATTGCCTTTTTGCACATTATGCACTGGCCTGGGGCGGGAAGCATTTGGAAACGATTCTATGGACATTTTACCCCATGTATGTATTGCAAAGGACAGTAGTTGTGACTCAGGTAGGCCAATACCCCTGGATTTATGGTGACCTTATTTTTTATTCTTGATCACCATCTTCAGAGTGTCACAGGGTCCTCAACGATAGTTTAAGGCCTCCTATAGGCTTCGATATCCTCCCCGAACAACTCCCCGGCAAAAAAGTGCCGAATATGTCATGACAAAACTCGAAAATGCAAATGACATGTCTTTCTGATTTGTTAAATAGGGGACCAAAAAGACTATTCTGTGCACAAAAAACAGTGGAAATGAGCTCATACAGCTTGTCTTTTGCGAATTGAGCTTTGTTCCAACTGTCTTGGGTAACCTTTGGCCAATTGGTGTTTTGAACCAGGGCAATATATTGGCCGTTGAGGGCATATCCTCGAAAAGAGAATTCCGTCAGAGCGGGACCAAAACTGTCGGAATAACACATGACATGGTGTGAATTTTCCGTCACAACTAATATTTACTTTTTATTTCACCTAGACTGGTCTACTAGGTTAAAAAATGTCATTTGAGATTTTCGAGTTTTACATGATATATTGGCCGGTTTTTTGCCCCAAAGCAACTCGAATAGCCTGGTCTGGTAACTGGAAGTGTCAGGAGTACCACCTACGACGCTGTAGTATACTGAGGATGGGGAACAAGGAGTTAGAGTAAGATCACCTCAAGTGGTAGGTTGTGGGGTACGTTGAATAACAACCTCCAAATCTTCGCATGAAGGAATACTAAAAGAGCCCTAGAAATCTCCTTTGGCCTATTATTGCTCCCAGAGGAGTGCTTTATAGGCCAAACTGTAATTTACCTGTGGAGCCTAATTGTGTCCTTCTGCATCAGTAGGATGTATGAAGTTGTTGGTAAAATGGTTAAACAGCCCAGGGGTATACTCTGACGCGTTTTAGAGCTATTAAATGGACATACACTCAAGGCATTGTGATCAGAACAACATCTGTCTATTTTACTGGATTTACACCCTATTACAGAGCTCTAGTGGCCCCCTTAGGCAGTAGTGGGAGCTTGGATGGTGGTCAACCATTATTATGAAGCTTAATTAGCCACAACAGTTTGAAATGTGCCACAGGGAAAGGCAAACGACGATAATTTCCTTTTTGGGAAGCGAAGTGTTAGTGCCCAAAAAGGAAGGTCACCCCGCAACCCCTTGATGTCCTACCCCATCCTGGAGAGCTGATCATTCACTACTGGATCCCTTCATACCATTTTGCGATCCGCCCACTGGTTGTCCCGTAAAATGCAAAATACTTTCGGGGTGCTGGCACTTCTTTGATTAAATATCGGCATCTCAAGCGATCCGCCATCAACGGTGACCCAATACGTGCAGCTATTGTTCGTGGAGGCCCGATGAACTCCGAGACCGGCGGGATTGATGTCTTGAAGGTCAGTGATGGGCCATCAGTTGCCCCCGGCACTATTCTCAAGACTCAAGTCACTTGGGGAGGAGATATCTGCAGGTATTAACGGCGGGTTGAACAATTTGGTGATTCTGATACCCATTGGACGGTTCATCATGACGTGATCAACCCGTCTGATCGGACCCAATCTACGGGTAGGGTAGGTGCTTGGATGCTTGGATGGAATGGTTTGAGACGGAAAGAAAAGGTCCGAGACAGGTGTGGCGTTGGATGAGGCGGGCAGTTCACAGGCAGTTCAGGGAGGCTGGAGACTGGAGGGATCGGGACCATGGGAATCGATGCAGAGTGCGGCAGAGTGGGTGGTCATAAGTGAGTGGCCAATGACTTAAGCCTTGAAGCTTGAGGCCTTGAGCCTTGGAGGAAGGAGGAAGGCCCTGGAAGGGGAGGGGGAGGAAATCGTCGTGCGTGGTGGGAAGGAAGGAAGAGTAACCAGCGGCGACAATTCGCCGTTGATCGTAACCATCTGTCAGCATTTTGATTATCATCAATCATCGGACTTTGAATGACTTCGAACATTTTTTGGCCGCTGGGCCAAACCGAAACACTCATGTGCATCCTTGGAACTCCAGAAACCAGTTAGCCTTGCTGTCCTAGTGCATTCCCAACTCCACGGTATTAGAATCTGAGAATGCACGGAAGGTGCTTGTACCTCAGTCTCCCGCAATAAGGGATAAAAGACTGTATTAAATACCTGAGAATGCACGGAAGGTGCTTGTACTACAGGTAGGTAAGTAAGGTAAATAAGTTAGGAATACATGGAGAACTTACCCTCAGTCTCCCGCAATAAGGGATAAAAGACTGAGGGTGTGAAGCGTACATAGGGCGATATATATACTAATTGACCCTGTGATAGGTATTCATCTTGATGACAATCATTATCACGGACCGGAGGCTGGGGCGGCCCGAATGATTCATTTCCTGACACCCCCACTCGACCCAGGCCGTAGTCCCATGGCTAAACAGAACTTGGAGTGTTTGTCGTGAGGAAGAGCTTTGGTGAAGATGTCCGCCACCATCTCGTCTGTTGGATACCAGAGCACAACACATTCCCCATGGCGCACAAGATCATCTCGCAGAAAATGATACTTCCGCTGGATGTGTTGAGTGCGTGCACGGAATTGTGGATCCTGAGATAGAATGATTGCAGCCCGGTTGTCACAGCGCAATTCAGTAGGTTCCTTCTGTGGCTGTCCAAGCTCCTCAAAGAAAGTTCGGAGCCAGGCCAGGTGCTGTCCAGCATTGGCCAGTCCAATATATTCACTCTCAGTAGATGACAAGGCAACCATGGACTGTCTGCGGCTGGACCAGCCAATGGCTCCCCGGCTTGCTATGAAAACATAACCTGAGGTGGAGCGTGAGGTGTCACGATCTCCATTCCAGTTGGCATCACTGTATCCAAGAAAGTTCATGTCCATTCCAGGATCAGCTCCGTCAAAGTGCAGTGCCCAGTCCCGAGTGCCTTTCAGATATCGAAGAAGGCGCTTCGCAGCTGCCCAGTGATGTTTTTTGGGATTGGCGCTGAAACGTCCAAGAACTCCGATGGTGTGTGCAATATCTGCTCGAGTGCCCAGCATTGCATACATGCCAGATCCAACAACACTTTGATAAGAGACAATGGGACCCCCTTCGACAAGAGCCATCTGATGAATAGTCTCGTCATTTTCAGGATCAGTAGCACTGAGCTCTGTCCCTGTGGCCATTGGAGTGAACACTGATTTGCACTCGGACATGCCATAGCGTGCAAGAACTTTGTCAATATATTGACGCTGGCTGAGAGCAATTGTGCGCTTCTTTCGATCGCGAACAATTTCAATACCAAGCAGATATTTGGCTGGACCTAGATCTCGCATTTTGAAACAGGAGGCAAGTAATGTTTTGACCTTCTGGGAGAACTCTTTGGAGGTAGCTGCGATCAGCAGATCATCAACATACACCACTACAAAACATGTCTGTTTGCCTTCCTTATAGACATAAAGACAAGTCTCTGCATTGAGGCGGTGGAACCCAAGTTTCACAAGTTTTGCATCTAGAGTTCGGTTCCAGGTTCTCCCTGCCTGTTTGAGGCCGTATAGGGCCCGCTTCAAACGCCAGCAGTGTCCTTCTGGAATGTCCACGCACTCAGGGGGAATCATGTAGATTTCCTCCTCAAGTTCACCATTGAGATATGCTGTAGAGACATCCATCTGATCGAGCTCCAGATTATGCTTTGCAGCAAGAGCACAGATTATGCGAACAGATTCCAGATTGGCTGTGGGAGCAAAGACTTCCTTGTAGTCGACACCTTCTTTCTGGGTATCTCCTCGAGCTACAATCCGAATTTTGTGACGCACTGGGACACCATTCTCATCTCGCTTGATCTTTGGCACTACTTTAGATCGAATGGGCTTGACATCCTTAGGAATGGGAACAACATCATAGACATCATTTTCCTGTAAGCTGGCAAGCTCTTCGTTGAGTGCTGCAGTCCACTGGTCAGCATCTGGGCTGCGCATAGCTTCTGCCCATGTGGGTGAGTCAATTGGATCATGTGCAGCAAAGGCTTCATCTATCACATCATGAAGAGTTGGCAGAAGAAGTGCCTCTTCTCCGGTGTTCTGTGGATTTGCCTCGGATGGAGGAGGAGGATCTGTCTCACGAGCTTGGTTATGTGCCGCAGTTTCTGCTACACGTTGAGCTTTGGTCTGAGATTGCTTTCCCTGTGCAACCTGTTCATAAACTGCATTAGGATGCTTGGCAGCTGCTCGCGGACGAGTTGATCTCCGAGAAGGTTCAACTCTAACACCAGCAACCTTTGGAAGTGGTGGAGTACCTCTCATGGAAGGATGTCTGGTAGATGGAGCATCCGGCAATGGCAAAGGATCAGCTTGAGGTGGACTGTCCCTTGGTGGAGTGACCGAAATTGGAGGATCCCCCACTGAACCTGGATTAGGTTGTATTGGAATATCTGTGTCCTCGTCCTCATCATAATATGGAGTGGATCTAGGCAGCAGACTTTGGGCAACTCTCTCAAATTCTTCTCTTGAGGTTGATACTGGTTCCAGTGGAGGCTGCACCATGGTGGATGATGGCTCATCGTCATCGAACTTCACATGTCTCGAGGTTATGATCTTGCCATAGGTACCATCCTTGTTGATCACGAGTAAGTCATAGGCTTTGCTTCCTTCATGATATCCAACAAAGACACAGCGCTGGGCTTTATCACCAAACTTCTGTTTATGACGCTTCTCCTTTGGAATCAGAGGATATGCACGGCAGCCAAATCGGTGCAAGTGGTTTATGTCCACTGGGCGATCATATAGGATCTCATGTGGTATGCGATAGTCCTGTGAGGATGTAGGAGTTCTGCTTATTGTGTAGCGTGCTGCAAGGAGGGCTAATTTCCAGAATTTTCGAGGCAAGCGGGAATCAATGAGCATTGTTGTTGCCCGAGTAACAAGAGTTTGATTCATTCTCTCAGCAACACCATTCTGCTCAGGTGTATATGGTGCGGTTACTTCGTGTATGACTCCTAGCCTCTTGAACTCAGCCTCCATTTGCTTGGATGTGAACTCTCCTCCTCCGTCTGTGCGGAAGAAACGAGTCCACCCCTCACAGAACTCCCAGTTCGCAATCTGAGCACGGAAATGGGCCTCAATGTCCCTTCGCCATGTCCTTATGATAGAATAGACCTCAGATTTCTTCTTTGCGAATAACACATATGGATCCGAAGAATAATGATCGACAAGAACCACCCAGTAGCGATATCCACCAGGGGCCTCTGGAGTAACTGGTCCACCCACATCGCTTGAGACAATGTCCAATGGACCGCGAGCTTTAGTCCGACTCTGAGAAAATGGTAGTTTCTTCATTTTCCCAAGCACACAAGCTTCACAGAACTTTGGCTGTCCTGTCAACGAGGTGATTCCACCGAGTCTGCCCTTGCGTACAGAGTTCTGAAGCAACTGGTAATTTGTGTGCCCAGAAATCCTATGCAGATGGTTGATATCCATTGCAAATAAAGCGTGTGGATCTTGGCTCAGTGGAGTGCAAGTCATGTGGTATAAACCTTTGTGCTGTACTGCCTCAACAATGCGCTGTCCTTTAGAGCTTCGGACAATGCACTCATCTCCTTGGAAAGTGCATTTATGACCAGCTTTCGCTAAACGCTGCACAGATACTAGTGTGAGTCCAAAAGAAGGAACATGCAAAGTACGCCTGAGTTCAAGCTTGGTCGTTCCATACTTTGTTTTGCAGGAGAACCAGATAGTGCCAATTCCAATGGCATCACAGTGACTATCATTTCCCAGGCGAACCTTTCGAGGAGGATTCAGAGTCCGATATGTCCCAGTCTCAAACCAGTCAAGATGGGGAGTCATGACACGAGATGCGCCAGAGTCAATAACAATTACCACCTTAGGTTTTTCAGAATCACTCGAAAGATAAGCGGAGAAAGCAGAGTAAGATTTGGCAGAGACAGTGGCTATAGCTAACTTGGCATCCACCTCTGAGTCCTCTGAGTCAGAGCCAGTGTCAGCTGAGGCATTTGCCCTCGAACCACGCTTCCTATCCGATGACTTCTTGGACTTGGCGCTGGTGCTGGCTTTCTTGGAGCTCTGAGACAAAGCCTTCAAGTTACGACACTCATCAGATGAGTGGGTCGAATTCTGCCCATGATGAAGACAGTGCTTCAGAGCAGATGATTTGGCTTTGCTCGTCCCTGTAGCTGCCAGTGCTGTATCATTATCTGTGGATGGCTTCTTCCCTAGATCGATAATGAGACTGCGGACTTTGTCCAGAGTAATCTTGGATCCTTGGGAGGAGACAATGTTCCCCTGGATCCCAGTCCAGTAGCTATCCTGGGGAAGAGTACCCAAGAGGATGAGGGGCTGAAGATCTGGTGGGAAGGGATATTTCAACCGCGCTAAGCGATTAAAGTACCCTGTAACAAGGGCAACATGGTCTGCTAGCTGTTTCTTGTCCACAAGCTCTGGATCGCCTTCTACCACCAGTTTGGTGGCAAAAAGGTCTGAGAGGACACTTGTAGCTGTATGAGCACTATTTTCCTCCTCAAAACGCTGGCGAAGTTTGGCCCAGAGAACTCCAGCATTAGGCTCCTCTAAATATTCGAGCTTCAGATCGGCAGCAAGATATTTCTGTAACACTCCTAGAGCACGACTGTTGCGCTCCTCCGGGGTGTCCTTGAAGGCCACACCAGGAGGAGGGGTGGCACCTGGCAAGGGTGTGTTGGCGATAGCAGCAGTCATAGCATCTGAAGCACTAGTAGCTGTGATAACAGCTTGTAAAAGTGTGTACAGTCCGGCTTGACGTTGTGAGCTATCACTTTGTGATACGCTCAAGCGCGGCGGAAATCAGTAACGAAACGACTCACGGAGGAAATCACGATAAGCCTCAGAGACCACACGGCATGCTACGGCTGTCACGGAGGGTTTTCCCACGGTTGAAAACTGACCTGGCGGACGCTCTCTGCGCGGACGGAAAGGTAACACACTGCAACGGAACACACGCACTACGGAACACGACTACGGAACGCTCGCGGAAAAAAGGTAGCAAAATTGCCAACAAAGGCCCGACCTCGAATCGAACGAGGGACTCGCAATTACGCAATACTGTGAAGAGAAGTACTACAAATGCGCGCGTTACCAGTTACGCCACCGGGTCTATACTGCAAATAGTCATGAAACAACAATCGACACCCACGGAATCACTCACGGTCGAATACTGGCGCACGCTCTCTCCGTGACGGAAAAATACACCTACGGAGCGTGGGAAAAAGCGGGAAAAAGCGAATAAAGGCCCGACCTCGAATCGAACGAGGGACTCGCAGATAGTGCAATATTGCGAGGAACCGACAATGCGCGCGTTACCAGTTACGCCACCGGGCCTATACTGCCAAACCCACGGAATCACTCACGGTCGAATACTTGCGCACGCTCTTTCCGTGACGGAAAAATACACCTACGGAGCGTGGGAAAAAGCGAACACGGCTTGACCTCGAATCGAACGAGGGACTCGCAATTGTAATATCGTGGAGAGTCGACTGCAAATGCGCGCGTTACCGTTACGCCACCAGGCCTATACCTCGAACAACCAAGGAGTGCCACACGGACATATTCACGGACGACTTACGGATCGCTACAGGGACATGCGAAGCGACGGGATCGGGCAAACGTAAAGGTTGTGGGGCAGGTTTCCGTCGAGCCTAACGGAAGGCGCGTCCGTCAACTTAACGGAGAACATGGGAGTCGAACTTCGCGGAGGGCATGTGAGGATCCACAGGAAGGGCAATACAACGGAGGCTTCACGGAGAAGTTCACGCGCGGTAATCGGGCGGGAATATGTATAAAAGCCAGATGTATTTACCAAGGAAGATTATCTTGTTATCCCCCACTGCTCACACCTAAGCTACCCTCCCCCCAGCCTTACGGGGCGGAGTTGTCTTTCTCATATACACATAATAGCTCAGGCTACGCCGTCTTCCGTGGGGTTTGCTAAATAGGTCACTTGGATTGAAGGTTCACCAAGGAACCCTTTCTAAAGGTCCCTTCGACTCCGTAAAAACGGGTCGAGAGGAAATTGTTGAATACAAAGGCGTTGGTCACGGCGCAGTCGATGAAAAGCGCGTACTTCTAAACAGCCAGCAGCCCCTACTTAGCTGCGTGCAACTGTTGTATTGGAGGCTCAAACGCAGATCTGTGCGCAGGGCACCACTCCCCATCTTCACGGAAGGCTTTCCGTGAAGACTATAACCACTCCACCATTTCATTCGATACACAACTTCACCACACTCGTCACGGAACCTCATCCGTTGCGCGTTCACACAAGCACAGGAAGAAAACGGGCTACGGAGGAAAAGAGCTATAGCCCGCTCGCGCTGTGTTAAAACCCACGTTTTAAAGACACTGCTTGCCCGAGTAATACGAGGCAGGGAGAAAAGAGAAACCCCCATATCACCCAGGTCTCCTGGCTCGGATCGACGCTCGCATTGCGAAGCTCTATTCCTTCGCGCAAGTGTAGAGCGACCTCCAACCACGGCTTTCCTGGAAGGCTAGCCCCCAACGAGGAACTAAAAACCTCGAGGAACCTAGCGCTCACATCCTAATCCTCACGGAAACGGATTGTACCATCTCACCACCACCACCACAATTATATAAACCTTCCGTAGCGTACGAGTAGCTACGTTTCTCCGCGACAGAGTAATTTCCCTCTAGAGGACGAATCACCTTCGTGTACTTGCCTGAAACCAATTCACCTGGTCAGACATTTCACGGAACCGCAGTCCGCATCACATCTCGCTCTTATTTTGCACATTTTTTTTTTGATGTACCACTCATCTTTCGACCCCCTACAATTAGAAGTAATAATGTGAATGATGTGGATTCAAATATCGAGCTGATTGTATGCTTAGTTCAGAGTGTCTGGGGTTAGGTAACCCTAACCCTAACTTTTCTTTTCTATCTTGAATTGGCTGACTGAGCAAGTAGAATCAGAGAGAACATCGGGGAAAGTCGACGGTTGGGAAAAGCCGAACCATGGCACTTCCTTTTTTCTCCCCTTTTCCCAAATAACAACAGGAGCTCAATATTGAATCTTCGCCACTGTCAGTGCGAGATGGAAGCTTGCTGTCATTGCAGAAGCACCGCTGTCAGTCCAAGTCTGTCACCCGAACACTGCGGCAACCACGCAACACTTTCAAGTCCTCACGCTCGGCACTGTAAAGCTTGTCGCCTTTGAGGTGCAAAATCGACTAATCTACAGTTCAAGCGGGACTGCAGTAGTTCATTCGGGAGCCCGAAGTGGAAGTGTTGCTGTCAGCTGGCTGTCATCGTCCAAGTGCCACATCAATTTAAGTTCAAAGTTTGCAACATACTGGACCAGAACAATGAGGCCGAGCACTTCTCCAGATCTCCTGTTACAGCTTTCTATTAATTTAAAGTGCAATGTGCTCTGTGCATGTTCCTCCAACCCTTCCTCTTATGCTTGTCTTTGCCCAATACATTCTTCGAGCTACAACCCCCCAAGTCTACTGCAATAATTGATCCTCTTTGGTCAGTTCTATCTCTCATGTGACCTTTGGCACTGGCTGATATACCTCATACATGAGATCTGACATGGCTCTCCCACCCAGTGAGCTCCACCTTACCATCCATGGTGCGAGAGAATTTGATTAGGATATTAATATCAATGTTCATTTCACCCAGGAGGCAAAGGAGGCAATGGTGGAGAGGGTATTGGGCAAGGACAGGGTGGTCATGGAGGTGTCGGGCAAGGTCCCACCGTGAATTTTAATTACGGTGACAAGGAAGAAGAGCACAAAAAAATCATTGACTGGCTTTCATCTATCAATTTCTTTCTACGACAGGCAAATATTTCACAGATGCGAGAGAAGGGGACTGGTGGATAGCTGCTTGCACATCCTCTCTTTAAAAAATGGGAATCTGGTTCTGGAAGCACCCTTTGGTGCCATGGAATTTGTATCCGACTATGTCCTTGATATGATTTTTTGACCCAACAACGCCCAAATCCTGACATATCGGTTATCATACTCACTTTGTCGCCATGCGGTGCCTTTGAAGTGTCGTGGGTTGATAATACTTGATATATCGGCTCGGGAGCTGGACTCTGCATGGATTTCTTGAGGTGTTGCGCCTGAGACTGGATGAGCGCCAGACGGATAAATAGAAACCCGAGACGACCACTCACCGCTGCCAACTCCACCGAGCGCTGCTTCTTGACGCCTTTACAGTGATTTCGGTGTTTGATCCAACACCCAGGAGAGTATTCCTCGAGCATGCTGACAGTGGCGATTTTGGTGCAACCACGGCAGGTAACGTCACGGGAGGTGACACCCAGCGCCCATGGGTCAACATTAAGGGCCGCGAGGGCCCCTCCGAGTTGTTGGTGCCATTGGTCTTCCCCCACTGCTATTTGATGTTGCAGATTTCACATGCAGAGGGAGAGGGCTGGGAGCGTTCACTTTTGGGTACTAAGTGGCCATATCCGTAGCAAACACTCTGAACATTGTCTGGTTCGTTACAGAGCCGCCTGAGGATGTTGCGCATTTGCCACTCATCGAAGTGGCACTGGGGGTATTTAGGTCGTTAGTGTGAAGGTCTGAGGATCTAAGCCTGGGAGGACGTACAAAGAAGTGTGACCAGGACAATTTGATACATGAGTTTTGAGCATCGTGGAAATCCCTTCGACGGGATTGTTTCCCTCATGATGAAAGATGTGGGTGCATCCGCGACGGCCACACGGCACATTGAGTGTCGCAAGGTGTTCTTTAAGTCTGGAGACGTGTATAGCGAGCATGTTTCGTTAAAGATTCTTTGAGTAGATGGAAGTAGAGGAACTAGAAAGACACGTGACATGGCTGTGATTGACTCACGACATCGTAAGACCCTTGTTTAGTACTTGGTAGGTCAGATACAGATTTAGGCCATTTCAAAAAAAAAAAAAAAAAAAAAAAAAAAAACCGAACTTTTTGCTCACAGGCCATGGCCGGAATTTTATCTGAATTTTGCCTCTGGGTGGCGTCAGATCAATTTTTTATCCGAACTTTGCTTCTGAGCTCAAATTTCGCATAAAAAATGGTTTAGGCTCTACAAACTACTCTACCGACTCCTCTGCCTCCTCCACATTGATTATATTGATATTTGCCTTCCCCTTCCGTCGCACAGTGTTCAAACTCGCAACGGCCTTCCCCAGTGCTTCCCGTTCAATGAGAAGTTCATCAAATATTTTCTGGCCGTGTGGTCCAATCGCGCCACAATAACCACATCTTTGTACGGCCTTGTGCAATCCATCTGGCAGGATCCCAGCTGCCGCCAAGCAGGTTCTCTTCGTCATTGGAGTCAACTGGTATAATGTCCGACATGAAAGCAGTCTGAGGACGTGTTGTGCCGGTCGAACATACAAATGAGGTTTATTCGCCGTAACAACCACTTATTACATCAAAGTTCTCTGGCAATCCTCAAAACTGAACAAAAAAATTGCCAGCTCGACACATCCTCACGCCGCGGCGCTCAGCTCTTATCCGAATTAAAATCTGAGCTGTTCCAATTTTTTTCCTCCATCCGAACTTTGCTTCCAAGGTTGTTCGTCCGGGCATCAAATTTATCCGAACTTTCATCCAACCTCGGGGGTCCAGATCCAGAATTTTATCTGAACTCGAGATCCGACCTAAGTCGGGATAACCGAGAGTCCTGACATTGTCCGCTCCGAGTCGGCACGTGAACAGCATGCCACATCAACTGAATAGCCTGCAAGTACTTACTGTCTATACGGCTTTGCGCCGTCGTGGTCGATAATCCCATCCATACATCTTTTTGTAAGGTGCAGCTCATCCACCCTCGATGAATGTCACGTGACATTTCCATATCTGGCGAGGGTGACAAAAACAATTATAAAGTTGCAGTTCCAAGTTGTTTGAAGCAAATCCCTTCGACCAGATTACGGGAATACATGCAAAGTAGCTACAGAAAAAAACTTGGGTCCCTCAGGAGCTTGTGTGCTCAGGAATTACGATGTTCAGCAGGCCATGTCAATTCTCATCAAGCCCATCAATTATTGATCCAAACTAATGCCGTTGACCAAGTCAGTAATTCCCCACCCCATGAGCACCAGGGGGACCCAGTATGGAAATCTTCCATGTATCTTCGTAATCTGGTCAAGGGGATTTGCTTTAGTCATGCTCGTATTCCCAATATTAAATGTTTTTATCTGACCTCACCAAATAAGGAAACTTCACGTGACGTTCGTCGAGGGTGGATGGGGGGTCCCGTTGAAAATAATGATTGTAAGTGGCCGGCAAGCGGCGGGGCACAAACAGGTTCAGATAGTATGTTGTATGGTATAAAATGTTGCTTGGACGAAATCTTTGGCGGAATCCGGGGCGGGAGATACCGTGGCAAGCTCGACATGAGGGAAGGTGGGAAGATGGACGGAAAGACGTCAGCAGAATGACAAATGTATGGGCACGTGCAATTGATGGGGACATTCTCGGTGAACTGAGCACAAACCGTCACTTCGTTCCTGTTTGTAAATATTAAAATATGCAGATAACAGGCAGATGACCGGCGGTACAATCAGGTACAGCCTTGGCCCTAATCTGCGTCCAGCCCGCGGGACGGGCGGGTGTGGTTGGATCCAACCACTTTGGTCAAGGAGGCTCCAACCGTTGGATTGAACTAATATTGGTTAAATGTTTCGCAGGCGGCACTGGGTTCAATCGCCTTAGTGAAAAATCTCAGTTGAATTGAACCATTTGAGAAAGAAAACTCCGAGATGCGGTTGAATCCAACCACCTGGGCGAAAAACAAACTTGCAGGCGTGGTTGGATCCAACGAGCTTGGTCAAATTTTGTGCGGGTGTGGTTGAATCCAACCACCTGGGCGAAAAAATCTCGCAGGCAGTTGAATTCAACCGGCTTAGCCAAATTTTGTGCATGCGCGGTTGGATCTAACAACTCGCTCAATATTTGTGCAGGCGTGGTTGAATCTAACCGCCCAGTGAAAAGTTTCACGGTCGCGGTTGGATTCAACCACCTGGGCAAAAAAAATCTCGCAGGCAGTTGGATTCAACCGGCTTGGCCAAATTTTGTGCAGGCATGGTTGGATCCAACCAGCTCGCTCAATCTTTGTGCAGGCGCGGTTGAATCCAACCGCCCCAGTGAGAAGTTTCACAGGCGCGGTTGGATTTAACCACCTGGCGAAAAAGCCTCACAGGCGCGGTTGGATCCAACCAGCTCGCTCGATTTTTGTGCAGACATGGTTGAATTCAACCGCCTAGGTGAAAAAAAAGTACAAAAATTGGCAGACGTGATTGAATCCCACCAACTCACCCATTTTTTGTGCAGTTGTGGTTGGATCCAACCAACTAACCCATTTTTTGTGCAGGTGCGGTTAGATCCAACCAACCTGGTCAATTCTTGCAGCCTCGGTTGCATTCAATGACCTGGGCGACAAAGGAAGGTCGCAGGTGCAGTTACATCCACCGCTTCAGTAAAAAGAGTTGCAAGGGCGGTTATATTCAACCACCTGGGCAAAAACCTCGCCGGCCGAATCACCACTCGGATGTGACTGATCGGCACGGAGGAACACAGAAGTGTGTTTGCTCGAAGTAATATAAACCACTGGGGATAAATCTGAAGAAAGAGAAAGTTTTCAAAGCGTCAAGTTCCAAGTGGGGCAAAAATTTATGCTGCATTGCTGGCATGTACATGTCAGTATTTGATTGTTCCCGTCAGTCTGAGTATACCTGTATCCATCTTCTCGATACATATCATGTACCTTATATACACGGCCGTTGGCTTCTCATGGACAATCCAATCGATCTTCTTACCCCCCACACCTCTCTGTGCCCCCTTCGTTGTGCTCCTGCACTTGCACTTGGGTAGCTCACCATTCTTGTGAGCCTCTCGGCTTCGGCCACTCCGGCTATATTTCTGATAGTACAACACAATTTTCAACCAGCCCTTAGTTATGCTACTTGCATGCATTGCGATCAGACTCGACACCTGGTATATGAACACAGAAATATCGGGTGGAAGTCCGCATTTTTGGGGTGGAAATGAGAGAAATGGGTGGCTGTGATCGAAAGTCACACTGTGACAAAGCGCGTTTGATCTGATGGAGGAACATTGAAAAGTGCGTCGCTCGTCGCAAGAAAAACATGTTTTCCTAAATCTGAAGAGGCAATTCTGTTGATATGTTGGCTCCACATTGTTTACAGCCGGACTTCCTTTAGTCAGTGCACAAGAGAAGGCGATAATGCAGACGAAATGGTTGTGACTGTAGAATCTGTGGAGGAACACCATAGTTCTTTCCGCGAATAAAGCACACCATGTTTAGGAAGATTCTGAAGAAACAGAGATGTTCCCACAATGCCTCCATATCCCTTTCCTTCCCAACGTGAAACAGCCCTATCCCATGCAAGGGATTTAGTGGAGGAATATCGAAAGCCGAACCTTGACCCTACTGCCACTTGGATTTAAATATTCATTTCCCAAGGAATTTTACAACTTTGCATAGAAAGCCAATGAAAAATCAGGAAACCCTGTCTGTCTCTTTAGAATTCCCCGGAGGTTGCTGAACACCACGGAAAAGGTGTTTTTAGGTGCCATCAAAAACCACGAAATTCATCTGTTTGGGTCAACTAGCTCATTCGAGCAATGTGGGGGTTCAAATAAAGATATATTATGATAGTACATGCTGAATACTACTCTAGAAAAATACCAATCGACTTGTTGAAGCCTCCAATCCTCTGCCGCGGAGCCATATATGTACCCTCTTCCTCCCAAACATCAATTCAACTTCCCGCCCACTTGTACATCTCAACCTTGGTCATATGTGAGAATTCAAAGGGTTGTTATTCATTTGTTTCATGTTCAGACACATAAATGAATTTCAACTGAAACCAACTAAAACAGAAGTTCATCGAGCTACTTAACTATAGAGCTCAAGTTCCAGTTTTGTGTCCACAACTGAATGTTGAATAAAGCATAGGATGTTCGAATTTTCAGTTAGGACGGATGTGAAGGCATAATGGATGCATTTCTGTCTCCTCAGAGTTGTCCTAAGTATGGTAACAGGGCAAACCTTCATGTTCCTCCATATTATTATGCATGTAACACATTTCCCTTCAATTCCTCCTTCCTCTTGGAACTCACTAGGCGGAGCGCCTGAGGAACAGTTCGGAGTGAGTGTGTGAGGGCTTTTGCCTCTTTATATCTTCAAAAACGCGTTTTTGTAGCGCAAATAACGCATGTTTGGATGTTCCTCCATCGATCAAACGTGCTTGGTCACGGTGTGACTTTGACCATATTCGCTGTCTCTCCTTCTCCGAATCGCCGCTAAAAAATGACAGGACCCTCGAGAGGTAAGCCGAACAATGTTTCCCTTCGAATTTCACCCCCATATACCAGGAACTTGTGCTTACCCTCCGCCGGATGATGTTCACTTTGTTAAGGATCATCTCAGTTTTGGATACCCCAAAGGTTGCACACATGCTTGGGCTGTATATAGACCAAAATCTGCCTTCACAGTAGGAGGGCAATTGAGGTACCTGACCTCTGTTTCTTTGTCATTTGTGGTGGTTTCCCTCTAGAAGGATCGGGATGCCAAAATTAGCCAGGGCGGTTGAATTCAACCGCACCGGCAGAAGAAATTAGGGGAAGTCAGAGTGAACGATTCTGTCAAAGATTCTGATCCGATTCTTGATCGAGAATCGACCAAGAATCGCTTCCCCAGAATCACTCTCTCTCCTTCGCTCGAGTCGTGCCGCTGAATTCTTTACATAATCATGATTATTTTTATTTGTCTCTATATTTTGTCGTCTTTCTTCGCCCTTCGTACATCGACTTCAAGCCACCTAAGGCTGCAAAGGCAGCGGCCCCTCTTCTCCCTAAAGCTAAATCTACACGCGCCAAGAAAGACACCGAAAAGGCCAAGGCGGCTAAAAAACCATCGAAGAAGAAGGCTGTCTCGGAGGTCAGTGACGACGAGGCGGACGATGCGGGAGATGAAGGGGAGGGGGACGAGGGGGACGAGGGCGAGGCGAAAGGAGGGCGGGATGGTACTGTCCAGTGAGTGGCTCCCGACGCACTTCGAAAACGCTCTCGTTCTAAAACTTGGCAGGGCAGATGGAGCAATGAACTCAGCCAACAGCTCATTAGCTCTATTGTGGGGAAGGCCATCATCAAGCGCGTGCTGTTTCCACCACCGGGAGCGAATGCATCGACAGCCAAGGGCGGTGGGAAGACCAAGGTTTCCGCGCACTGGGACCTTTGTGTGGAGCTCTTCGGCGATGATCCCAAGTACAACGATGTCATTGAAGAGGCCAAGAAGCTCCCGAAGCAGCAGGTACTGTGGGCCAGGAAGATAAAGGCTCGTATCAAAACGTACGTTTGGACTCTTTTCATGGGCAATCTCTGTGCTGAGCTTTAGTCTAGTATGAGCAGGTTGACCCGGGACTATGTCACAGAGATGGGACAGACCGGGGCTGGAATTAAACGTGCGGCGGACATCAACATAACGAAGATAAACTCGTTCACCACAAAATGGGGTACGTATTCGGCTTGCATCATGCATGGTCCCATCCTCTGCTAACCTTTTCCAGAGGAGATATCTGCAAGCTGCCCGTGGTTCTTTGACATGCGCGAGCTCATCGCGCAGCGCCCCAATCTTGTTCCTGTCGGACTTGGCCATAGCGCGACCGGATTCGACCAAGACGTGATGCAGCTGGCACCTCGCTCCGATGCGGCGACGTCAGAGGCTCCTGACGTGACATCGGATATTGTTACCAACGACAAGGCAGACCAGAACGAGCAGGACGAAGACCACAGTGCATTCCAGATTCGGTCCAGTCCCGAGTCCTCGCATCTCTCACTCAACGACTCGGATCTTGATGGCGAGCAAAATTCCCGGCATCCATTGCCGCTGCTAACGACGACCCCAAGTCTGACGTCGATGAGCTGAGCACGGAAGAAGACGAGCCCACGGTGAACTTGAAGAAGCTAGTTGCCAAGAAGGTCCAGAATGCCCCCAAGAAGTCGGCCAACCCCGGCGCCTCCATCTCTCGCCATGCCCCAGTCACCGCCCCTACCCCCGCCTCGTCTAGCGTGCAGAAGCTATCCAAGAAGACCAAGCTCGTTGAGTTTGCGGACATTGCCAAGAACGAGGAGCTCACACGCCGTCAAGAGATTGAATTGGCGACTATTCGAGCGCGGCAATCGTTGAAGGCGCTGGAGGTCAAAGGTCGCATCGCGGAGCAGCGGGAGAAACGGCATCGAGAGGAGAAGCAGGGCAGGCGTGCGGAGAGGCAAATGAAGCTCCAGATGAGGCAGAAGAGGCTCGACCAGTTACATGAGTTGCGCATGGCTCAGATGGGGATGGGCGCGGGCGCGGTCGCGTCCGGCAGTGGGTCCCACACCCACGCTGCCAGCCTCTTCGACGCGCGGGACTCCACCACCGGCTTCAGCTCCTCGGAGTACGCTGGGTCCGACAACTTCGGGGACATGGACACTTTCAGCCACGACATGTCGCCATCCACGACCGTCAACACATCTTTCCCTACCTACACTCTTCCCTCTTACGATAATAATAGCTTCTAGTCTCCGCGCGTATGGACAAAGTAATCATGGTCGTTTATTCTATTTAAATACCTATCTATTCTTCACCACTGTCGCTACTCATCCCTAGCTGGTACCTCTGTCTTGACGCACGATGCCGTGCACGGCGCTCTTTTGCCTTGAATAAAGCCTGTTTCAGCCGTTCCCGTTGTGCTTTCCCCCCCTGAAGACGCGGGTTTGCCCGACCACGCTGAGCTGGAGCGGGGGTGCAGCATGTCTCGATGAATCTGAGCCCGAGGTCAGACCTTCACCGATGAACGGGTCGGCCATGAGTGCCTCCTCATCGGAGATCGGACCGCGCTCCTCCTCCTCGCGCTGCATCGCAAACGAGTGCACGCCTATGCACGCAGCAATCCAGTATGTTGCAAATTTGTGTGTCTTGTCGCTTTTGATACTTACGCGCAAGCTCTTCAGGGATTGGAAGCGTCCTTTTAAAAATCTGATCACGTGCTCAGAGCGAATACGGACCATCGAGACGTGGTTATTGAATTCCTCGTTGCGGGGAAGGTCTTTTTCTGGCTTCTTGTATGGGGCAACAACCCAATCTTCTATCTGAATTGTACGTCCATAAATTTTCTGATACAGGAACGTTGGATTATTTACATACAGGATAAGCGGAATCAGCCCAAATAAACTCTCCCTGCTTCATCAAGGTGTTGTGCTCCTTCACCATGCACGTCTCGTCCCACGCCGTCGAGTCGTGAGTACTGCCGGTAAAGCCATAGCCAAAGTTGATGATGCGCAGATTGGGAAGTGATATCACCTATGGATAAGGGTCAATAATGTGGCGGGTAAAAAGAAAGAAATGAAGGTACCTGAATATTAAGAGAGTAATTACACTTGCGGTCATAATAACTCTCGCCAAACCAATACGGCCGATTGGCAAGGGGTACCAGCGTCCCATCAACAAGACACCAGCCATCCCGCCAGGCCTTGCATGAGTGCTCCTCAACCCAGACCTTCGCCTTCTCCTTCTCGACATCGGTGGGCATGCGTACTGCCTCCGCCATAAAATCCTCACGAAGAACAGCGGTCATAACCCTCCGAGTTGTGAGGGTTACGGTGCCTTTACCAACACCGGCCCAATTGGCAACCTTCTGTAGGCCCGCGGCGTTCCCAGAGTGGCCGAAGCGAAAGAGGGTGATAGCCAGTTGCCCTTCGATTGGCATCTGCGCATTAGGCGAGTTGTTGGTGAAGACAGGATCCTTTGCGATGGCGGTGACGAGCTTGTCAAAGGTGTCTGGGGATACTCGGAGTTCCTCACGAAAAAGGTCGGCCCGAGTTGCTTTCAGCTCTGTCAGAACATGGGGCATGAAGGCTGGCCCCCGAGGAAAGGTATCCCTCGCCATCTCATAACGCTGAGCATGCATCTGCTCTAGGCTATGCTGTACCCAGCGGAGCGGATTGTTACTCCGCGGTATGTCAAGGTCGGTGTCGGTGGGAAGAGTATCCCAGTCGAATAGATCCCCATCCTGTCCTGCGGCTGATGATAAAGATTCTGTCGAGCTTGATTCACTGCTGCCGTCCTCGTCGTCGGAGTCCGGATAGCCGAGCGGCAGTAGTTCTGGCATTTCATCGTCGGCATCACCATTGTCCGAGACAGACTCAAATGAAGTAGAGGCATCTGAGGACTGCGAGGAATCCCCAGAACCCCTCCAATCTGAGCCGAGGATATCAGACCAGCTGTTGCTTGTCGTGCTGTCGGAGTCGTCCGAGTCCAAGATATCATCCACGGATGAGTCAGAGGTGGACTCAGAGAAGGAGGAGGTGGATGAGAGCTGCATAAGCTGCCCCTGGAGCTGAGGAGCGTCCGGAAGACAAGCACGCTCTTGCTCCTCGGTGGTAAAGCCAGCCCGCCGCAGAGTTCTTTTGATCCTGTTCTTCCCCCTAATTTGCTTTTTGAGTCGGGTAGAGTGGTAGTGTAGGTACGCGTGTAGGATGCGCTGAGTCCGAGCCTGGCGCGAGGAGAGACAAGGCATATATGCCAAACTAGGAGAGTGGCGATAAAGCTTACACAAGCACATCAATTTTCAGAATTGCCTTATGTAAGGGCAATTTAAGTTTTTTGACTAGTACTTACTAGGAAGAGAATCGCTGATAGAATCGGGACGGTCAGAGTGATTTTGCAATTCTTGATTGATTCTCGACCAAGAATCGGATCAAGGCTGATGAGAATCTCTTCGACAATCGACCGAGAATCACATCAGAATCCTCGAAAATCACCCACTCTGACTTCCCCTATTAGTAGTGCGATTATGGCCGATTCTGACGTCGATTATCATGTCGTATTCTGTATTGATTCTCGACTTTATTTGATAGCAGAATCGTGCGAGAATCGCCATATAAATTTCTGACCACCCCGATTCTGCAACCGATTCTTACCAAAGTTTTGTAACAGCGAGGAGCAAAAAGCATAAGCGTAATCGAGAATCACTGTCGAATTGACTCCAGAGTCGATTCGATGATTCTGGCCGATTCAGCTTTTCGACGATTATCCCACGCTATTTTGCTTCGAGAATCGATCCAGAATCGGCCATAATCGGCTACTCTGACCGTCACTAGTGATGGTTGAATTCAACCGCAGCTTCGAAAGAATTGGCTGAGGTAGTTGAATCTGACCACATCTGCGAGATTTCCCAGAGTAATGGTTGAATTCAACTGCTCTGGCAGAAAAATGGCACTGCTGGTTGAATTCAACTGCCCCAGTAAAAAAATTGGCACTGATGGTTGAATCTGACCACACCTGTGGCGATGGGTGAATTCAACTGTTCCGGCAGAGATATTGGTACCGTGGTTGAATTCAACCGTAGCTGCAAAAAAATTGGTTGAAGCAGTTGGATCTGACCACACCTACGAGATTATCTGCAGTGATAGTTCGATCCGACTGTACCTGCCAAAAAAATTGGTAGGGCTCGCTGGATCTGACCTCTTTTGAATTTAAATACCGTTGAACGTACGATCTGACCACCTCAACACAGCCACTGTACCGCCCGCTGCGCCAGAATTTACCACATGGCTGTACCTGATTGTACAGCCGGGTACCTACGGTATAGGCCAAAATACGGAGGTACTGTGGTCTACTATTTGGTGTTTGATAATCAAAGCCGGCACATCAATGGCGATCAGCCGGCCGTCAATCGGCACCTTTGGGCAGGTATAAAGTGTTTTCAGACGTAGTAGAATGCACCTGTCCTAGAGATTCCAACTTTCAAAGACTGTTTGTAAATCATGGAATTGAACAATTTTGAACTATATACATGTTATAAAATTGAAATACTCATACAATTGTGTTACCGCTTGTTTTTTTCCTCTGATGGCGATCTGAGTCGGACACATCAGATGCTGTGGATGTGGTATCTGCCCTTGGACGTTTCTCTGATGCCCCTGGCAAATCCATGAGGTCTGAGCTGGGAACTGTTGAGCAAATACATCACTATTGTCAACGACAGCCCTAGGTCGGCCTGACGGGATGTCGATATGGAAATAACCCGGCCGGGACCTTTGTACGAATAACCCGGCTAGAACCCGGGGTGAACGCCGAGGAGGGGATATAGTCGGATAGCCACAATAAGGGGCGACGTCCGGCGTATGTCCGCTTGAGGTGGAGCCCGAAAAGACCCGAAGGCGGTATAGTACGCGCCCAGATAACCCGCACGTAGGGTTACCGATGAGAGGATGAACGATAGTATACTGAGAGTCGTTGTCCAGTGGTGAGAAGACGCTTCGTTGTTGCCAGGCCAAAGTATAGCTGGTATTAGACGAGGTAGAATCTAGAGTACAGGAAGATTCTACCTAGTATATATACTACTCTGCTAATTAGGTATCCAAGGTTTCATCTGAAATACCAATCGGCGTTGATGAGACAACGTATGGCACACAGGAGTGCGATCGAATATATCTCCACGGTGTATTGGCTTTTAGGGTTTGACACATGTCGGGTGTCCGATCGTCGATCCTTGAAATATCCCGGTCGGTTGTCAACACTGTCGATGTGAGTTACCGTCGTTTCAGGGATTATTCCGGGTCAGTCGCCGGGTGGATCCAGGAGTATTCCGGGATGTTCCTTTGGAGTTCGGTTGTCGTATGGAAAATGGGGGTAGTAGGAAAGGAAATGAATGGGTTGTGAAAACCACGATTCATGACAACTATTAGGAAATTGATGCCAATTTCTCCACTGCGCCGTTCGGGCTTCAGAGATTCCTAGTGCATGTTCTTCGGACTTTCGCTGAGCCATAAATTTCGGAGGAATTGGTGGCAGCGAATTATTGTGAAGGGAGTGCTCAGCAATGATGTGATACATTGCATTGTACTTCCATATTGTCTGAGGCTCTCCAGAAACTGGGCTGGGTGGACATAATGAACAGTGGACCCTAGAGCCAGCTATCTGGTTCTAGAACTGATGCAGCGCGCGTTGAAGCGGTTGAACGCGTCGATAATTAAAAGGACTAAAATACTGCCGGATTGATTGCCATATGGTTGCCGTTGATGTGTCAGGGATGATCATCAAAGAACAAACAGTAGACCACAGTACCAGTGTATTTCACTGATAGCGATCACGGTACCCCCTTGGATGGGCACCTTACCAGTAGGCCCGTCCCCATCCGGTTACTGAACAAATATCAACAAATCCATCACTCGCTTGAGCTCGGAAGGTTAGGTCAGTAACCCGTTACCATCACTATTTGGTTTCTGTCCGAATCTGGTCAAACCTCCGGCCTACTCAGATTGTAAGCCTCTGGTTCACGAGTCTACCTTACCAGCTGACTTTTCGTGGAGGCGAATATTGATGACGAACACCAGTCCTGAGTCAGCTACATTTTGCACAGTCAAGAGTTGGTTAAGACTTCAAGCGACGCTGAAAGACTGTTATCGTACACGCGTTTCATGAAAGCGCCCCGATCGAGCTCAAAGACGCGAAAATGAGGATCCAGATTGTAGCGTATTTAGGCCGAACCTTCGAATTCTGGTTACTCAGAGATATATCAGTGGGGGAAAGATCCAGGAGTTTTCAAGCTAGAGGAGAAAGAATTACGATGCCGTGGGATGGAGAGCGTTTCAAGATGGAGAGCGAACGTAGCCGGAGACCCTGCCAGCGTGTGTCTTTCGATTCAATTGTTTTCGTTGGGTCGCCTTTCGGGAGAGGGAGAGAGCTCCACCCCTCGCAGAAAAACCAAGACCGATGTTGCAGTGGGGACGAGCTGCGGGGCTCCACTTGGCGGATTGGGCGCAGCGGTGGGTGGTGCGCCTACGTCAATGATGTTGGTGTTGAGATTGTCCGGGATTGATATCAATTAAGTTCTGCATCGTTAACAAAAGTCGCCAGTCGATATGTATGAACTTCGGTGACGTTTATTGCGAGTCATCTTTCACCCACTTTCGGTGAGCACGACTTGGAAGTTACAATATTTCGCAGAATCGCGGTGGTGATCCGCGATGGTGGGTACCCGTTAGTTGATGTTCGGCGTCTCGAAAAGCAAACGGCGTCATTCACGACTGAAGCACGGGACTCTTCATCGGAGCCACCAAGTAGACCGTAAAGACGCGAGTTGACGGCAAAAATCTAGTACGTAGCAGGCACGGGCTCGCCCTGAATCAGTGAGCGACTTCCTGCGTTGAAATGCCGACAAAGAAGGATGGACATCATAAGAGGAGCGGGATGTCCGGAGTTGAAAGCTGTTGAATGAACGTTGATTGTATAACCGGCTGAAATCACAGATGGTAAAGAAAGTCGCGTAAGGACCCCAGAGCAGGATGCCAAATTCCACATTCGATCGCGATTGGTGCGGTTCTTCCGAGTACAGCGGAGGAGAGGGTGCGGTGGAATTTAGGAGGCGAGTGACAAGTGTTCTGGAGACTGCGCAGTAAGTCAATTGACCAGCGGCGCTTCGTGAATTATCGGGACCCCGGAGCGTAGGGAACTTGAATGTGATCTTGCTGCGCTTTCGGAGAGTTTAACAGTGTAGTAGGAGAGATCTTTACCGGACGCGCAGTAAGTCGTGTGCTCCCCAAGACTGTCAGGCCAAAATACCGCAGAGAGGCGTCGGGAAGTTTCGGAGTGTTTTCATATGGTGAAACATCGCTTGCCAAGAGGCTCTAGCAACACAGGGAACCGAGACAAGGTGTCAGATAAAGCTGTTTAACAGCTGTCCACCCTACTCAGGCAATATCCATCAGAAAAAATCGGAGAAAGGGGTTGGTGGAGGCCAGAATTGAAGTGAAACGGGTCAGATATTGCGGGAGTGCATATGGTGGAAACTGTGTGAAAGCGCGAAAGGCTAAGCGGGAATTGTTGGGGAATTGGAGCTCGCGGGAAACCGTGCCGGATCGGCAGTGGCTGTGCGTCTTCGCTGCGGAGCTTGTGAGTTGCTCGCTTATAAGACGTCCGTCCGACTCTTGTCCTCCCACCACTATGTCGCAGAACGGAATCGACCGCAAAGACCGTAACCCCTCGCCTTCAGGGTCCTCTAGCTCTCGAGGGAACGTCGTCGACCACCATGCTGCTCATGGTCAGTCATAGCCCTTTTCCCCGCATTTTGCGATTTTTTCTGATCAATTCGGGGTTTTATAGTGACGGACGAGCCACCAGCGGTTCCCCGGCGTGTGCCCGACCCCAATAAGCATCTGATCACCGTTCAGCCGTTGAAGAGGGCGGAGATGCAGGTGAGGCTCATACTTACTTCCTATTCCGCTGGTTCTCACGCATCATCTAGCCCTCGTATGCTCAGGATCTCGGTACTGGCGAGGTGAGTCAGAGTTTCTTCCATGCCATGGATTCGCCTTGTTGCTCGCCGGAGGTCTGCTGGGAGTCGGGTGAGGGAGCCGGAGAGAAGATGCCAATCACCTGTGCGAAAACGAAGAACAATCGGGGCTTCCACAATGGACTGAGCGTAGGGGCCCACAGACCGAGAACGACGATGTCAATAGGACGGTCTGGCGGTCTAGTCATTTCTAGCCGCTCTGCTATCGAGCCTGTCTGGGTCTGCGTCCGTCTGGTCCAACACCAGTCTCGTGCCGCGGTGCTTGAGGGGACCATCTATGTCCGCAGCTAGGCGTGCGAGATGCTGCACTTGACTCACGATGTCGCTCCAGTTTGCCCGCTCACTCTTTCACCACATCTTGCTTCCTTTCAATTCCTTCCTCGATATTATCCGTCGAGAATCGAAGCTAATAGTTTCCAGGTCACACACGGTCTCTATGGATCCCTCTTGCAGGGTCTCGGCTCTGTCGTCGGTATCTGTGGAATGATCCCGTGCTGTCCCTTCCCCAATCCTTTCCGCGAGGTCCAGCAGGGTATATCCGTTTCTCACTACCCATCGGCCAAATCAAAAGTACTCACTCGTTCTCCCAGGTTCCGTCGGCCTCGTCTCGCGATTCGGACAGTTCTACAAGTCGGTCGACCCGGGTCTCGTGCAAGTGAACGTCTGCACCGAGTCCCTCCGCATCGTAGACGTCAAAATTCAAATCAGCCCGATTGGACGGCAGAGTGTGATGTAGGTCTCCTCTTGCCTTTGTACCGCATGTTTTAACCATCGCCTCCAGCACCCGCGACAACGTCAACGTCGAGATGTATGTTGTCGTACTTCTCTTTATACACAAAGCTGACTGACACCCTGCAGCGACTCCGTCATCTACTTCCAGATCTGCAACCCTTACCGCTCCGCCTTCGGCATCACCGACCTCCGCCAGGCCCTCATCGAGCGTGCGCAGACTACCCTCCGACACGTCGTCGGCGCGCGTGCCGTGCAGTCCGTCGTCACCGAGCGCGAGGCCATCGCGTTCGAGATCGCCGAGATTGTGGGCGACGTCGCAGACAAGTGGGGTGTCGCGATCGAGGGCATCCTCATCAAGGACATCATATTCTCTGCGGAAGTCAGCGCCAGTTTGAGCAGCGCGGCGCAGCAGAAGAGGTTGGGTGAGAGTAAGGTCATCGCTGCGCGCGCGGAGGTCGATTCGGCGCGCTTGATGAGGCAGGCGGCGGATATCTTGGCGAGTCCCGCGGCGATGCAGATTCGGCAGCTCGAAGCTCGTGCGTTCCTCTCCCTCCCCCTCTTAACGAAAGACAATGACTGACGTGGTGTACAGTGCAAGCGATGGCCAAATCGGGCAACAGCAAAGTCATCTTCGTGCCCATGCAGCTGCAGTCCGACGTCGTCGGGCAGCTCGCGTCGGGCTCGGGCGGCGCCGGAGGCTCGAACTATGGGAGCGTCGTGCAGAGCGAGAGCGGGGAGGGCGCGGTGAATCGCGCGGGGCTGCTTAACAGCATGGCCAATATGTGATTGGGTGATTGGGATCACCGTCTGTAATACTCGCTCCCCTTCCTCGTCTTCACCCCCATGCCCACCCACCCCTTATACCTACCTACCTGCTTACGACTCCCCCTTTGCTCTTCACGCCGTTTGTGTACGACAAAAGTCACGACTCTACGCCCCGCTTCGATTATCTACCTAGTACCTACGACCTTTTAGTTTGCTGCTGCTGCCTCCCAGCTTCCGCTAGTTGTCTATTACCCACCGTGGTTGTATGTAGTGTAGCTTACTTATGTGGATTCCCTCTGTGGAGAATACATCTTGCTTTTCTCCAGTTGCTGTTTGAGTAGCTCAGGTACACAGTCACTGCGGGAGATTCCGGCCCGGGTCTTGCCTCAAACCACCATCTCTTCTGGTGCGAGTGTATTGCAGCTCATACTGGATTCTACAACTTTCCATCGCGCGATTCCCCTTCTCATTGCTTTCAAAGCCAAATCTTAACCGCCGCGACCGACTCACGACAGCTCTTTGTCTTTTGTAGGTTGTGACCCGGCGACCGAGCTTCTACAGCTCCTTATGCAAGGACTGGTACGGGACCTTGGGCGCTGACGGCAACTCGAATTAATATGTTTATCGCTGTGCAAGGCCATGAATGCTCGGGCTCCCTCCTGTCAACTCGGTGGAGCCTGGTTCAATCTCTACAGGAAATAAGCAGACAAAAACCTTGCGCAGCATCGTATGGATCGGGAACAGCATCAGCATTCGAACGCGTATGGGATCATCTGTTGGCGCAGGTCAAAAGTTGGATGAACCTCTTTTCTTTGGCTGTAGGACCGAGTTGCTGTTGGTTGGTGGGGCCCACGACACGCCCATTGTTGCAGGACCGCGCGGCTGCGATGCTTTCTCCGGCGCATGGCATCTCGCTCTCCTCGATATTTCCCCCGGAAACCAGTACTAGCCGTCAACTGGATGCGTATTATTCATCTCACAGTCTGCAGTCGAGCACTAGTCGATCAAGGGGCTTTTCTTATCTATAGCTTGTGCGCTCTCGACAGTCGTCTTCAAGCACACGAACTTGCCTCGTGATCCGCAGACGGTGACGCTGTCTTTCATGGTCATGGCTTGAGGATTCTTGGAGGGTACGAGTGGTAGATAATCGGCCGGATGTAATTATTTTCTGCTTTTTGGCGATCTCGAACCTCTCATCAGCGGTCAATAGATATCTCGTTCAGCCCCCACAGTCACCAACATCGATGCCAAACGTCGACAGAGCACCGCCGGGGTTGACTAGATACCCGAGTCACGAGAACAGAGACACTCAAGCGGAGAATATTATACTGCGGTTGAGTCAGATCCCGAAGTCCCTTTCGCAAAACCAAGCGTACTCGTCCAGTATGAATCACATCCCGACTCAGACCGAAAACGGTCAGATTTACGCACAGTCCGTCCGTTCAACGTTAATGGGGCGTATCACAGTGACCTGATTTCGCGGATTTGGATTTGGATTTCGGTGGATTTCACAAACCGAAATCCAGTCGAAATCGGGTTGAAATCCAGTACTGTGATACATCCTAATAATGAGTACAGGAATACATATTCTGTATCGAGCCGTCGCCGCCGGCGCGTTTCACAATCCTTCCGCTGGCCTCATACCGCTTTTAGTCTCGAGCAGGCTTTCGAGGACCTTCGAACTTACTTGGTCCACGAATTCACTCATTCGTCGCCGGCACCGCTGCATGGGTACCACCGAAACGCCATGCCCCTCAGAAGACGCGATGAATGAACTGGTCGCCACATCCTCTATCTACGCCTGCGTCGTAATCCAATTCATTGAGGACGAGGATTTCCATCCGACGGAGCGCCTTGCCGTTGTGAAAACCTTGGCCGGAGCAACTCCAACGACGAACCGTTTCGCGCTCTTGACGAATTGTGCTCTCATGATCGGATTCTGATGTTCCCGCTCGGCAGAACCTCCTCAGAACTCCTTATGCCGTCGTTAACTTCTATCTGGCGCCTCGACAAATCAGACAACTTCTGGACCTCCGGGATGGGGACGTTACTTTGACGCTTCGTCGTCTTCGTTCCCTTCTGATGGTACCGCCAGAGGATGAAGCGGAATATGGTCGATACTGTCGTCCTGGTCATTCTCCAGTGGTGTTTTGAGCATCAGGCCTCGTTTCTCGATTTCCTTACGGATCCCGCCCGTTCGGGAAGGTTCTACGTGGATGGCCTGCAGCATAGGATGGACCTAGCCCGTTCGGTATTAAAGGCGCTGGCGTACAGACCGGATAATCCATCTTCTAGCCGCGAGAAAACCACTCATGTTGCGTGGTGCGTTGCGATTACACCTGAATAATTTGGGCTTAATTTATATAATTACCTTCAGGTACCTTGTCGCGGAATATTTTATATCCAGTCGGCCCTTCCACCTTGTGAAGAGCTCATCCATCTGATACAGCTAATGAACCCTCATTTTATTCTGCGCGAATATTCACGTTTGCCAGCGCCAGAACTTGCATGGGACGCGGATGTTAAAGAGCTATTTAAATGGCTGAAGGTAATCCCACTGGATCATGCCTTGTCATTGATTATTAGCCAGACAATGGAGTCGTTTCCGAAGGATTTTATTCCACTGTGGATGACTATCGCTTCTTCAAAACCTGCGAATGGACTGCATATCATCGCAGCGCAATCCCCTCAGCTCGTACAAATTCTGAGAACTATTGCGTTGGACCTTTCGTGGGACAATGTGGGGGATAGTTTACACCTCCTCTGATCAATTAATGGCCAGGATATCAATGACTTGCTTAACCTGATTGTTTTTATCCAACACAAGAGCGCAGAGCATGAAATGTTTCTTTGATTGTCAGAGTAAGCTCGCAGTATTCTTGCGAAGAAACCTCGCTTACCATGTTATATACAGTAGAAGACCGGGATGGCCGTTCGAAGAACTGAACTTGCATGTCGCTAAATCTATTTCAAACTCCCGCGTCTTTATTACACATTACACAGTCACCATCAGGAGTCAATGTTGCTTCAATTTGTTTCTTCTTCCTCCCCAGACCGTATGCGCTCAACGACAGCTGTAGCGGTGCGTTCTCGCGCCACACAATATATTTCTTTCTATTGATCCCCAGATACATTACTTGAACCTTGATCTTGCCTTAACCCATTTATTCCAGATCCATGCCGCTCGCCGCGTCATCCTACTCCTGTATTCTCTGGCTATTCTCTTTTCCGACTCCTAATTCCTGTAGTATATAAACCTGTGATATCCGTAGTTAGTTCTTGGGTCAATACTATCACAAAACCACTCACCTCGTTGGACTGACCGACCAACAACCTCTCGTGTGCCGGAACTAGCCGCCGCCTACTCTTTAGCCGGCCTGCTCTCCGTCACATCTTTTTGAGTGCTTGATAACTGTCGCTGCTTTCTTGGTTTCCCTCTGGCTGATCCTCCGGAGCTACCACTTTGCCGTCGACACCGCACTTGAATAACTATGGATCACAACGAACCTAGACGTCGTGCCGCTGGCACCGAAACCGCCATCTTGCATCCCTTTCGTCCCTCTAAACTAATCTTTGGGTCCGTGGGTGCCGATGCGGCTTTTGATTCCCTTAACGCTGTTAACACAGCGCCGTCTGCCCCTCGGGCGACGAGACCGACCCCCGCCTCGGCGGTGGGATTATCCGCCACTTCCATGGCGAGAGCATCCAACACTTCGAGTGTTGTGAGACCTCTGTCTGAAAAGCGTTCAGTTAGAGACAATGATACCGCGAGGTCTCATCGCGAACATGGACACACCGATAATAATAACTCGGGTGTATTGTCTATTGATATGATGAGCCGTGAAGAGCTGAAAGAACTTGCGCGACGCCATGAGGCCTTTGCCGCAGACCTTCGGGCGCAGTTGCGGTGCAATGCTGTACCCGACTCCGCTCAGGAGGACGAAACTGAATGCTCCGACACTGAGGAGTCTGTCAGTGCCCCTGAGGAAGACCATGGCTCCGAAGAGGAGCCCGACACACCGCATGTTCGCGCGTCACTACATCGCCGAGCTACGGTCGAGGAAACGGAGGGCGAGAACAATATTGTTTCGTCCATTCCCACGGTTCGACACGGACATCGTTCTTCCCATAAAAGGGTGGACGCTGGTCCTGGTGACTGGGGGGACGTCAGTTTCCTTGAGAACTTCTCTGCGAGCAATTCGATCTCACAGAAAGCAGCCTTGAAGAATTTTGAACAAATTCACCAGGTTGAACACAAGCGCGTGACGACGCCTTGTAAGGCATTGGTGGATGTATTTCCGCCAGACCGACCGAACCCAGAGGCTAAGGAAGCGAAATTGCCTTCCGAGACTCTGGGATTGGACGGGCAGACGCCCAGGTCCAATGACACAGCTTCAAAGGCGAAGCTGGCCGCTCCTAAAACGGAGCTGCAGGAGGTTCAAGTTGAACCTCAACCGCGCTCGAACGCCTCAGGTCGTGAGTCGAAAACGAATCACGCAGAAGTGTCTGGCCAGACAACCAATCTCTCAGCTGAAGAGAAGATTGTGCTACTGTTTAATAAATTCAGTGAGCTCGAGAGGCTGCGCGAGGAAATGAATTCACCCAAGGTGAAAGATAAGCAGGACTCGAAGTCCTCGATGACGCCCAAATTGCGGGCCGTGACTCCAGGCAAATTAGCTGCGAAGAGCTTCCTTGATAAAGCTGGCGCGTTCAAGACAGGGCATGGTTCGCCGCCGTCCGACTCGTCAGATAGCTCTTCGAGCTCGAGTAATGACTCCAGCTCTCGGAGCGACATCGAGCCTCATGGATCGCAGCACCACCAGTCTTCCCCACGCATGTCCGCCAAGCGAAAGCGAGGCGCGGTGCGAAATAACAGGATGCTCTTGAAGCCAATCCCGCCAACCCGATACAACGGTGAACCTAACGCGAATGCGATTCAGCGGTTTGCCCGGGAATCCAGTACTTACGTGAAAATGGGACGTGTCCCGGAGAACGAGCAGATATATTTCATCTCGTATTATCTGGATGGGAAAGCACTCGATTTTTATAATCAGGTTGTTATTCCGAAGGAAGAAAGTTGGAATCTACGTACTTTCTTCGTGGAGTTATTCGAATTCTGCTTCCCCGTGGATTTCCGTAACGAACAGCGGAAGCGGTTGAGGCGCTGCTACCAGAACGATAAGTCGGTAGCTGCGCATGTAGCCGAATGGTCCGAAATATTCAATACCATTGGCTCACCTGACAACCAAGAGAAAGTTGTTCAGCTATTCAATAGCTTCAACTTTAACATCCAAACGGAAATTTACCGTAAGAACATCGATCCCGAAGCGTCAACCTGGGATGAGGTCGTGAAAGGCGCCGAACAGGCCGAAATCGTGGTGAAAATTGCCGCGAGAAATTACCAGATGTCTGGTGCTGAATATCAGGCCGAGCATGATGATGATGAATACAACTCTGACGAACCAGAGGAAGGAGGAGACTTCGAACATGAAGGTGACTTTGATGATGAAGAATATGAGGAAGACGAGGGTGACTTCGAAGATGAAGGATATCTTGAAGAAGATGACGAGGGAAACTTCGAGGAACCTGAGAACGTTGATCAGCACGAATCTTCTGCAGGAAGACACAGAGGGTGCGTTGAAGCACAGCAGCCAAAGGGCGGAGGAATCCGTGTCGCAGCTGCTGAGATTCACGAACCCAATAATCAAGCCACGTCCGAAGGACGACGCGATGAATACCTCCGTAGGGGGCTATGCTTTAATTGCAGTGGACGCGGCCATAGGGCTCGGGACTGTCCTACGCCGAGGCCAGCTCGATTCAGAATGGAAGCAGAAATTGCGACGCACGCTGTTTACTTGTCCACCAAGCCAACTTCGCGCAGCGCGTTGCTGGAGAGCACCGAAATGTCGGATACCTTCCACGTGGGAAGCATACAGTTTGATCTGCCTGCCGAACTCGAGGAGGGCGGGGTGCAGCCGTTGGAATCCTGGGAGGAGCCCTTGAAATTTTTCGAAAATCAGCCCTGGAAACCGTACGAAGAATACTCGATGAACCAGAAATGTGTCGAGTTCGAGCCTGATTCGCACCTTGAATTCCCCTTCACTGGCATGACTAATAGCCTTGCTGGTTTGAACAGCTTCGACACCGCAGAGAAAGACACGACTCGGATGCAGCATAGATTGCACTGGCACGCCGCCGTGGATTTGGAGCAGGAAAATGATTTGGACCTTGATTTGGACGCGGATGCCGCTTGCACACCGGATCCCGAGACTGTAGTCCTCGCGCTGGAGGGCGAATTTCCGCCAGATATCCCCAAGGGGGGAGCCAAACGCATGCCAGCGTACAACGCCGACATGGGTGGAAGTGGAAGAGGAGTGATGTCTCACGCACCGCCACGCGCAGATCCCTCTGATCCGTTGATGATTACCGCCGCGGAGGCAGATTGCGCGCTTGGCGCCGAAGATTTGAACGAAAGACGCGTTGATTCGACAGATTTGGACTCGGTCCAATCGCAAGGAGTTAAAATCGCAGCTCAAGCTTGCCTCAAAACACCGATGAATTTCAGCTTTGGACAGGTATTTTTGATGAACTATGTTCAACCCACGCCTGAGAATTCAAAGCTCTCGCAAGATTTCAACGAAGACCACGAGGTGTAGACCGCCGTGCATCGTCGGCCTGGAGGGCGGATGTAGCGGTGCGTTCTCGCGCCACACAATATATTTCTTTCTATTGATCCCCAGATACATTACTTGAACCTTGATCTTGCCTTAACCCATTTATTCCAGATCCATGCCGCTCGCCGCGTCATCCTACTCCTGTATTCTCTGGCTATTCTCTTTTCCGACTCCTAATTCCTGTAGTATATAAACCTGTGATATCCGTAGTTAGTTCTTGGGTCAATACTATCACAAAACCACTCACCTCGTTGGACTGACCGACCAACAACCTCTCGTGTGCCGGAACTAGCCGCCGCCTACTCTTTAGCCGGCCTGCTCTCCGTCACAACAGCGATTTGATTCAATTGGTTCAACTCCGGCCTTCAACTAGATGCCGCCATCAAGTTGATGATCCTTGAGGCTTGAACAGCCACTGATTGACCCTTGCTTCTAACTATGACCTTCGTTCTCCCGAACGACATTCTTGATGCAATGCATGTCTACACTTAAAAGTCTGTCTGCGGCCCTCAGGGTATCAAAGACCTGGTACGAGGCCTTCCAGACGCACCCTAAATCAATCCTCCGCGCAGTGGGAGAAAACGTGGTCGGGCCAGCTCTCCCCGACGCGGTGCGTGTCCTGCGATATTCCATCGACAGCACGACAACGGGGGGGAAGGAAGAGATCGATAAATTAACCAGAAAAGAATATCACCGCCTCTCGGCAAATGCAGCAGTTGTCAGACGCCTGGAGGTCGCGTTCAGTCTCAAGTAAGTGGCTTGAATTGTGGTCATGTGAAAATTTATGCCTCCAGGTATCGAGACCCGCTTTCGAGAGCGAGTCAACTTACTTGGACTGAGTCGTGGCGCTTTGCGCGTGCTGTGTATCGAATTATGCTCTATTGCGAGGTATTCCATATGCCTGACGACGAAGACCAAGTCCGGGAATTACAAGAAACCCGACACGATGAGATCGTTGCACAAAGGGTCGCGATGTCCAACAAGTACTCGACGACAGAATTGTTCGAGCTTAACTCCGTCCTGGTGTTCCTCCGGACAATCACGATGGAGTGTGGTGGGGACTATCTTGAGGATGAGGATGACTTCCAAGGTATTCGTCCTTTGGCCTCCAACTACGCTGCATTCTCAAGCGTGTATCTTTTTCAGAACCCACTGACATCTTAATATCGACCGGGCCCGCTGTAGTGCTGCACGCCTGGGAGCACGAAAATGGGGATCGCATGATAGACACCCTGGGATATACAGTCTGGATTTCTGGGCCATATACGCTACTTTTAGACTTCTTCGCGGGCCCACTACAGCAGATCTGGAATGATCGCGACGTCTCACCGCCCCCAAGCGACGGCAAAAAGCTTTTGGATGAAGCCCCACACCAGTCACCTCCGTGTACGGCACTTCCTTCTATTTGGCCGCGTTCTCATCCCACTAGGTCACCAATGTGGACTGACGAGCCCCAATAACCTGCGCTGCCAACAAGGTGTGTGGTGTTCTTCACATACTTAATCTCAATGTGATGCATTCATTTCAGACTGGGCTGACCTACACCTCAATATCCGTGACCTCTTCCCAGGGAACCTCTCCCGAAATATCATAGAGATGGAGCTGTTCGAAGAAACCAAATCATGGCTCAACAAACACAAGTTAATCTCGGAAATCTATGCGCTGAAAACCGAGGAGTTCGAAGACTGGATGACTTCGGACGCCTTGTGCGACGCTTGCCTTTTAGATTTCTGACGGCACATCTCCACCTGTGGCTACTTCATCTCAAGTCGAAAGGTGCATCACATCATCTCTCAGAAGCATTGTTTGTTGTATGGTGGCTAATTTGACTGCAGACGGCGACGTACCGGAAGACTGTTCATACGGCTACTGGTGCGACATCCAGACAGAAGTTACTCTGCACGCCTTGACTAAAAATGTATGTTCTATATTCTCGTAGCGTGCTAGGCATTTTACCGTTTACTTTCAGCATCTATGCGCGGCGAAGCTATCTTAATTCATGACTCGCCGATATCCTCTTGTCAATTCGTCCATACTTGGAACATTAACTGTGGTCTTCCGCGTCCTGTGAGAAATGTCAGCTAATCCGAGTCTTCGCCTCCATATATTTAGCTTGCAACGTCCATCTCACATGCCTGGGTCTCAACCCTGATTTAATCATTCACACCCATCAAAATCAGAGCCACCTCGTTTAGAAAATATACTAACGCGACCACGGCGTGTTTTCGATCCCACCACCCCTTTCCCATGCTCTCTTTCCCCTGCTTATCCTTTCTCGCCGGCTTTGCGCTCTCGGTGTGCACCGGGGCCGCAACCTCAGAGACGCGCCCTGGTTCACTTCTCCCGAAGCTCAAACCGCAGACGAAGAATCTCCTAGGGGCGAATGGAGAGCGAGGCATGCGTACGGTGATCGAGGGATTGCTTGTCACTCGGGCTTGCTCACCAGGTTATGGTCTGTGCGGGAATGGGCGTTGCTGCATCGCCGGTAGCGCTTGCTGCACAGTCGGATGTATGTCTCCTTGTTTCGTTCCGATGGCGATGAAACCTTGGCTTCAGGCTGTGACCCCGGAAGCTGGTGTTACGGTTCAGGTTTGTTTTTCAGCTGAAGCTCCCTCGGGTTAGAAGGTAAATAAGGTCGAACCGCAGGGTGCTGCCTGCGCAGGATGGTTGTGATAACAAGGGATGCTGCACCCCCGGGGAGAATTGTTGCAGTGGTTGGTCGCGCGGTTTCTGCGCTTGATATTGCATGCTGACGGTTACCCAGGAGGAGGCTGTTGTTCTTCGAGGTAAGCTATCTATCTGATCGCCCAAGATCAATTGTCTGAATCCCTGGCTCAGCTCATACTGCGATGTCGTCGATGGGGTACAAGGCTGTTGTCCTAATGGCGAGGTGAGTTCATCGTTCTTCGCACACTCAAGGCATACCGATGATGCTCACGATGGAAAGGTCTGTTCAGGGACCTCAGATCAGTGTGACATCTCCGGTTATGTGCCTTGCACCAATGAGAATTTTTGCTGCCGTATGTCAAATTGCAAAATTCCTCCTCAGCTTCCTCACGGTTTGTTCTTCAAGTCCCTGGAGAAACATGCTGTGAGCATCTTATCGAAGAATTAAAGCTCAACTTGAAAATTGCTCTCAAAGATCGCGACGCACTGGGTAACCCAGGATGCAGCTCCGGCGGCGGCGGTGGCGGGGGTGGTTTGCCAACGACAAAGACTACAACCACGCACAAGACGACGACGACCACTACTGGGACCACCGCAATTCACACCACCGGTATGATTTTTGTCTCACCATCAAATGTCAATCTTAATCAAGGTAACTCTGCAACTACGGCCACGGCGCCGGCCGGAGCGACGGCCCCTAGCGCACCATTTGGCTCGCAGAACGTCGTGATAGATGTCTCATCCAGCACCGAAATCACTTGGACGGGAGAGTGGCTCGTGGTTCCCTCGTCTTGCACCCTGGCACCAAGGCAAAAGCGATTATAGGCAACACTACTAGCATTGGCGATGGGAATATGGCGTACTTCTTCACAGGTGTATATCTATTCAAATTTTGCAAACCGATGCTCACGACTTGTGCAGGAACATGCATTTACTTGAGCGTCGCGTCGAGCAATGTGCAATATGTCGTGATGATTGATGGGGAGGATACCAGCTATGGATTGAACTCAGCCTCGCCGCCGACGCCCAGCAACTGCACATTCGGGTGGAGCAGAACGAACCTCTCGGCCAGTGGAAATCACTTTCTTGAAATCAGCATTTTCGGTTCGGTTGGGGACACCCGACGGGACTTGGACGCTCCATGGACGCTGGAAATTCAGAACCTCGTGTAAGTGGTTTAAAAGACAACTTTGCTAATGTTCACACTTTCATGCAGTATCACGCAACCCGATTCATCCGTTGGCGATGGCACTGTGAGCGGCAGCAGTGCCACATCAACGGCGAAAGTGGGGGACGGAGGAGATTCAGACATCGGTGCTGCGTCAGCTAATATCCCATGCACTTCGCTTATGTTGTCCCTTCTTTTTGCCTTCCTCCTCCTTCGTGTAAATATGATGTACGAATGACCAGGTGGTCCGAGCGCATCATTCAAGCCATCATGGTCACAATCACGCGACCGTTACATGTCGCGTCTTTTCTTTCAACTTCTTCCTCCTTTCTCCGCAGCCACGCCACCCCGCTGTTTCGAAATGTCGGCCATATCGACGTCCGGATCCCAGGATGAAGTCGCGGATTCACTAATACCTTTTATCGCGGCGAAAATTGAGCCCACCGAAGATGAGTCCCAGTCCCAGTGGGCCTTGCCCTCCTCCAGTGCCCCGGTTCCACCTGGAGAGGATACTGCAGTAACCCCAATTCCTGGAGACATCGCACGTCCCTCTACTGCTCAGGTCCCTGCTGCCACTCTACCCACGTCCAACAACGCAGAATCAGATCCCAATGCCGGCAATGCGGTGGAGGCGGCGACTGGGTCTCAGTCGCGCTCAGAAAATATGGAGGGGTCTTTCAGCATGGCATTTCCTCAGTTATCACCCCCGCTGGAACCCGTACGCGAGCGATTCGTCGAGGATCTGCGGCCCTTATCGGATGACGACAACGACGAGGATTTGCCCACCCTCGAAAATCTGATCGCAGAGACGCATCCCGATTATAACTCGCAGAACAAAAAGAGTCAGGAGTGTGTAAGTGGCGAGTACCCTTCAAGCCTTCCTTATCTGACGCATCGTGTGTTTTTCTCCAAGACCCCTCGTTCTTCGACAGGTCCTGTTGTAAAATCTGAACCCATCTCGAATATCAAAGCGGGACGCAAAGCCGCGACACCCTCTCCCTCCCATTCTATCATAGATCTATCGGGCTCCTCGCCTCCTCAGCCGCCCAAAGTTCGGCAGCGTACAAGGTCCCCGTCTCTGCCCAACTCGAGCACACCCATGACGCATCCAAAGCGCAAACTTTCTTCACTGCCGCCTTCAGGCCTCGAGAGCCCTTCCCCCAAACGCTCTAGGACGCTCCCCGGGGCAACTCCCGCGCACAAACACGACGTCCATTGGGCGCTGGATGGGAGCATCGTTATCCAGATCCAGGACACCAAGTTCAAACTGCACCAGAGCCACCTCGCGAAGCATAGTCCGTGGTTTTCTGGTCTCTTCGACGGTCAGAAGGTAGAGTATCAAAAGTATGTGGAGTTGGGAGAAGACGACAGCACGCCGATGTATATTCTCTCGCTCCCGACCCTCACCGCGAAAGACTTCACGCGTCTCCTGGATGCGTTTGAAAAGGCCATGTGAGTTTTCTCTCTCGGGTTGAAAATCTGACACTCATCAGGTGACACCGTTGTCGACAGCTTATACGTCCACAAAGACCCCTCGTTCACCCGGACGGCTTCCATCCTCCGCGTCGCCAACCTCCTCTCCTTCAACGACTTCCGCGACTGGGCGGTCCGCATCCTGCAAGACGAATGGTCCCCGTCGCTGGAAGACCTCTCGATTGAGCGCATCCCTCACGCGACAGAAAGCGTCATCCTCGCCCGCACATGCGACGTACCCTCCATCCTCAAGCGCGCGATGTACGAGCTTGTCCGTCTTGCGGGATATGGGCAGACCGATCGTGAGGAGGGCGTGACACCAGCGGACTTTCGTGTCCTCGTTCGTGCGAGAGAGCAGCTCACGGCGCAGTGGATGCAGCTCACGTCGCCATACTCGTCCGATTTGATGAATTGTGCGTCCGCACTCGCAGCAGCAGCTCAGGCCGCTGATCCAGCGGCTCCTGTCCCTGCGCCGCCTGCCCCGATGAAGTGCACAACGACCGACCCGCTGCTGTCCGGCAAGACGCATCACAAAGTCGTGCGCGAGTCGGGAATTGCGGACGATTATCTCTATGATCCTCTGTGCGGACTTCAGGCGCTGATTGACGCGGATTGGGATGGGGAGGGGTACTGCGAGGCGTGCGTGAATCTGAGGCGCGAGATGTGGACGAACAAACGCGAGAAACTATGGGATAATTTGGACATCTGGTTCGGTCTCAGCTGACGCAATTGCGCAAGGTTTGGTGCAGCGGTGTTCATTATAGTTTACTTATGCGATTTCGAAGCAGAATACCTCCCTGCAGCTGGCTCCTTCGTTCGCCGCAATTCAAACCAACAAATGGTTAATGTAAAATACTTACCAACATACTGTGTACACGCACAGAAAATCTACTGTTCAAATGCATTCGCTTCTCGCATCTTCTTGTCGGTCTTATGTTGGAATCATACTCTCAACGCCATATTTCTCCGAATTCTCGTTTTGAACGCGCGGATCACGGCCGCGGGTATACGGCCCAAGACTCAATTATTTCGGGTCGGAGTCCCACACTGGTTATGTCGGCATTTCCTCCTGGACATTTTCCCCGGAAATGAAGTCTGGCTAATCACCAATCACCAAAAACCCAAGCAGATGACTTATCCCAAACGCTCCAAAACTTGAAAAAAAAAACAAAGAAAAATTGAAGAAAAACCAAAAAACGCGCGGATCCCATCACTGATCTGCGTGATGGCCGTCAAATGCTGTGCAGCGCCTCACTTCCGCCCACCATGACCTCCGCGTTCCTGACCCCCGTCGCGGCGGCCTCCAGCGCGACCATCAGTGGTATACAAGTGCCGGCCGATGTCCTTGGCCACATACTCTCCTCCTGCCCGGACTTTGTCACGCTCGGCGCCGCGGTCGGCGTCTGCAGTACGTGGCAGCAGGTGTTTGAGACGCACCCGACGTCCACCGTGTTGGCGGTGGCATTCAACGTAGTAGGTCCGGCGCTGCCCCAGGCAGTGCGCTTTGTGCGGTATCCGTATCCTGAGAAGACGCCGAATGACTGGGGAGATGGGGAAGACGGCGAAGAGGGGCAAGATGGGGAGGACGAGGATCCGGAGGCTACGGACGACGATTCGGACGATGGGGGCGCCGGTCCTTCCAAAATTAAGGTTCAGCGCAAGACAAAAACAACGGCGAAGCTGCCTGAAACCGATAGCATTGGCGAGTTGACTGTCGCAGAGCGGATGCAGCTGCAGAGGAATGCTGCCATTGTCGAGAAATTGGAGGCTCTCTTCAGTCTTCGGTGTGTCTTCATTATTTGTCTAGACGGGTGGCTGCAAATCAACTCAAACATAATTCCAGGCACAAAAACCGCACCTCAAAAACGAGCACGCTCACCGCGGTCGAATCGCATCGCTTCAGGCGCGCAATGTATCGCATAATGCTGTATTGCGAGCTGTTCTACCTCCCGCTCAACCTCGACGACATTGACTCGATGGAGGACGACCCTGGCGTGCTCGATAAAATTAAAGAGGCGCGGCAGGCGGTGTTGGAGGAGTACTCTCTCCCCCACCAGGCGGAAATTTTCGCCGTAGTGAACTTCCTGCACGAGCTCATTAGGGACGTGCTTGATGGAGATGAGGTTGAGCGTACGTTTATACCTGCATCTAGTTCGTCCAACATCTCAGTTCGTTTATCGCTGACTTATGTATTCGCAGGCCTGAAAGATATTTGTCTTGCTACGGGTCCGGCGGTAATCCTACGAGCGCATAAAGCGCGGTCCGCCGATGTGTTCGAGGAGGCGCTGGAGGCGGAGATGATGACAAGCGGCGAGGACAATCAGCTGTATAGCGGGTTCTTCTCGGAGACGCTGGAGCAGATTTGGGCGCAGCGCCAGATTGTGCCGCCAGAGACTGGATTCGTTGTGATTTTAGACGACGTGCAGAGTGTCCCTGCCGATAAATGTGTGCTGGCATTCTCTTACTTCGCTTGATCTTTGTACTGACTACGCGTGTAGGCGCACAATGTAACGTCAAAGGCGTCAAACTATGGAGTGAAGCCAGTAAGCCGCTCCTCTCACCAACCTCGCCCTCATTAATTTCGTTGCAGACTGGGAAGACCTCATCAATGTTGACTTTTGCGCGCTCCTCCGCGGTCAGCTCAATCAAAACGAAATTGAAACCGAAGCGCTCGTCCAGCTGTTCATGTCGCCGAATTGCGGCGCGGACGCAGTAGTGTCTGAGATCTACGACGTCCTCCTGCCCGAGTTTGCTGCGTGGAAGAAAGACGAGAGTTTGTGCGAAGGATGTCTCGAGAAGCTCGTCGGCGCACATCTGCATCTATGGTTGTACAAGCGGAAGATCGCTGGTGCGCATTCTTCCCTTTTGCCTCTTCCCGGGGCGATTTTGAACTTTCTTTTGGCAGGCGGCTGGAAACCACAGCAGAAATGCTGGTACGGGTATAATTGCAAGACGCAGGTACATAAAATTACCCACGCCAAAGATAAAAGCGTGCGTTCAGTCGTCGTTTGCTTTAATTTACTTGTCACCAGACTGACCGCTAAGAGATAGCATCTGTGCGCTCCGACTCGATGAGGTTGTAATCTGTTGTAATCTACGTTGATTTATTTTTAGTTGCTCGGATTTTTCGGCATATAATTATATGGACATTTGTTCAATCACCTTACTTTACTGGGTCGGCCACTGGATTGCTGAAATCGTACAACGGCATTGCCATGATGACACTGCGCATCTGACAGACACCTGTTTGTTTATGTCTGCTTGGTTGAGACCCCTTTTTTCTGACCACCAACTATGTACACAACCACTAGTTCTCGCAGTCGTGCTCCCCCACGGGTGAGTTTCATGCACGCTTCACGTCGCCCATCTCACACTTTGGCCAGAGGCCTATCCCTGACTTTGTCGGTCAGCTTATCCTTGCTGAACACCCGGACGCCACTCCTCAGTTCCAAGAGAAGATGTTCCGCCAAATGGTCGACTTCGAGGGCAGCTTCGACGCTGCCGTGGCTTTTTACAAGCGTGCACTCGAGGTTTTTGACTCGGGTGTTTCGATGGGTGTACGTCCCTTCCTCCCTTTTGTGTTTCACGATAAGTAATGTGTATCGCAGCCCTCGCGTCCCCCCGCAAATGCGGAACTTGAATCTGTCGAATTCGGCCCTTTCACAGTTTTCTCCCACTCGCTGTACCCTGGCCAGCTCCAGGCGACCAACCCGTTCATGTGGAACTTCTACATCGGCGAACGCGGCGGTGATCGAAGGTCGATCATCACTAGCGATGTTCCGGGCCCGGCTCGGCCTGGAAGCCCGGGCTTGGGCCCGGCTTGAGTGGGCCCGGGCCTGAGATTTCTCAAGCCCAAGCCCAAGCCCGCTCAGGCCCAAGCCAAGCCCGAAGCCCGGGCTCAGGCAGAGTTAAAGAGTCTTGGAGGCTGATCATTTTTCAGTCTATGTGACAGCTAACGTTAATTTAACACTCTGAAACATATTTACATACCTGCTCACGACGTTTTCAGCCATTTCAACCACATTTCCCTTTTCGGCCATTCTGAATTAGGGTTTCCATTGGACTTTTTACCCTGTTCTAACGCAGAGTTTGACCCCAAATGCATTTTTTGGATCACTTGTAAAGAGTGGGTCCTCAATCGAACAAATTTCCGTCTCTGAACTCAAAGGGAGCTCACCTTTATAGGTGATACCCAGGCCCGGGCTTGAGCCCTGGGCTTGGGCCTGAAAAATCTGAAGCCCAAGCCCGAAGCCCGCTCAGGCCCGCCTCTGGGCCCGGCCGGGCTTGGGCTTGAACGGGCCTGGCCTGGCAGGCTTCGGGCTTGAAGCCGGGCCCTGAGCATCACTAATCATCACAGATTGGGCAAATCAGGGCATTTATGTCCAGATTGTGGGTCATACGGGCGGATGGTGAGGAGTGTGGCTTGTTTACGATCGCCCCATCCACTAGGGTGCGCATCACGTTTGATTACAAAGGCGTCAAAGGGAAACAAGAACTCGCTGACCCGAACCAGGAGCACGTACCTGTTCTTCACATGGGTCTTCCTTGAAAGTGTAATTCGTGTTGTCACGTCAAGCGGGATTCATATCCAAGCTCATCTCAATGTATCACATCGTGCTATGTTCTTTAGATGTCGTTTGCCCTGCATTCCCTCCCTCCGGAAAAGGTACCAGTGTTGTTGATTTCTCCAGACTCCGTCAATCTCTTCGGTGGGTGATGCAAGAATTCTTCATAATTTCCGACCATACTCAATACCCACTGTCAACCCCAGTAAAACCAACGAGGTATAGATACATTCAAGTCGTTCAGCGGCAGTTAAATTTAACGGATAGCCTTTGATGATAGACCGGTGACCGATCTGTCTATGAAAACAAGTTTGTCGATAGATCCCACTTCATAGAGAGAACGGTTACCGGCAAGCTACCAGTCTACTTTGATGAGACTCCATTATTCAATTTCAACATCATTTCAACCGACATCACGTGAACAATACGTGCAGCTCAACCCCTCCCATCTGTCCTATCTGCTACGCCGCACTTGTCCCGGCGTCAGGCAACTCGGACTCCAGGCGGGTGGGCCGGAATCGGAATGATGATGGGAAGAAGTCTGCCGGCGGTGAGTAAATAACCCCCGGAGCGGTGGTGGGGAAAATGGATGTCGACGTTAAATGTCGAACACACGCACCGCCACTAGATATCGCCTCCAGGACGGAGCGGTAGACTCCGATGATGCGGTACAACTGCATGGTCAATGTGAATTTATCATGTCGATATGAGGTTGAGATTGAGTGTACGTACAGGCATGATGAATGCGTTGAGGTAGCCGGGGACCATTTTCAGGTACTTTTACTTACCCCTGCCTGGGGAAACGATGGTGGAGTGGAAATTGACGTCCGTTGGGTATATATACACCCACCGGCTCTGGACCCACGATAACTTACGTTTGACGGGGCAACGGCATTCCATATATTACTAGACTTCGGTTGAATTGGGAACGCCGCCGACGACCATGGCCAGGTTCCAGCGACGGGAAGGGACGAGGAATTTTAGTGGAACGTCGGCGTACGTATACCGTTACCGTCGGTGTACGATGCGACAGCCCGTGTCGCCTAGACGGATAGGGTTCTGTTTTTGAATCCGGTTAATAAACATCGCCTTGCTTGTCAAGGTCTCTCCACCCTCATAATACCTCGACCTTACCTAAATTCACCACTATTTCTCCCAAATTCCAACATGCTCGCGCAGCAGAGCGGGCAAAGCACCAAGTTGCATGAAAGATTTGCGCAGCCTCCCGCAAGCAAGGTCTCTTCCGACTGCGTCGGAGCTTCCTAATGTTTATAAACCTGGTTTTTAATGGTTGGGCCAAAACCCCCGGTTTTAATTCAGTGTGGCCGGCAGACCGACCAGAGGACCAATTTACGTAGATTTAAGGCAAGAAAATGCCGAGTAAGTGACCAACACTCCCTTTAATTGCAACTTCAGCCCTCTGAGTCTGACTGATGGACCTCCCGGTATTGTCGCTCGTATCGCCAAATTTTCACTTGAAGTTTGTGCCTTGGATTGCCTTCGCTGTTCCAAAGGTACCTTCCAGAGCTCGTCAGTGTTCGACCAACTGACTAGCTGTTACCTGAGGTCAGCCTGGGCTGAAAATCCATCAAGAACTCACCAGAGGCCCAAATTTTGACCATTATCGCTGAGTATTTATAAACGGAGAATTAAAAACTGTTTATAATTGGTCCGGGAATTATAAACAGGACCCTATCTAAGACTAAGACGGATCATCTCAACCCATTGTTGCTATCGTCCTGGGCATCAGTTCAAGGAGGATAATGGAAAGCAATCGGCGGATATTAGGCTTCAAGGCGACCATCGAACCCACTACTTGAGTTCAGGGACTAGAATTATTTCCAGCCAATCAGCGAATTAGCCATCCTCAGTCATCAGTTGCAAAACAGGTTGCATTGGTACGTGGCGGCCTACAACATGCGAGGTACGAGCAATTATTAATGTTGTAGTGTCTGTCTACGAGAGGCTAGTTGCGGCCTGTTCAGACGCCAGAATCATGATCACGTACCGGCATAAAAAAGAAACGGAACGTTACGGAAACGAACGAGGAGCTACAGAGCACCTGCTTCCGACGAATCCGATGGATTTAGGCTTTCAGGAATGCCCGATCGCGATGGTGGAAGGCGTGAGAGATTTAATGAGGTTAGTCCTCGAAGTCTCTCGAGAAAACCCAGAACGAAGGACCGGCTGCTTGTCGGAGAAGCGTTTCAATTCACCAAACTTTCCGTGCCGTTGTACTTGCCGGAGTGCCGAATGACGGCATCTGCGGCTGTTGAAATGTTGAAATGATATTTATTGACTTACATCTGACCCGCAGCACTGCCCTTGTCATCGCTCTTCCTTTCCCTCCTTCATCCCGACATTTCCCTTCTGTGGCGCTTGCGTTTGCCTCCTCAAGATGGGGCGTTTGGCTTTATCCTTCGCGCTGGCAGCTATTGTCACTACGCTGGTTCGTATAATTCCGTCCATGCGACAGTGTGTCAGTGCTTAAGACCAGCGCTTCAGGTCCACGGAGACTCTTGTGCCGCGCCGTCACAGGCGGTCTCGGTGTACAGAAGCTTCAACAATGGCGCAGGAGATCATTTTTATACAGTTCGTCGCATATAAGTTCACTTTGTCTGCAAATTCCCGACTATCCCTCAGACGGACACTGCAGAATACAACACGGCCACTGCGAATGGTTACTTTGCGGAAGGCGCGCGTTTCTCCGTTTTCCCGACCGCGACCACAACGAACACGACACAATTTATTCGGCTCTTCAACGGCGTGATAACCGACCACTTCTACACGACCGACCAGGCGGAGGCAAACAACGCCGCGGCCAGTGGGGGCTACGCGGTCGAGAACCTTTCACCGATGTACATCTACACCACGCAACTCTGCGGGAGTGTGCCACTCTACCGCTCTTACAATGGCAACGCGACAGATCATTTTTATACTACGTCGCAGGAAGAGCAGAATGGCATGCTGGGGTATCAATTCGAGCGCATTGCGGGATATGTCCTCCCATTGGCCGCGTCCCAGCCGTCTGCTGGATCAACTTCTCCTGGGTCGACTCCGAACGCCGCGGCGCTACCGTGTGTTGCTCCTTCTGCGACATGCATATGCTTGCTTGCTCACTCAGGTATGATATACAGGTCAAACACGCCGAATGTCACCAACGCTGTCCTTCGCATATTTCCGGAGGTTTCCTTTTCGATCACCCAAATTCTTTTTACTCTTGGTGCAGTTCTGCTAGTGTGAACAGGGTTGATTGGTTCAAACTGCAGTGCTTCCTTCGCATCGGCAGGGCCCAAACGTCTTTGTATACCTATACCAATTCTAATATATGGAGCAAGATTTGGCGGTTCGATCGCCATCGCGCTATGGAATCGCATCTACGGAAAGTTGAACCCACCTCTCGAGCTCAGCACGCGGCGGCGCGACTGTAGTAGATGCGGTAGAGGCGCTGTCTTCAACAAGCGAGGGACGAGCGTCAATTGTTGAAGCGTCTGTCCGCGAACGCAATGTGTAGAAGGATCATGAGATATGTTTTCGCGCAACAATTGGAGCCAAAGGAGGATATCTAGACTACTTACCCAGGACAAGGACGGTAATTTTGGATAGCCAGTGGAACATCGGAGGCGTAAGGTCATTGGCTCCGCACGGAGCCATTAGATGGGAAGCGGAACGTGAAAGAACACTTGGGGAAAGTCGTGGAGATCATATCTAATTGAGTTTAAGTAATGATGGATGGACAGGAATTCGAACGAAGGTCCCGAAACCCCGGACAAAACCAGCCTCTAGGCCTGAGGTTGGATACGGGGTCACGGAGTCCAAACATTAATATTGATGGTGTGGAATCTGGAGTTGCAATCACAATTCAAGGCGGGAAGCTGCGTGTAATCTGTCAGGTAGACAGGTGCGTCCGAAAATTGCGAGTTTGAATGCATAGTAATTGGCCAGTTGAAGCGGGCGATATTGCGGGGATGGAGCATGCGCTCGACTGCGACCGGACGAGGGTAGTAGACGAGGATTGGAACATCAATATCGAGGACCACGCAAATGCGGAGGTGGTTGCGTTCCAACATTTGATTCAGAACTCACTCAGGTTTGCTCAATCACCAATGATGTTTGGTTTTCCCGATCCCAATGGCCGCCTGGCGAAATGGCATCGCGTCTGACTACGATGCTTGACTTTCCACTGGTCATATTCCTTCCATTCCGCTCTTTTTTCACTTTTCTTCCTCTCCTCATGACTCCTCCCTCTACCCAGCCGCGTACTCCCTCCTGTTTATATATATATGCCGCGTTCCTTTTCTTTTCTTTCTCACTTCTTCTTTGACTTTCCCCCCTTCTCGCAGCGCACGAACCACGCGCACCCTACTTACTTACCATGCAGCTTGTCAACCACAAAAGCATGTACCGTACCGTCCACACAGGCGATGACATTCACGGAGAACAAGCTGAATTCCCATTTCCGGCCCCAAACGGTGAACTCATTCCCGATTCGGAAGTCGGCGGGGTGGCGGTGCCCCCTCCAAAACGAAAATCGCACATCCGTCTCCGAGTCATACATCCGGCTCCGATGAGTCAATCCGGCGGCGCTGTGGCATGTTGGCGCAGGCGCTGCATATTCGTGCAAGGGCTCCAGGAAAGAGGAGCGTAGGGTAGAATGCGAGAGTGGCACCACCTTTTTTCTTGCAGACACCGTTTTTTGGAGACACAACCCGACGCTGAATGTCAAGTATGTACTTAACCCCCGTCTCGACAAACAAGGGACCAATCGACATCGTACCCAAACCCAAAAAGAATTAACATAGATTTAGGTTTAGGTGCGCAGGTAGGTATACAGCAAATCGTGAGAGAGATGAGGACTCGCAAGGAGGAGTACGTATGCAAGGAGGAGTACGTATGTAAGAACAGGGAGGATATGTATGAGAGGGGAGTTAAAAAAAATGAGGGAGCTGGCGCGCAGTGGGAGGAGGGATGGGTATGTACACGAGGTGAGTCATGATGCGCGTCTACGCGGTGTGTCGGTGCCGGGTCTGTCGAGCGCGGGTCTGTGTGGGCGCGGGTTATCGCCGTGTGGGTGTCGACGGGGGCTGTCTGTCTGGGTCGATGTGTCGGTGTGGGTCGGTGTGTCGAGCCGGGTCTGTGTCTGTGTGTCGATCTCGGGTGTGGGTGCGGTTCTGTCGAGTCTGTGCGGATTGCCGAGTCGACGGGGATTGTCGACGGCACACATACGCCCGCCTAAATCCACTCCCTTTTCGTCCGCACCACACTCGGATCCAACAGCCCCGCGTCCGCCAACACCTCCAACACTTCCTCTTCCCGCTCCTGTGCCCGTGCCGCGGTGTCGGCGTCGACGTACGCGGGCGCGTACCCCGGCGCCTGTTGCTGCTGCTGCTGTTGGTGTCCGGCCTGCAAATACGCCGGCGCCTGGTTCGCCTTCAAATACGTCGGCGCATACCCCGTCCCCGCCTCCGCCCCCGGCGCCCTCACCCACACCTCCGCCCGCGTCCCCAACACGCTGCTCGCCGCCGCCGGGCAGTGCACCGGCGCATACACCACGTCGTGCGCGCTCACGCCCGCAGGGAGGGGCAGCAGGCGGATCGCGCGCGCGCCCCCGCTTTCCGCGTCGGCGTCGGCGTGGTGTTGTGTTCGTACGAGGGCCGCGTAGTGCGCGCTCACCGCGAGGAGGAAGTGCAGCCGCACGACCGTCAGCGCGAGGAGGCTCGCGAGGGCGACGAGCGCGGCGTGCTCGAGCGAGCGCTCGCACGCCTCGTCGGGGGAGCCTGCGTTGGCGCCGTTTCCGAAGAAGGAGAGGGGGGAGGAGGAGAGGAGGGAGAGGAGGGGGGCGAGCTCGGGCTGTTCGCAGAAGGCGCGGGCGGGGGCGCGGGCGGCGAGGAAGGCGAGGAGGGTGAGGAAGGCGGTGAAGGCGAGGTCGGCGGAGGAGCAGTCGCGGTAGAGGCGGACGTGCGAGGCTTTGTTCTGTGGTGGGGTAAAGTATTATTAGCGGCTGCAAGGGACGGGTATTTGGGAAGGAAGGAAGGATAGGGATAGATTATGAATGAAGAGACAATCTGCGCTGAAAATGACAATGACTCGTGTGCGCAGGTGCTCGGAGCGCCAATTGGAAGCGATACGGCCCCGAAAATAACAGCGGGCTATGGCCGGGCCCAGGAGGCCGCCGCAGCACTCGAGCTGTAGTCCGCCTGCACGCTGCTCCGGTAACGACCCACGCCGGTGGCATCCTTCCACAGCACGGGGACGTCCGCACCGCGCGCCGTTCGCCACGTCGACAAGCGCTCGCTCGTCCCCAGCGGGCATACCTTCCCGGCGCTTATTGAGGGGTACATAGCAGTTTGGGCACAGTAAAAAAAAATCGTCGGCAGCGCGGTCGACATGCCCCAGGCGTAGGAGAAGAATGACACAAGATACTGGAAGGTGGACATGTCCCGTCTTGCTGGAGTAGCGCGTGCTTCCCCGAGACAGCGAGGCGGCTCGACAACTTGGACCCTCCCGCAATTGCTGTCGGGTCACTGTGGGGAAGTACACAGGCCCGACGGAATTGCTTCCCACCAGAGGGACGGGGTGACCAAAAATGATTGGCGTTAGGTCCTCCCTCAGGGGAGGTGGAGTGCAAACACCGATTGTCAGTCGGACCATCGCGACGAGGCAATTTGGAGCTCCTGTCCCGATACGGACCCACAAAAGGGTAGCAGCGGCCCGGGCATTCGACAGCGCCTGGTAGGGTCGTCGAGCGGCCACCGAGATCGTACGACATGAGGTGGAATCTGCCACGTCGAGCGATACTGGCACTATGGCCGCAGTCCGCTCGAATGACGACACACCACAAAAAAAAGAAAAAAGAAAACATAGCCCACTTACCCTCAACACACCAAAGAACCCTACAAACGAGACAAACGCCGCCGCGAGGAGGTACATGGCAAGCAACCCCCACAAGACACGCAGGCCATCGAGCTTCCAGGCGTCGAGCTCGCTCTCTGCATCGAGGGCGCGGAGGGACTGCCAGGAGCCGGCCAGCTGGAGGGTGAGGAAGGAGTGGATGAGGCCGCCGGCGAGCGTGATCACCAGCGACGCGGATTTGGCGAGACTGGGCATCGTGGCGTATGTGGTGGCGGGGAGAGGAAGGCACTGATGACTGAGCCGAGCACTGCCACACATCACTTGATCCCGAATTTCTCGTACCATAAATCGCCGGGCGGGATCCGAACCGATGTTAGATTCGGAGATCGCCCCGCACCATATGCAACAACAGCCTCGAAAGAGCAGGGTCCAGCATCTTTAAGAAAAGGAAAATAGTGTATCGGACGACATGGCAGATTGAGGAAGCCTTTCAGTTTGCGCGTGGTGCGACAGACCTAGCAGTGTGCCATTTAAACAATTAGATTAATTATTTTCCAGTTCGTCCTTTTCATTCAGATTCAGTCGGCAAGAATTAGAAAATATTTCACTGCACTGTTGAGGTATCGATAAATCAGCTCCAGGTCGAAATTCAATTGTTACCTGCGCGGGATGCACCGCAACTCCAAAACACGTTGTTCGACAATGCCCTCACAGCCAACTTGGAAAATCCTTCGTCTCTCGGGACGAAAAGCGGGGCCAGAATTGCACTCACTTGAAAGTGTATGTATATGTACCAGAAACCCTACTCGGCGGACAAAAATATGTTGTCTCGCCGCCGCGGCTTCAAAGACTGTGTGTAGTTGACTACACTTTTTCATCTGTGTAGCTCTGTGTAGATAGCTAAACTTATGCCAAGTGTAGGTGACCGCGGAACGCAGTGATTGTCATCCTTGTTTGACCCGAAGACATCTCCAATGAAGCATAAGTAGTGCTTGGTACAGCACCAATTTAATGTTTGAGAAATATACTGTACTATTTCGATCAATTCGTAGCGAGCCCCAACATTTTTCGAAAAAAAGAACTCCCATAAATTGGGAAAAAATTATTGCCGCAATAAGAAGGGTCCCGCGTGACGCGTGACTGTCGATTTGAACGAAATAGTACAGTACTCATTTCTTTGTCTGGACTCTGTACATGTGGTGGATCGCGCCGCACCAAGGGGGATCAAAGATAAGAAAAAATGATATCACCTACAAGTATTTTTTTTCGCAACTTTGGGCCTACCCCTCCCCCCCCCCCTACGTAATGGTGATGCCGTCAAATTCCCTTTTAGAGAAGGACATCTGAGGCGGTGGAATATCGAGCTGCGAGATTTTGGCAGTAGGAAGTGGCCTTAGCAGTGATTTGATAGTAAAATAACAGCCCTATATGTGAAATTAAGCTCTCACTGACACGCATTCCCTTCGCATTTCGCTACATCGCATCCCATACATCTCTAGCACATTACTCGCTACTTTGCACTGTTCAACTTTACCTCTCACCTCCAGATTTAAGTTGCAAGAGCTTGGAAAATCAACTAAATGTGATGGGTATCCACACACCTGGACGCACTTTTGTTATCCACATGGAGTACAAGGTATGGGGTCGGTTCCACCATTTGATCCAATCTGTTAATTCCGCCCCAGAGCTAGGCTCAAAACCAGCCTGTCTATGAAGGTGAACCTGTCTGTCTATTGACAGAATTCATAGACAGACAATAACCGGTCTACTCTGTGCTCTAAGCGACTGCAAGTGAGAGATGGGTGATCCTAGGGGGTTTTTTTTTTGATATACCACCTTTCCTATCCACGGATGCCCCAGAAAACCCTTGAGGCACTTCAAGTAGGTTACTATGAGTGAGACAGTGTTTTTTCCATAATATTCCAACGGTTCTGGTGGTCAAGGACCTGGGCACAACGGGAGAGGGCTCGCTTGCAACATGTTCGCTTATCTCTCGCTTGCAGACGCTTACACTCGCTTAACTTATTTACTGGCGGAAAGTTGCCTGCAAGTTACAACTTATTAGAGCCTGTTCAGTTGCGATATTCAGTTTCAGTATTCAGATTCAATTCCCTTTTATAGTAGCTGTGAGAATATTCAGGAATTCTTGATGCATAAGGTGTGTCACATCAAAGGAGCCGCTGGGCACCCCGGCATAACCCCGACACCCGCCGGGACATAGGCCGGCCACCTACCTGCCCACCGATGTTTCTTCTCCCAAATTATGTGATTTGGCTGTGTTAAGGCAAGGAACACAAGATAAAGAGTGTCACAACACATTTGGGCATTCCAATTTGCTTCCTGGCACGGAGAACAGGTGCGGCCATCGTCATCAACACCCCCGAATCGCCGCCAACGATGTCCTCGCACCGACTGATCAATCACGAGGTGGTGAGAAGATGTGATGTGACACACAGAAAGGAAATTGAAACTGAATCTTGAAACTGAATATCGCAACTGAACATGCTCTTAGCATTGAACACCCTTAGTGCTGTCCGTGAAAATTTTCGTTTGCTGAACAGCTCTAATGAAGATGGAAATCACAGCGTGGACGGATGTAATCGGAAATAGGCTGAAGTGACATTGGCACCTTGCCGGCAACAGCAAGGCACCGCTTGACTGATCAAAGCTGTTCAGGTGATGCTTACTTCATTAGAGCTAATATTGGCAATGCCTCGTGTCTTCCTTGCTGTCTCTTCTTCCCTTCACCACCGGATCTCTTGCTGCATTCCTCTACACTTGTCTATCAATGTCCCCGCTTCTGCATTCACGGGCTCCATCTCCAGCACCCCAACAAATGGAATCCAAACTTAAGCAGGCTCTCAGCAACCTCAAGCAGGCACAAAGCCTCTTGCGGCCAGCACTCCGTCTAGGCAAAGCAGCTGTGACAGGCATTGGCATTCCGGGTGTTGAGGGTGTTGTCAATGGAGTTGTAGAACTTGGAGAGATGGTTGTGGTGAGAGCATCTCAGAGACAATTGGATTCTGAAATTAAAAGTGGATAAACAGACCATGCGAGGAAACAAAGATGATCTAGTCAAGCTTAAGAAGCATCTGGATACACTGGATGCTGTAGATTGTTCAAACATGGGGGGTGATTTGAAGCAGAGAGTGGAAACTTTGAAAAAGTTTGTGGTTACAACACAATCTTTGTATGCCTTGTTAATTCTTGGCCATCGCACACAGAGAACTTCATCTGATCACTGCTGATCATAATCAGCTAGCAAAAAGAGGAAAATTTACGCGTTTCCTTGACAGCAAAGGAGACAAGGAAGCAATCCAAAATATTCAGAACTCAATTGTATCCTGCATCCAAGATTTCACTGTGAGCATTGTGACAGTTGCCTCTTACAATCTAACTGTTTGTAGTTCTATGGCACTGTTTCCATTGAGAAGTTGGTTGGAGACATGGTAGCACAAGGTGAATATTTCTATCTCATATGCTTGATGGACATTAACTTCAGAATCAGTTGAAGAGATTCAGAGAAACGTTGGCACCATGACACCACAAGGTGAATATTTCTACTTCATATACTTGATGGACATTAACTTCGGAATCAGTTCAAGAGATCCAGAGAAACATTGGCACTATGACACCACAAGGTAAATATTTCTGGGTCATATGCTGAAGGGGCATTAACTTTTGGAATCAGTCCAAGAGATCCAGAAGAATGTTGACAGCATGGCACCACAAGGTATGCACATTCGATACTTTCAGTAAAGAATGTACACTTATCCTGGAGCAGTTGACCAGGTGCAACAAAAGGCAATTCTTGCGGACCTCAAATATATTTCAGCACAGTACAATGCAGCAAATACCCCAGATAAATGCATGGAAGGCACACGAGTTGAAATCCTCAAGGATGTTTTAACACACTTGACCAGCTTCTCAGATCAGATAGTCATGCTCAGTGGCTCTGCAGGCTCGGGAAAATCAACCATTGCAAAAACTCTGGCGCAAGTTCTAGCTGAGGAAAAACATATTCTAGCAGCATCATTCTTCTTCTCTCGTTACTATACAGAGCGCAGAGAACTGGACTTTCTTCCCACCACTCTTGCTCTACAACTGGCAGATTATAGCAGTGACTTTAGAAGCCATCTTGTGAACCTCTTGCACAAGGACTGTACTAGGATTCTTTTTGCAGATCCAAAGCAGCAGTTTCAAAAGCTGGTTGTAGAAATTCTTGCACAAATGCCATCTTCCCAAACACCATGGATCATTTGTCTAGATGCTCTGGATGAATGCGGAAGTGACCATGGCCGCAACTTTCTCACATGGCTCTCAGAAAGCATTGGTCAGATACCAACTCATATTCGGTTCTTCCTTACTGGACGGCCTCAGGTTCCATCATTTATCAAGCTTGATTGGCTGTCTTCATTGATGCACCCAATCATCCTTGACAATCATGAACCTACTGTGGTAGATGACATCCGACTCTATGTCAGGACATCATTGGACAGTCTTGGCTCAAAGACACACAACAAGTGGAAACCCAAAGCTCAGGATGTGGACTTGATTACCACACGTGCAGATGGGCTCTTTATTTTTGCTGCCACTGTGGTTCGCTATGTTGATGGGAGACAACACAAGGCACACCCCCAAGTGTGTCTTGATAATCTTCTGTACCAGGGAGAGCGACTTCGGGACCTGGATGATTTATATCTCCATATTGTTGATGCAGCCATCTGCCAACCACAGGATGGAGACAAGCTTGATCAAAGGTTCTATGACAATGCCAAAAGAATTCTGAGCACAATTCTGAACCTCTTTGAACCTCTGAATGCACACTGTCTGGGAGAATTGCTTCAAATACCAGAGGAAGATGTCAGAAGGGTTTTGGACCCTTTGAGTGCAATTATCCGAGTTCCAGAAAACAATGAAGGCACTATCAAGGTCATACATCTTTCTTTTCAAGAGTATATGACATCCAGAATACAAGACAAGAGATCAGATCTCCTCTGTGGCACTGAGGAACAGCAATATGCCACAATGATGGACTTGATGGAAGTCATGCAGAGCGGACTGGAATTCAACATCTGCAAGCTACCTACATCACATCTACGCAATGCTGACATGCCTGATATCACGGAAAAATTGAAGGCCTATATTCCAAACCATCTGCGATATGCATGTCTGTTTTGGGGACATCATCTGAAAGGAACAACCTTCAGTTATAAAGTTTCAAATGCTGTGAAGAATGTCCTGGTAGGAAAGCTACTTTTCTGGCTCGAGATTTTGAGCCTCCTGAAGATGGTAAGAAATGCTCCCAGAGCTTTATCAGATTTCCTTTCATGGACCCAGGTTTGGACATCCATTCTATTAAATTTGTGATCAGACTAAAAGGACATTAGGATCAGTCAATTCTGCCTTTCACTGAAGATGCACAGAGATTCATCACATTTTTTGGCCCGGCTATTAGTCAGAGCGCACCACATATTTACATCTCTGCTTTGGCATTGGCACCTGTAGAGTCATATGTCCGGAAAATGTTTCAGTCACAATTTCCCAATTTGTTATCAATCACCAGAGGACAAATGGAGAAGTGGCCATCTACAATAGGTGTTCTGGAGGGCCACACCAGTGATGTACAATCAGTTGTGTTCTCACCAGATGGCAAGCACATTGTCTCTGGCTCTGGAGATCACACTGTGCGCATATGGGATGTAGCAACAGGGGAGCCAGTTGGTGCCCCATTGGAAGGCCACACCGGCTCAATCAATTCAGTTGCATTCTCACCCAATGGCAAGCACATTGTGTCTGGCTCTGACGATCACACTGTGCGCATATGGGATGTAGCAACAGGGGAGCCAGTTGGTGCCCCATTGGAAGGCCACACTGGCCCAGTCTTCTCAGTTGCATTCTCACCTGATGGCAAGCACATTGTCTCTGGCTCTTTTGATCACACTGTGCACATATGGGATGTAGCAGCAGGGGAGCCAGTTGGTGCACCATTGGAAGGCCACACTGGCCCAGTCTTCTCAGTTGCATTCTCACCTGATGGCAAGCACATTGTCTCTGGCTCTTTTGATCACACTGTGCACATATGGGATGTAGCAACAGGGGAGCCAGTTGGTGCACCATTGGAAGGCCACACCGGCCCAGTCTTCTCAGTTGCATTCTCACCCGATGGCAAGCATATTGTGTCTGGCTCTAGCGATCTGTTATGTCCATGCAAATCAGTCTTTCATTTTTTCCCATTATCGGTTCTGGTCGCACTCAATCCAACTCTGATCGTGCTCCCGTCACCTCCGGACACACCATCACGCACTACATCAGACCCTGCACCACTTCCGGTAATACTCCAGCACCACTCCAGCTCACTCCGATCGATTAATGGTTCACCTGCTCCCGGACCTATCCCGGAATACATAGCTCTCGTCCAATCATGGATTGCTGAGTACTTCTTCCTTAATATCCACTTCGCTTTCATTACCTTACCTTCTTGGCCAACTCCGGCTTCACTCCTCACCTCGTTCACCCTCCGGTCATCCTGGTTAATCCCGGAACCTCTGGACTAGTCATCCAGCCCCGACCGGTTCTCTGCGGTCATCCATATCGCCCCGGAACATTCTACCTGAACATTCCACCTGTACTTCACACTGGTCCTTCACTGTGATACAGGTTGTGGCACCTCCGCACTCCTTGGTACATTCCGGACTGTGATTATGTAATCACTCCGAACTCCGGTCCTCCACGTTCCTTGGTTCAGCTCCACTTCACCCACGTCATCTCGGACCTCTGCCTCTATGCATTGGAACTCTCCTAAAGGACTGCCAATGTCCTCCGGAATGATTCCTTGCAACTATGTCCACTCCGGCGACCCGGAGCTCCCAAAACCACCAACACTCAACACCAGTACCTTGGAACTTGTTCATCTCGACTACCAACATACCAGTCCAACATCTGGTACACTTATGCGCTATTCACCTATGCCCCATCACTCCTGCTCTCGTTCCAGTCGCTCCGGACATATCTCCGGAATCCGGAGATACCCGGAGTCACCGGAGTCATCAGACTCTTCCCCGGAACGTTCGCTATTATGCCTTATCAACTCCTATTCCATTTATGCATCCCTTATCACTTCTCATCTATTGTTTCAACGCTCTCATCACTTCTCCTTGTTATCTTTTCATATGCTTCACGCTTCCATCACATTCCCATCATTCCCCATCGCTTCTTCATCTGCCTCAAGGCAGATGTCAAAGCACTTACATCTTATCACTCTTCTATCCATCCGTTCATCTATCAAACCATATGCTCTACCTTTCCCCTTTCCTACTTCCTATTATTCCTTATTCCCACTTCATCTCTTTTGCCGCATGGTAGTGTCTTCTTCCATGTGGTTCACTTCATTTCATGTTGCTTCACTTTGCCTCATGTTACTTATTCCCTTTCGTACTAATTACTTGTCCCCAGTATAAATACCGGTACTTTACATCTTGTACAGTATCCGAAAAATAAAAGTTATCCATGCTTCCTTCTCATGGACTGTTGCCAATCGTCTCTTGAGGTTCTGGTCTATTGCCTCTCGACGTCTCCCTCTCTATGGCCTTGCTCCCGTCTCCCTCTGGTTCCCTCTTGTGACTCCGGTCACTCCGGTCACTCCGGTTTCCGGTCACAACTCCGGAGTCCTCGCTCGGCCATACCAACAACTGCGGTTCAACTCCGGGTTGTCTCCCATGTCTTGGATATGCCTCTAGTTCGCTCCGGCACACTCCCTTCGCATCTTCTTCTTGTCAATCATTCTGGTTCACACCGGAACTGCGCTGGACGACTACCCAACAAACACCGGTTATGCTCTTGTGTCTCCGGTCCAGGCTATCCCTGTCCCGTCGCCATCTTCGAGCTCGTACGACTCGGACCTTGGCATAGGACACTTCCCCATCTCGCAGCCCGAGGCCAGTCAGTCGGTCACCCTAGCTGAGTTGTGGTGTTCCGAGAAGTGGCTGATCTAGACATCCATTCATCTCCGGTTCGCGGCTTAGCCCGGCTCCGGTCATATGATCGGATATTCCTTCCCTCTTGGCTCAGCGATATAACAGTATTTTTCGGATCCTCTGTCTGGCCTCATCTGCTTGCTGTGTCATCATGCATGCAGATAGTCCTCTCACCGCTGTGCTTGTGTATCTGGATTCCGGACAACAATTCCGGTGATCGATATCCATTGATCCTTGCACTTCCACTCATTCCCTCATGACCCCTTATGACTTCGCTGCACTCCGGCTGCCCTTGTGGCCCCGGGTGTATTCCGGTTGAATTCCGGACTTCCTTATCACGACTTCCATCCACTCCGGTTGCCTCTACGGTCCGGAGTGAACTCCGGTGCACTCTGGAGTCTTCTCCCATGACTCCTACTCACTCCGATGCATTCCGGAGTTTTCTCCCACGACTTCTACCCACTCTGGTCGCCTCTCTGAGGTTCCGGGTGGTTGCAGACTCTGTTTGCTCCATTTGTCCATTCCTAACGACTTCTACCCATTCTGGTAGCTGCTGTGCAGCCCCAGGTGGATTCCGGACTATTGTCTGGCCCATTTTCTCATGACCCTCACGACCACGGGAATATTACCAGCTTGCTGCCGGTTCACATCCCACGCATCTCCGGTTCATCCGGACTCTATACCCTGGTGGTGATCATCTCCTGTCGACTAAATGTCACATGACTTGCATCCCTTGTCACTCCTGCGACGTCTCCGAACTTGCAGGAAAACCCGGATCCTGCTACATCACCGCCCGCGCTCCGTTGAGCTGCAAGGTTGAAAAGCAACATAATCCGCTACCCCACATCTTCTTTGACCCTGTGCGCGCACACCTCAAGCATAAAGCTTGAATCCTGTTATGGCCTTTCCGGTTACGGAAGGACACTCCGGACTCTTACCGGTTGGCCCCGGTTCCACTCCGGCTGCTGTCTTCGCCATGTCTTGCGACAACCACCAGTCCCCGATCCTTCTATGGATATCTTGTGGCTTTGATGCCAGCGCCCAAATCCCGGACTTTGTCCTCGGGCGTTCTTTCCGGTTCTAGGGCTTGTCAGGCCTTGTCCTCGCTCCGGACGACATTCTGGTTGCCACGGCGCTTGACCTGAACAGATAAGAGCACACCGGAAGCATCTTCATCGATAGCTTTCCACCGCGCCTCTGTTCCGGACTTTCGCAATTCCTCCGGTCGTCACTCCGCTCGTTTCCGGAATCTCGGCTACATGCCTTGTTCCTCTCGAGCACCACTCCGGTTTGGCTAATGCCTCCGGATATACCCCGAAGCATCCCCGCTTCACCATCCTTTGACAACTCGACATCTTGTCTTTGTTGCTCTTCGGATTGGTTTCTTCCGGAACGTCTGACCTCCGGTCCACGTTCTTATCCCCTTTTATCTTCCACCTGTTCATCCCGCCCAGTTGATTGGTTGGTTTCAAATTCCGGTTATCGACTTGAATCTCTCTTGCAGCAACAGCTACGTTGAACAAAATGTATAAGAGCTCACCGGGGAATCCTAACCCGATTACTTCCACCGAGCCCGCATTCTCAACTTTCGCCTCGCCTTCGGAGAGTTCTCGTCACCATTCCGGTTTTCTACACCTTTCTTTTTCGACTCATTGGCACCCCTTGGAGCTGGATTGCTCATACTCCACCTCCTCGTTCCACTCCGGTTTTTCCGGAGCTGAACTCCGGTTGTTTTCCGGTCCTTCAATCCCGGACCTCTGGAACTCAACCACTCCTAATTCCGGTCGCTTGCTGCAGTTCCCGCAGTATCTCCGGAACGCTCAGGTTTCAGCTGGGAGCTTCAATGTGCTCGCTGTTATCCTTTGAGCACCTCCGAAAATTTCGAACCTTTTTCAGTCCGAGTTCAGATCAATTTGGACATCACTATCACAGCTCTAGGTTGCGTTATCGCTTTGCATCGGCCATATCCGGTATCTGGTGACTATGGCTTGTGATGCCTGCTTCAAATTGCCTCCAAACTCTTCATTTGCCTTTGCCAACACTTTGGCAATGCTGTTTTGTGTTCAGAAAATTTTCATCCTCTCCCTTCGACCTGTTCCGTTGCCCGTAACAGTCTCCGGGTCTTGACCCTTGCCCGGAGTCTACTCCGGTCATTGTTGCCATTCCGGAGTCAATCCTGGTGCTTCGGAGTCCCTCAGGTCGATCTCCAGGGTTTCATTCAGCACCATCCGCTGCTGTTTGCTCCCCTCTGGTTGCACTCGCTCTGTGTGATCAACTCCGAAAATTCCGGAACTCTCAATTTGATCTCTGGACATCTGTTCCATGTTCCAGACATCCTCTGGACTTCTTTGCTGTTGATCCCTCCAGCAATTCTGTCCTTTTGTTCCTGGAATCTTCAACCCTCCATCGGTTTTTATCTTTGCTCTCAGATTTTATCCGCCCCTTTTATTGTCCTTCCCGGTGCGTTTCCGGTCGCCTATCTGGTCTTCTGGCATCGCTCCAACACTCCGCTTCAATGTCCTCCTCCTCCCTCCTCCATCCGACAACTTCAAGCATTTATTCAACTTTCCCCGATGGCTTTCGCCCCTCTGTATTTTTTGGAGCCCTTACAAAACCCTTCCTGCGGGTTTTTTTTCCATGTGGACTTACTTGAATTCTTCTCCGTCGAATTTTCCCACGGTCTCCGGTTCTCCGGGCTCTCCGAGCTCCGGTCCACTCCGGACACCCTAGGATCAAGCACCCGCATGCATCAGTGCCACTTTGGCCTGCACACCAACGTTCTATCCTCCCTTGAGTGGTCTCCTTGACGCCACAGTTGGTGCCCATGGAGATTTCACCCTTCCGGCCTTGATGGCTGGTCTCCATGGTGACAGCTCTTTATTGCGCTGTCATGTCCACCCCGGACAATCCTGTCCTCTGTTGGACTCTCTGGTCATTCTATTGACACTCCTGCCCCATCGGATTTTATGCTTCTTGCCTCTGGTTATTCAAAATGCCTTTGGCCCAACTCCGGTTGACCCGGACATCTTGGTTTAAATTATTTTCAACTTCGACATTTCCTCCGGTGGTCTTCGATCCTCTGTACTTCTTTGGAGCCCTTCAACAAAAACTCTTCTTAGCGAGTTTTCTTACATGTGGTCTTGCACTCCCTTCCCTCCGCCTCTCTCCCTCCAGTCCCTTCCAAATCGCTCCCCTCCTTGGTCCGGTTCCTTTCGGGGTTCCCGGCTACACTCAGTACTCCGGTATTGACCGGAAAATATTCTGGCATCACCTGGACTACTCGCTTGACCATGTGCCTTCAGTGCCAGTTCTTTGACACTGCGCGTCGACGTAACCATCCATGTCTTTGACTGGATTGGTCTTCTATCTTTGAACACCAGAGTCAGTCGCACCCACAGTTGATTCACCCTTTCATCCTTGATGGATGACCTCTGTGGTTTCCAAGACCTTCTTCGTTGAAGGCACTGTAATCCTTGAAAAGGATTGCTTCCCCCTCCGGCTTCATCCTGTCGCTCCGGAATTCCGGACGCTTCTCGTGTCGCCAAACTCGCCCGGACCTTGGCCGGTCTCATTCCCACATATGTTTGGTCAAACCTCAAGCTACTCCGGGTTCCCTCAGTCCTTTCAGCGGCCCTCCAGACGTTTTTGGACTGCTCCCTTCAATTCCAACATCCACTCCTTCTATCCACCATCCTTATCTACTTCCCTTCCACATCCCATTCCTTCTTCAACATCATTCAACTCGGCTTGCAGCGATGCTGCTATTCCTTCATTCTCCAACTCAACTTCCAACATTCCGGTTATCTCTCCGGATTCCCACGCCCTCCGGCTTATTTCATTTCACCTCCGGTATCTTTCCGGCCTTTTCTGTGCACTCCCTGCTGTTCCCTCTCCATCCGTCGAGGCCTTTAGGTTTCCGGTCGTTGCACATCAACTCCGGAATCTTCGTTATGGCTTCCCACACCCACGGATCCCTCTACTCACCCTGTCCTTCAGTCCCTTGAGGGCAAGGAACGTAAAGGGGGGATACTGTTATGTCCATGCAAATCAGTCTTTCATTTTTTCCCATTATCGGTTCTGGTCGCACTCAATCCAACTCTGATCGTGCTCCCGTCACCTCCGGACACACCATCACGCACTACATCAGACCCTGCACCACTTCCGGTAATACTCCAGCACCACTCCAGCTCACTCCGATCGATTAATGGTTCACCTGCTCCCGGACCTATCCCGGAATACATAGCTCTCGTCCAATCATGGATTGCTGAGTACTTCTTCCTTAATATCCACTTCGCTTTCATTACCTTACCTTCTTGGCCAACTCCGGCTTCACTCCTCACCTCGTTCACCCTCCGGTCATCCTGGTTAATCCCGGAACCTCTGGACTAGTCATCCAGCCCCGACCGGTTCTCTGCGGTCATCCATATCGCCCCGGAACATTCTACCTGAACATTCCACCTGTACTTCACACTGGTCCTTCACTGTGATACAGGTTGTGGCACCTCCGCACTCCTTGGTACATTCCGGACTGTGATTATGTAATCACTCCGAACTCCGGTCCTCCACGTTCCTTGGTTCAGCTCCACTTCACCCACGTCATCTCGGACCTCTGCCTCTATGCATTGGAACTCTCCTAAAGGACTGCCAATGTCCTCCGGAATGATTCCTTGCAACTATGTCCACTCCGGCGACCCGGAGCTCCCAAAACCACCAACACTCAACACCAGTACCTTGGAACTTGTTCATCTCGACTACCAACATACCAGTCCAACATCTGGTACACTTATGCGCTATTCACCTATGCCCCATCACTCCTGCTCTCGTTCCAGTCGCTCCGGACATATCTCCGGAATCCGGAGATACCCGGAGTCACCGGAGTCATCAGACTCTTCCCCGGAACGTTCGCTATTATGCCTTATCAACTCCTATTCCATTTATGCATCCCTTATCACTTCTCATCTATTGTTTCAACGCTCTCATCACTTCTCCTTGTTATCTTTTCATATGCTTCACGCTTCCATCACATTCCCATCATTCCCCATCGCTTCTTCATCTGCCTCAAGGCAGATGTCAAAGCACTTACATCTTATCACTCTTCTATCCATCCGTTCATCTATCAAACCATATGCTCTACCTTTCCCCTTTCCTACTTCCTATTATTCCTTATTCCCACTTCATCTCTTTTGCCGCATGGTAGTGTCTTCTTCCATGTGGTTCACTTCATTTCATGTTGCTTCACTTTGCCTCATGTTACTTATTCCCTTTCGTACTAATTACTTGTCCCCAGTATAAATACCGGTACTTTACATCTTGTACAGTATCCGAAAAATAAAAGTTATCCATGCTTCCTTCTCATGGACTGTTGCCAATCGTCTCTTGAGGTTCTGGTCTATTGCCTCTCGACGTCTCCCTCTCTATGGCCTTGCTCCCGTCTCCCTCTGGTTCCCTCTTGTGACTCCGGTCACTCCGGTCACTCCGGTTTCCGGTCACAACTCCGGAGTCCTCGCTCGGCCATACCAACAACTGCGGTTCAACTCCGGGTTGTCTCCCATGTCTTGGATATGCCTCTAGTTCGCTCCGGCACACTCCCTTCGCATCTTCTTCTTGTCAATCATTCTGGTTCACACCGGAACTGCGCTGGACGACTACCCAACAAACACCGGTTATGCTCTTGTGTCTCCGGTCCAGGCTATCCCTGTCCCGTCGCCATCTTCGAGCTCGTACGACTCGGACCTTGGCATAGGACACTTCCCCATCTCGCAGCCCGAGGCCAGTCAGTCGGTCACCCTAGCTGAGTTGTGGTGTTCCGAGAAGTGGCTGATCTAGACATCCATTCATCTCCGGTTCGCGGCTTAGCCCGGCTCCGGTCATATGATCGGATATTCCTTCCCTCTTGGCTCAGCGATATAACACGATCACACCATGCGCATATGGGATGTAGCAACAGGGAAGCCAGTTGGTGCAGCATTGCAAGGTCACACTAACTGGGTCCCCTCAGTTGCATTCTCACCCGATGGCAAGCACATTGTGTCTGGCTCTGGCGATTGCACTGTGCGCATATGGGATGTAGCAACAGGGGAGCCAGTTGGTGCCCCATTGAACGGCCACACCAGCTCGGTCTTCTCAGTTGCATTCTCACCCGATGGCAAGCACATTGTGTCTGGCTCTGGCGATTGCACTGTGCGCATATGGGATGTAGCAACAGGGGAGCCAGTTGGTGCCCCATTGAACGGCCACACCCACCTCGTCTTCTCAGTTGCATTCTCACCTGATGGCAAGCACATTGTCTCTGGCTCTTTTGATCACACTGTGCACATATGGGATGTAGCAACAGGGGAGCCAGTTGGTGGCCCATTGGAAGACCACACTGGCCCAGTCTTCTCAGTTGCATTCTCACCTGATGGCAAGCACATTGTGTCTGGCTCTGGCGATTGCACTGTGCACATATGGGATGTAGCAACAGGGGAGCCAGTTGGTGCCCCATTGGAAGACCACACCGGCCCAGTCTTCTCAGTTGCATTCTCACCTGATGGCAAGCACATTGTGTCTGGCTCTAGCGATCCCACCATGCACATATGGGATGTAGCAACAGGGGAGCCAGTTGGTGCCCCTTTGGAAGGCCACACCAGCTCGGTCTTCTCAGTTGCATTCTCACCCGATGGCAAACACATTGTGTCTGGCTCTTATGATCACACTGTGCGCATATGGAATGTAGCAACAGGGGAGCCAGTTGGTGCACCATCGGAAGGCCACACCAGCTCGGTACCCTCAGTTGCATTCTCACCCGATGGCAAGCACATTGTGTCTGGCTCCGACGATCACACTGTGCGCATATGGGATGTAGCAACAGGGGAGCCAGTTGGTGCCCCATTGGAAGGCCACACCGGCTCAATCAATTCAGTTGCATTCTCACCCGATGGCAAGCACATTGTGTCTGGCTCTTATGATCACACTGTGCGCATATGGGATGTAGCAACAGGGGAGCCAGTTGGTGCCCCATTGGAAGGCCACACTGACTCGGTCCCCTCAGTTGCATTCTCACCTGATGGCAAGCACATTGTGTCTGGCTCATATGATCACACTGTGTGCATATGGGATGTAGCAACAGGGGAGGCAGTTGGTGCCCCATCAGAAGGCCACACCAGCTCAATCAATTCAGTTGCATTCTCACCCGATGGCAAACACATTGTGTCTGGCTCTTATGATCACACTGTGCGCATATGGAATGTAGCAACAGGGGAGCCAGTTGGTGCACCATCGGAAGGCCACACCAGCTCGGTACCCTCAGTTGCATTCTCACCCGATGGCAAGCACATTGTGTCTGGCTCCGACGATCACACTGTGCGCATATGGGATGTAGCAACAGGGGAGCCAGTTGGTGCCCCATTGGAAGGCCACACCGGCTCAATCAATTCAGTTGCATTCTCACCCGATGGCAAGCACATTGTGTCTGGCTCTTATGATCACACTGTGCGCATATGGGATGTAGCAACAGGGGAGCCAGTTGGTGCCCCATTGGAAGGCCACACTGACTCGGTCCCCTCAGTTGCATTCTCACCCGATGGCAAGCACATTGTGTCTGGCTCATATGATCACACTGTGTGCATATGGGATGTAGCAACAGGGGAGGCAGTTGGTGCCCCATCAGAAGGCCACACCAGCTCGGTCTTCTCAGTTGCATCCTCACCAGATGGCGAGCAAATTGTGTCTGGCTCTCTTAATTCTGCACTGCACATACTGGATACTGCGGCTGCAAAGTTCTCCAGCAATCTGCCCCATCCTGCCCCGGTCAATATCAATGATCACCATTCTATCTCGGTAAGCTCATCTGAATATCAGTTTATATTTTTCTATGCTTCTCCCCCCATCCTAGATGGTCCCAGCCAATGCACATTTCCAACTTCGTGAAGGCTGGTTCTCCACTCCATCAACATTGCTCTTCTGGCTTCCAAGTCAATATAGAACAGGTTTTTGGTACCCAAATCACACAATAGTGATTCATAGGCAATCCACACGGCCCTCTTATGCTAATTTTGTTCATGGTCCTGAGTGGACACATTGCTACTCATTAAATGTCATATAACCTTCCATGAAACATACATCGATTCATGTACACACTTTCAATTCATTCTTTGTTTACCCTTGAGTGATGATAGAGTAGATTGACAGGAACTACCTCGTGCAAAGCCCAAATCACTTAGAAACTACAATTTGGCTCTCAAACTACCGGTCCTCATCTTTGGAAGTACATTCATCACTACCCGTTGGCATAATAGACCTTGGAAAGGGTGTAAGGTGTTAGATAGGGTTAGTTAGTTGGTTAGGCTTAAGGTTTATTACATTGTCGTCTTTTGCATTGTGAGCTATCACTTTGTGATACACTCAAGCGCGGCGGTGTGATGCGGACTGCGGTTCCGTGAGATGTCTGACCAATGAATTGGTTTCTGTCAGGCAAATACACGAAGGTGATTTGTCCTCTAGAGGGAAATTACTTTGTTGCGGAGAAACGTAGCTACTCTTACGCTACGGAAGGTTTATATAAGTGTGGTGGTGGTGGTGATATGGTACAATCCGTTTCCGTGAGGATTTAGGATGTAGGCGCTAGGTTCCTCGTTGGGGGCTAGCCTTCCAAGAAAGCCGCGGTTGGAGGTCGCTCTACACTTGCGCGAAGGAATGGAGCTTCGCAATGCGAGCGTCGATCCGAGCTGGGAGACCTGGGTGATATGGGGTTTCTCTTTTCTCCTTGCCTCGTATCATTCGGGCAAGCAGTGTCTTCAGAACGTGGGTTTTAACACAGCACGAGTGAGCTATAGCTCTTTTCCTCCGTAGCCCGTTTTCTTTCTGTGCTTGTGTGAACGCGCAATGGATGAGTTTCCGTGACGAGTTTGGCAAAGTTGTATTAGAATGAAATGGTGGAGTGGTTATAATCTTCACGGTTAAGCCTTCCGTGAAGATGGGAGTGGTGCCCTGCGCACGGATCTGTGTTTGAGCCTCCGAAACAACAGTTGCATGCAGCTAAGTAGGGGCTGCTGGCTGTTTAGAAGTACGTGCTTTTCATTGACTGCACCGTGACCAACGCCTTTGTAATCAACAATTTCCTCCTGACCCGCTAGCCCCACAGAGGACAGTGTAGCCTGAGCTAGTATGTGTATATGAGAGACAGCTCCGCCCGTAAGGCTGGGGGGAGGTAGCTTAGGTGTGAGCAGTGGGGGATAACAAGATGCTTTCCTTGGTAAATACATCTGGTTTTCATATGTATTCCCGCCTGATTACCGCGCGCAAACTTCTCCGTGAAGCCTCTGTCACATCTTCCTTCCTGTAAATCCTCACATGCCCTCCGCGAAGTTCGACTCCCATGTTCTCTGTTAAGTTTGATGCACACGCCTTCTGTTAGGCTCAATGGAAAGCTGTCCCCACGACCTTTACGTTCGCCCGATCCCGTCGCTTTGCATGTCCCGTAACAATTCGTGAGTCGTCCGTGAATATGTCTGTGCAGCGTTCCTTGATACCTTGGCTCCTGTGAAGTCTGATTGCTGGTTATTCGAGGTATAGGCCTGGTGGCGTAACTGGTAACATGCGCATTTATTGTACGCCATGGTGACACATAATCCTTCAAATGTGAGACCCTCGTTCGATCCGAGGTCAGGCCGTGTTCGCAAGTCCTGGTGACTTTTTCCCACGCTCTGTAGGTGTGTTTTTCCATCACGGAGAGAGTGTGCGCAAGTATTCGACCGTGAGTGACACAGGGGGCAAAGTGATGCGCACTTGTCATAAGCGCATCCATTGCGCATCCGACAGGCATGCGCTACGCTCTCGCTGCGTCCTTGCCATTGAGCTTAGGTAATCCCATTTCCTCCCTACGTGAGTTCGATTCTGTCAAAAGTCATCTTTTATGTTTCGGACTTTCCCAATCCGGAGATCTCTAACCATTCAAAGTCTATGTATTCTGCAGTTCAGTGTAAGATTTAATGGATATCTAACATGCCTCCCTTACATGCCGAGTGGCCAATGTGATAGACACAGACCTTCTGATCTGTATGAACATATATAAGGTGATGGTTCTCAGATGAGTGGCAAGTTCAACAGTGAGAATTTATCTCAGGTCTGTTCAGAATCAGAAAAGATTCAAGCACATTGTATAACCGATTCTGGTGTGTCTTGTGGATGCAGTCTGACATAGACCAGAGATATTAACAATTTTTCACTGCTCGAGAAATGTGATGGTTTAATACTAGTAGAGCACTAGCTATGCTAGAGGAAGTAGGCCCAGAAATTCGGAGCTAGGCAACTCCGTTGCCACTTCTTGTCGGAGATCTCTGGCCGCCAAACTCTCGGCAATTTTAGTGAAATCTGGGCAATAAATCCAGATAAATACCAAACAGAGGTGAGATCATCAGTCATTGGAAAGCATTCTGGAAGCTGAATGGGATAGAAGAATTGGAGAACAGCGACATACACTCACATATGCCAATGAGATCCCAAACCCGTGCATTGACAGATTATTTAAAGTCCATAACAGAAGTTTATGGGTCACTGAGCCTTCATGGTGCACAGTCAGAGCACTCCAACGGCACATGTTTACTTTTTATGGCCTGAAGTCATCCACATTTGTGGCTTGGACACTATAGACTGAAAGATGAAAAAGTGACTTTCGACAGGATTGTAACTCACGTAGGGAAGAAATGGAATTACCTAAGCTCAATGGTAAAGACGCAGCGAGAGCGTAACACATGCCTGTCGGATGCGCTTATGACGAGTGCATATCACTTTGCCCCCTGTGTGATTCCGTGGGTGTTGATTGTTGTTTCATGGGTGTTTGCAGTATAGGCCCAGTGGCGTAGCTGGTAATGCGCGCATTTGCAGTACTGTGAAAAGTGACAGTGACCCATAATCTACGAATGTGAGAACCTTGTTTGATTCGAGGTCGGGCCATTCACAATTTTGCTACCCTTTTTCCGCGGGTGTTCCGTAGTCGTGTTCCGTAGTGCGTGTGTTCCATAGGAGTGCATTACTTTTTTGTCCGCGCAGAGAGCGTCCGCCAGGCCAGTTTTCAACCGTGGGAAAAACCTCCGTGACAGTGCCGTGTAGTCTGAGGCTATCGTGATTTTCTCCGTGAGTCGTTTCGTTGCTGATTTCTGCTGCGCTTGAGCCTATCACAAAGTGATAGCTCACAGCGGAAATCAGCAATGAAACAGCTCACAGAGGAAATCACAATAAGCTTTCAGGCATGACTTCCAACTCTTGCTAGGCTTGCCCCTCAACGTCTTCTTGAATCCAAATGACACCCAGTTTTACCCTGAACCCTTAAACACTGACACTCTGACCTACATCACTGAACACAGAAATTGTCGTCAAAATTCACTGGTGGTAGATACGGCTCAACCCTTGCATTGGTACTCACCTTTTAATACAGCTAGATCTTAGAGTTCTTCGAGGTAAGTCTCGTTCCACTCTATCTCATCCAATGTCACCCTTGACTGACTGACTGGCTTGAAGGCAGTAGCCATTGACCTAATCTTGATCAACTATACTTACACAATTTCTGTACCGCTGTATATATTTAGGCTCATGGTACGTCTCAGTCTATCTTGAATCTCTTCTCAACTCACTTCCAACTCCCAGATAATACAATCCCCTGTTTATTTGGCACCCTCAGGCGGTAACTCAACTTGCTTTTACCTTCAGTAACCGCCACTCGTTGGAATCTGAGAGCTCATTTGGTTCAAGGTATGTGTCTAGAATACTTCATTGTGGCTAATTGGACTGACCCCTTGACTCCGATTTTCGTCTTTGAATTGAACATCGAGTTCAGTTGAATTGTGGTACAGTATGGTTGGTTCAACTTTTTGGGTTAATTTCGCTCGGGTTGTGCTCTTATCAGTCGCATGCCTTCGGGGAATCGCAGCTTCATAAGCTTACTCCAATGCATCTGACTGGACTCCCAAGCCCTTTTTTTCTGGGTTGAGACCTTTGATTTGACGCGAGTCGAAGTAATGCTTCGCTCGGAGGCCTTCAGGCCGAGGTTGAACCGAGTTCCTTCCTCAATGTGCACGAGGGTATGACCGCCTGAAGTTTTGCTCGTTCGTTGCATGTTGCTTTCAAACAGCCCACATTCGCTGCATCTCATGTTCATCTCGGCATGGGCGCGAACGTTCACTTATGCTATGTAGTTCAATTTTTTTTTTCATTGGTTCGTTGCACGTCCTTTCAACCAGCCTCATTCATTGCATCTCCATGTTCATCTCCGCATGGATACGAGTGTTCACTTATGCTATGTGGTTCAATTCCTTTTGGTTTCTTTTTGGCTTGGGTCGCAGAATTGGACTCTTGCATGCGACGGTTGAAGCCTCTAATATTTGCTGCAAGGAACCTGCGGCATAGAGCTCATCGAGGCATTAAATGCCCGCAAAGCATCAAGTGTTCGAAGCCTTGCTTCACCATCTAGGCCTTACATACTCTCATTGACGTCGAACCAGGCCCTTGACCGCGAGTTGGAGGTGTTTCAACATCGGGTCCCGCTTTAGTGCAGCCAGGATGGCGGAGCTTCGATTGAACCTCTGTATTGCCTTGGATTTGATATTTTCATCCAGGCATCGACCCTTTACCTATGAAGCCTCGAGCATCGTCTCAAAGGGCCTTGGTCTCCCTTGACTTGACTTTCATACTACGGTCAAAATGCCGGTTTGGGGGTACAATTCACTTGCCTATGTGCCGTTCGCTTTACTGACGTATGCATTCAAACTTGACCCTCACTTGCTCTGCAGACTATCGCCGCTGGGTTCAAGGTATGTCCGTTTTGCTGCAGGAAGATATCAATTGAACCGACCTTTAGCTTCTGAGATCCATCCAACTCAAGGCTGCTAATTATTCGAGCAGCACCTCAACTCGAGGATCTTGGGCATGTATTCAACCTCGATATTTTGGACTCGAGGTAGGTTTCTTCCATCGTCGAGTCATTCAGCTGTGCAACTGGGTCGTAGATTCAATTACAACGTGCTCGAGTTCGATGTTGACCCGTCAAGCATATATATTCCAACCTCAGGTTAAAATCTCTCATCTCCTGGCATTCCACCATAGAAAGCAACAGTATTGCAATACATTAGGATAATACCACAGACCGCATCACATTATGGGCGGTCTTTTACCGATAGGCCAGTTATACCCGCGTTGCAATGTGTCCATGGACACTATATATATGTATATATATTCTGACTATCTGTACACTTGCGCACAACCAACCTCGGCAAGCACGGCAAGCCCTCATTTTGATTGTATCGTCGCAGCCGCCATCAAACACATCTCTTTTCGGTCGTTTAGCGAGGAAATCAATAATCCTCGCTGGTAAGCATCCTCGCCACTCGGCTATTCACCTCCGCCATCAAATCTTCCCATGTCAATCACTGCAAAACCAGGCACTCGACCCGACACTCTCTTTCACAGCGCCTTGTGCCACTGCGCGCCGATAAATTTACACACTGTTTGTCCTTCTCGCTTCTACTCTCTCTGTACTGTACTTACCAAAAAAAGCCCATGTCAATCACTGCAAAACCAGGCGCTCGACCCGACGCTCTCTTTCACAGCGCCTTGCGGGCCACTATGGGCCCAATCGCTCTCTTTCACCGCGCCTTGCAGGGCCACTACGGGCCCAATACACATAAAATTACACACCGTTGTGATACGGACTGCGGTTCCGTGAGTTGTCTGACCAGGTGAGGTATAGTCAGGCAAAAGCACGAAATTAGTTCGTCCTTTAGAGGGAAATTTCTCTGTCGCGGAGATTCGTCTGCTACGGTAGTACACGTGATGTTATGTATTTAAAATTGTGGTGGTGGTGGTACAGTTCCTTCCGCACGGAATGAACAGTTTCGCTAGGTTCCTCAATTTTTTTATTTCCTTGTTGGGGGCTAGCCTTCCAGGAAAGCTTCGATCAGAGGGTTTTCTTTTCTTATCTCCTTGCCTCGTATAGGTTGGGCAAGCAGTATCTTCAGAACTGTCGAACACAACGCGTACGGGTTATAGCGTAGTCCTTCGTAACCCGGCTTTTTCTCTACGCTGTGGTGGTACGGCCAAGGAGTGTCAATTCCGTGGGCGTGCGTGTGGCGAAATGGTGAGAATGAATCGTGGAGTGGTTATAATCGAATCGGATAAGCCTTCCGCGACAATGGGGGTGGTACTCCGCGCACGGGTCTGCGTTCGAGGCCCAAGCCAACGGTTACACGCTGCTAAGTTGGGCTGCTGGCCGTTTAGAAGTTTCGCCGCGTGTTTTACAACCACGCGAGCTATCAACACCGATGTTTTCTATAATTCCCTCTGGCTTGTTCTATTAAGCCAGAAGTACTACGGACAAGCCTCCTTGATTGAAGCTTCGGCCCAAATTGACCTTGGTTGATCCCACGGAGGGCGGTGCAACCTGAGCGAGTATGTATTTGACTAGATTCTCACCCCGTATGATCGAGGGGGAGTAGCTTAGGTATGAGCAGTGGGAGGTAATAATATGCCTTCTTCTACGGACGTCCCTGCTTTTATACTAATTTCTTTCCGACCGCCACGTGCGACCTTATTCCTCATTCGTCCACGGACCCCTTTTGACACTGCGCTCCTTGCCTCGCGGCGGGGATCTCCATGCTTTCCCGTGCGCTTGAAGGAGATACCTAACTCACGGACTGTAACGTTGCTGCCCGTGCACCCAATTTCCGTACTCCGTAGCTGGCGCACCTCCTTCTGTAGCTTTGATATGTGTATTTTTCCGCGTGGCGACAATTTCCGTACTCCATGCAGCACTCCGCGTCGGCGATGTTTCCCGTTCCGTGTTCTGCATGTGCATCATGTCAATTTGTTAATTTTTGTGAGGACCATGGCAATTTGAGGATTTTTGCAGTGGTAGGCCTGGTGGCGTAACTGGTAACGCGCGCATTTGCAGTACTTTTCCTCGTAATATTTAAATGCGAGACCCTCGTTCGATTCGAGGTCAGGCCATGTTGGCGAATGCATTCCTTCCTTTTTCTGTGCGTGTTCTGTAGTGCGTGTTTGCCTTTTTCAGCCACAGAGGGAGCGTATCACAAAGTGATAGCTCACACCGTTCCTTTTCGCTTCTACTCGTCTCTGTACTGTACTTACCAAAAAAGGAAATCTTTTCTACTTCAGTACTTCTTCGACGTCGCCCCCGACGCTCTCTTTCACAGCGCCTCCCAGGCCACTACGAGCCCAATACATATAAAATTATCTAAGTGTAATTACACACCATTCGTCCTTCTCGCTTCTTGTACTGTACTTACTAAAAAGGGAAATATTTCTAATCCATTACTTCGTCGTTGCCTTTGTCTTCGTAATCCGGTGCGCCTTCTTCCTCATTCCTATCCTCCTCACCATCATCGTCCTTGTCTTCTTCCGCCATGATATCCACCACCACATGCTCTCCACCCATCGTCTCTTTCGCCAGATATGCCCACCCCTTCTCTCGGATCTTCGCCCAATCCGTCGTCAGTTTCCCGCACATCCTGTTCTCGTGGTCTGCCTGCTCCAACGCATACGCCATGAGACCCTCTTGCAGCTCGTCCAACACGCCGCTATTTGCTCGCTCCGCTGCTCGCCCCAACCACTCGTACAATGCCCAGTATCCATACTCGATCGTCCGCCGCATTTCTTCCTCTACCAGCACCACGTCCTCGTGCCTCCGCCGCATCCTCACGTACACCTTACACCATTCTACTTGCAGTGCTAAATACAGCCCTTGTTAACGTTGAAAACAAAATCAAATTTGCCCTCGTACCTTCCACCAGCTCTGCCTCGTCGGGTTCCGTCGTCTTCGCCGAGTACCAGATCCACGAAAGTGTTCATCTCCCCTCCCCCAATGCCACCACTCCAAACACCGCGATCCCACCCTCCTCTTCGATCCCCTCGTGGTTGTGTACCCCCTGCCGCTGAGACGCCTCCTCCTCCGTCAGTGCCCGCTCATTCAGCGCCCGCACATCTGAATCCTCCAAAATCCGGAGCTCCCTCTCCCACACACCATGCTCCTTCAAGCGCGTCAGCACATGCCGCGCATAGCGGTATCGCAGCTTCGCCTTGTGAATTCTGACGTTGATCTGTCGCAGAACCCCCTGGCCCCGTGTGAGCATTCTCTGCCCGGTACAGTGCCGCAGACGATAATGATTTGTCACCGTCCGCGTTTGCAGGCCTTGCCGCAACGCCTCAAGGGCCTCCCGCGCCTCCCCAATACGCAGCTCCGTCTCCACCTCCACCAGCCCCACTGCGCACGCGTTCGTCCGCTTTGTGCTATCCGCCAGCTCTGACGGCATGAATAGGCGCACCGCCTCCGCCTCCCGATCCGCCTCAGAATCCCACAAAGCCCGCTGCGTCGCATTCAGGAACCGCCGGACTTTGGGTATATACGTCCGCTGCAGTTTCCGGAACGCCCGAATGTGCTTCGTCAGTGCTGCTCGTCGTGTCATGAACACCACCGTCTGCGTGTCCGTTGGGTTCGCGAAGCCTTCACGTCAACCGCCATATTTCTTCTGTATACTGCCGTTAGTGTCATTCATCCCGGCGGACCTGCGAAAACGTACTGGGATTCCTCGATCTCTAATCCCATGAGAATGAAGGTACTCGGCGTGTCCTCCCGCTCCACCTCAACCCCCTCTCCGCTTCGCAGTAATTCCTCCTTCGCCAGCTTCAGCTGAATGTCGCGCATTGACGTTACTGAATAAAAGATTTCTGTCAGCCTTCAAGTGTGAGCAACATTTGACGGTTTACCTCGCTCCTTCAATTCAAACAGCGAGTCTGCTCCATCCGTATGCTGTTGCAACTCCCACTCCCCCACCCACACCTTCCACCCCTCCACCATATCTGGCGCCACCTCACGCAACGCTGCATCAAACACCTCAAAAGTGTCTCGATGAACCTGGCCTTCCTTTACATTTTCCCCCATCCGCTTGGTGAAAATCCCGCGCCACGACACCTGCCGTCGCCAGTTGTGGAACCCAAACAGATCCTCCAACGTGGCAGCACGAGTCCCGACCCCCATCATCTTTGTAGAGGCCGCGGCGCCATTCGTGAACTCCCAGTTCTGCTCCACCGTCTCCCCGTGAGTTCGCCCCGCACCCCACATATAGTGAAATGAATACGCGGAGTGAGAAGGAGGTTTGTGCGGGGGAGGTGGAAATTAGGGACCTTGAACCATACCCGGGCTTGTTCCACCACCAGCTGCATTACCGCCGGCAGGCCCTCCATCCTCGACCAGAAGTGCTTCGAATACTGGCAGGCGATGTCGTACAACAGAATGAGGTAGAATATGATTGTGTAGATGAGTGCCGATATCAAGATGAAGTACATATTGGATTGCCTGGGACCAGTGCCAGTAATAATCCTCAAAATCCATCAAGTAAATGCGCCCACCGTTCTCCAAGCTGCAAATCCCCAATGCCGTTCGGCCTCCACATATTGTGCCGCGCGCACGTTACACCCCCCACTCCTGTCGTCCTCAACCCCTTAACCCGCTTCCTGTTCGCCAAGAACATCGCCTGAAACCCCGAGCACGTCGAGATCTCCTCCTCCAACACGTGCGCACACAAGAATTTAGCATACTCTTCGTGGTTGACGAAGTAACCCAAGCCGTCCCCGATAATCAGATCCTTCGCCTCCGAGGAGACGTTCCGATTTATCAGGCGGAAATTGCAGTCCTGCACAAGAAATTGAAAATATTTATATTCGTTCCCCGCGTTGGTCAAATCCCTGCCTGCAATGTTAATAAATAACACCCACCTCAAGTCCTCTGGCATTTCCGCCCAGTTAATTCTATCGTACCCCTCCGGCAAGTTTCTTCCCGGTTGTGGACGGGCACGACAACGCAGCGCCAGTTCCCCCTGCGCTGTACCGGTGATACCCGCAACCGCATGCCCATGCCCAGCGCGCGTAAGCATCAATGTCGTCCGGTACTGCCGCACGATATGTTGAAACGCGCGGCGGCGCTGCTGCAGCAACAAAGACAAGTCAGATCAGAGCTCGCAGTAATGGGTGATTAAGCACTCACCGGCGGGCAGCTCAAGCCGTCATTATTCGACAACAACTCTAGTGAGCGGAGGAAGTCGTAGGCCGAGACCTTCCCTAGGCAATTCAGCATTTGGAAGAGGCGTTGTGAGGCTTGTGTTCGCGCTGCACTGCTCACACCGCCTCATGGCCTGTCTGGACGAGACGCGACGGCTCGGAATTCCCACTCACTCAAGATTCACCCAATTAGGAAACGACCTTGCCTCATTCGGATCTACTTCCAACAACTTGTTACTCAACGATCCCAGTGTTTACGACGACTCGTACAAGCACCGAACCCGGCCAGGATGGCAACCAGGCACGCCAGGCACACTCGGGCTTCACGGGGAGACCTGACCACGAGCACCGTTGCGACTTACGAACTGGCGCCATTTCCGAGCCCCCATACAACGTTACAAACAACTCTTGAGTGACCCTCGACGGCAGGATAGCCATATCTGCAACCAAACGACCATTCCCCCACGTCCTATCCACCATTATAACCTGTTCCACCACATTCCGACGACTCAGAACATCGCGAATCCCTTACGAACACTCGGAAACGGCGCTATTTCGGAATTTCAACACCTCTGAGTGCTCGTGAAGCTCGACGTCCGCGAATATCGGCAGTCTGGGAGCTCAGAAATGCCACGGAAGGTCGAAAGAGGCTCGAGGAGCATGTGGAACGAGGCTGTGGACGCCGACGGGATGGACAACGTGACTGGCTTGGAAAAGGTATAAAAGGCGTCGGACGAATCGAGGGTAGTCAGTCAATTACTTGTGGACTTTCGGATTCAGTTCCCAGTCAGCTACCACAAGGAGACAGTTCCAGTCGAGGACTCTAGTCCAACGCTGAGTTCTTATCCTGACCTTGTACCTCTATCCCCCAATTACATCCTCGAGTTGACCACCAACGCGCTTGTTCGTCACCACCGCCAAGGGACACCATCTCAAGGATTTGCCTTTCATTTATACATCCGAGAATACTGACTACAGGTTACCGGACACCGCCAACGTCCCTTCCAAGCACTCGTAAACCGCCTTCGCCCGTCCCGAGCACTCGGGTCTCGCACACACACACACACCTTCGACCTTCGACCAACACACACACTCGGATCCAACAAGGCAGACCACCTACAGCCTCACGTTTTATTAGGAACCAACTTTAAAGAGCCCTAGAGGACGAACCAGCCACTTTGTGATCCCACATATTCGCCTAGTGGCACCGCGGTCCTTATCACAACTGGAGCCCACCGCGAGGGTTTTTTTATCGTGGATCCTAAAAGAGCAAAGGTCCTAGCCTCTGCCAGACAAAGCGTCGCCCGGAGTCAGCGGCTCAAAGCTCGCTCCGCCAGGACAGTATTCGAAGAGGTTAACCTCGTCGAGAACGATCCAACTACCTCGGTATCTACACCAGTCGGTACACCCTCGCCCATTGTCCATCCGCCAACCACGCAGGAGTCACCTTTGACCTCCCTCGCCTCTTCGCCAGAGTCAATTCCAACGGCTCTCTCTCCCGAATCATCGCTTGATTCAGTCCCGACAACCGAGACACAGACTTTGACCACCGAGTCGTCTGTCGTACTTTCCCCAGATGAATCACCCGAACCCGAACCCCCTATCCAAATTAGGATGGCCCCGAAACCTCTTCCTGGACGTACGGCCCGTGGGGCCCCGGAGTTTGATGGGAAAGCGCTCAGCATAAAGCGTTATTGGGAGGACATAGAGGAGATTGCCAAGTCCCACGAACGTACTACGGACGCGGAGAAAATAAAGATAGCCATGCGCTACATCGAGGGGGAAGATGAACTTCTGTGGAAGGGTCATTTGGACCCAAACGCACCTCCGACTTGGGCTGCGTTCAAGGCCAAAATCGAGGACCTGTACCCAGGCGCCGATGGAGATAGGCTCTTCACCGCCCAGGACCTCGAGACCTTCATCACCGACAGGTCGATCAGGAAAATAAAAACCCGAGATGACCTCTCCGAGTACTACCGGAAGTTCAAAACCATCACGGCGCAGTTGACAAAGGAAGGAAAAATGTCTGCAATGGAGGCGCAGAAAGAATTTCCTCGAGGCCTCGACGACGGCTTCCGCGGCAGAGTCTTCTGACGACTCGAAATCGTGAAGCCGAACCACCCGAGCGGCAAACCATACGAACTAGAGGACCTGGTCAAGGCCCTGTAATAGTGTTAACAATAATACAATATACACAGCAATTGCAGCATGGCATAATGCAATGTGCACAGCGGCTATTGGCCAGCTAGGAATAGAGACAAGGCAATGTCTCTGTGTCAATCCATACCTTCCTTTTTGGGTTGGGAAAGCTGCCCAGGGATCAATCAATTTCTACCACATCATATGTTGGCTCCATTTGGCCGGTTTTCGTGATGCTGGTGATGGCTATTGATGGGCAATCATACCTCCATAGCTTTTACCCTTTAGGACCGGTTGATTGTATAGATCAATTCTTGATAGCATTGCACATGTTATTAGGCAATACCACTGGCTCCAAATACGTGTGGCTGTGTTCCTTTGTTCCGCTTCCTTACGATCACGTTCCCCGGGCACTTCCTTTACTTTGTTTGTTTGTTTCAGAGGCTATCACCTTGTCCTTTCGGCCTTTTCCGCTTTCCCTGCCGCTCTGTTCCGCGCAGGTATTTTTCCCACCCTTTGACACTTTCCTGTATTGGCCACTTACTTCAGATTCTTAAAAAGGAATCGCTCCTGAGGCATCTGTTCTTATCGAATCCGACTTCGCATTCATTCATTTCAACAGGCTTTTTTCCTCCGCAAACCCGACCAAAACCCATCCCGCCTGTCGGGCCCCTGCTCTATTTTCATCCCATTACCTATGTTACGTCCCCTCTCACAATTCATGGCGCTTTCCGCTGCGCGACACCCGCAATTCATATACCGCCGCGGCCAAGACTTCGATCAACAGTCACGTGACATTACTGACGTGTTGACATTGATCCCCGTCCAAAGTCCCAAACGCCTTCAAGTCACCTTTCTCCTCCCTCTTTCAAGCCCTTTTACCGCCGCGTCGCGTACGCTTCGCAGGCCGTACGTCCTCTTCTGGTCTATAGAAAACTCAGCATGTAACCTCTTCCAATCAGCCCATACTTACTCTTTTGCACTTCGCCCTCGCCTCGGCGCGTTGTCCCTGTAACATTCGTGAGTTCCCTAACATTCTGCCTCGATGGTCGCCTTACATCTCTGCAGCTTTCCTCTTACTCCCCCCGGGCTTCGTCTTCCCCGCGTCCCTCCCGGCTTTCTTTTTCCTTTAATTTATCGTCAGCCAATCATCTCCCCAGGTCGAGCAGTTTCGCTCACATTTTTTGAATCACTCCAGGGCGTAACATCTCCGTCAGCGCCCGTGTAACATCTTCGACCCCTGCCGACCATTCCAGTCGATCGATCGGCCCCCCCTCCTCCGCCTTCTCGCCCCACCACAGCAGCGACGCCATCAACTGCAACATTCCATTCCTACCATGCAATTTCAGCAGAGGCGCCCAGTCGCCTTCCTCCTTTGGCTGCACCCCAAGCCACCAGGTCCACCATGAACTCACGAATGTATCCGCACTCTTCGAGGTTCCCAAAACGCCCAGGTCCGGTGTTTTGTCCCAATTCCGCCCTCTTCCCAACCACCACTCCACAGCTGGTGGGCGCCCGGTCGTCGCGATCTGTCCCCCCACGTCGACGTACCCCCATGCCGCCTCGAAGTCGAAGAACGTGTCGACGCATGCAGGCCCATTCAATGCCGCCCCACTACTTCCCCCGTTCAAAGGCCCTATGTGTGCGCCCCAACTCCTCCGTCCACTTGGAGCCGTCCTTCCGCACCCACAGCCGCTCTATTGGGGCCGTCACCGCAGCTTCCTCGTCCTCGTCCTCCCCTCCACCCGGTCCCTTTTCGCCCCCGGTGCCAGTGCCACCACTATCCGCGCCTTCCTCCCTGCCCACGCCGCCGCCGGGCGGCGTCGCCGTTGGCCCCGTCACCGCCGCTGCCTTCCCCCAGTAGGGCCGTCTTCACCTCCCCCGCCGCCTTCCCCCGGGCCAGTCTTCACCTCTGCCCCTCTCCGCCCCGCCGGTGGCGATCCCCATCGCGGCTCCTGAAGCCGCGTGCGTTGACGTCCCCGCGCCGCTGGCGATCCCCATCGCGGCTGCTGAAGCCGCCGCGTGCGTTGATGCCCTTGTGACGTCCTGCGCGTCGTCGTCCGGCTCCCCCGCCACAATACGCGCCTGCCTCACATTCGGCCTGCGCTGTAATACATAGGGAACAGAACAATAACATTAGTTTTTGACCGCCGCTCCAACGTGCAAGACACGACTTACAGAACGCATGGCGCGCAAAGCTGACCATGGAGGCCTCTACCTGCGTGAAGCCCGCAGGGTCGTGCAACGGCCAGTCTTTCGGTACTAGACCCTTCGTCTTCCCTGAATGTACACTATTACCCGGCGTCAGTCTCTTTCTTCCTCATTCTGTAGCTTCACTGCACCTTCGCATTTCGATCACCCCCTTACGGACACCAATCGGTCCCGCCATCAACAGCTGATACCTTCATCCCCATGTGCTCGGCGATGGTGTCGACAAATGGCTGCAGGTAGTGCGCCGCACTTTTCAGCGACCTGTAATCGTTTTAGCCTCAGCGCGTCCCGCGGGTAGCGCGAATCCACTCACACGCTCAATTCCTCCGCCGTCCGGTTGGGCCCGTCTGCGCGCGACTCCTTCCATGCCTTCACCACACTCTCATGCTCCCGCTCCAGTGCGCGCTTAATCTCTTCTTGCTCCACCTCCCCCAGCTCATCCCAGCATTCCTTTGTCACCGCGTTTTGCACCGTAATCGCCCACGGCATCTCCTCCCCGGTATACTCTGCTCTCCTCTCCAATTCCTTCATGCGCTTCTCCACCCGCGGTGCGATCACCTCGTCGTAGACCCGACTCGAATAAAAGTGCAGCACCTGCGGCCGCTTCGGTGGTGTCGTCTTGTCGTAGGGCAAGCGACCGAACATTTCGGCAAACACTGCCTTGTCGTCCTTCAGCAGACTCGCGTACTGCGTACGGTACCATGCTCCAATACGCTGAATTCATCCTCATGTAAGCTTAATCAACGCGACAGTAGTAAAGGCGACTCACGTCTCGCAGCTTCGCGTGAATTTTCTGGCGCGAAGCAGTCTCCTCCGGTGACAGCCGCTCGTTTACGACCCGGTTTGCCACCCAGTCAGGCGGGTCGGCTACGTCGAATTCGAAGTCCTCGTTGTCCTGGAGGTCGAAGCCGTATTTGACGGTGTACAGTTTTGCAATCTTCGTGTAGAAGGCCCCACTCCCGTTGTTTTGAGACGCGACCAGCCATTCGTCCTTCCGGGCGGTGAAGAAAACCAGCTTCGTCCCCCAGACCCACGAGGCCTTGCCTGGTTTCCCGGCGGCCTCTCCCCCCTTTTTCCGCGCGCGCTTCGCGGGCTTCTCGAGTGGAACGATGGGCGGACGCGTCGGCGGGACATAGGTGTCTCCAAACTCGGAAATGAGTGTCCCTGGCAGGGCGCACTCCGGGCCCTCCACAAGTATTGCGGGCGCGTCCCCGGTGTCTTGACCACCGGGCTGCAGAGCTGTAGCCCCCGGGGTGGCGGTATGGTCAGTGGAGGCCGTCGTCGTCGCCGATGGCGCTTCTAGTTCCAGCACTCGACATGAATTCCAGATGTGTGTGTGTGTAAGACTTTTCCTTGCGCGTCGTCGGTCAAACAAAACTTGATCAAATGATACTCCTTCACGTGGTAAGGTTGTTACCGACCTCCTTAAAGCTTTACTCGTCACTCTAATAAATCGTCTTGCAGACGTTTCTCCCAAACGTACAAAAGCAAAATAAAAAAATATATACAATGAGATTCCCCGTCATTTACCAAAGTCCCCCCCCCCGCGAACGACAGCGCAGCATCAAAATCATCCGTCGTGAGCAACTCAGGTTCGCCTCCCTCGTCGACCGCTTCGTCAAACGCCAACCTCGCGAATACCTGTCGGTCAAAATCAATCTATTAGACCGCCGACTTTTCTCGTTGAATCAAAACCTGCACTCACCCACTGCTGTACACCACCCCCGCCCCCCAGAGCGCGAAATATCGTCTCGCGGTCGGGGTCTCCTCGCGCGTGAGAGCCATTAGTCGCCCGGAACTACGTCGCGAGTGCGGCACAGACGATGACCGCCGCCGACGCCCGGCAGCGGGAGTCGAGGGACCCGCCGCCGACTCGACCGCCGAGGATGAACCCGGCGTCGTCGGCTTCGACAGGGTGTGGATGTACCCCGAGCTGGCAGTGACCTTGCCACTCCGCAATACACCCGGCCATGGTGTGATGCCCTTTGTGGCTCGCGTGTGGATACCCCGATATCATAGCTTGGGCCACTGTCCTGTCGTCTCAAACCGTTAGATCCCAGTAATCAGATGTGCTTTACGGCGCGTACCAATTCCTCCAGACGCCCACCTGATGTCCCTGACTTACGAGGTGGAACTCGTAGCCGCCCCCAATTGCTACCACCGCATCCAGATCCTCGCGCATTGGCGGCAGGCACCAGAAGCGTGGATCGTGCCCGACGGTTTGCGTGTCAGGCACCATCTCCTCCACTTTCATGTTCGTCTTCCTCGTCCTGAATCCGGCCTGCGACATTTGCGAAACAAGTGAGATGGTGACGAGCCGATATTTCCCAAAATGGAATCACTCCAAACAAACAACGTGGCCCACCTGCATCAACGAACTCCCGCCATGCAATCACTATCCCTCCCCCACCGCGCGCGCACCCAAAATCCGTATTTCACTGACGCTCAGCGTTTCACGGAGACGCCCTACAGCCCTTATTATTTTTTCTCCTCTTTCGGTAAAAAAATTATCGGCCACCTCTCTCAATCTCACCCATTTGGCCCAGGCTTCGCCGCTCACAACGAGTCTGATCGTCTCCGCAGGCTGTTTACCCAGGCCCACCCCCACAGCTCCCGCGATGTGAACGCGCCCGCATTCGTCACCGACTTGGCCCGCTTGCAGGCCCGCCTAGGTAAGTAATTGCCGCTGTGTTTTCTACCTCCCCTTTTAATCCCTTGTTCAGCTATGATCTACGCCATTGTGGGCATCCAAGAGCTCCTCCAAGATCGACCGATCCTCGCTGCACGTGCCACTAACGATGCCGGTAAGCAATGTCTTTTACCGCACAATTCATACCCACTCACCACACGCAGTTCTTGAGCTGATGAGAGAGGACTTTGTGGGCGCCTGGGGCCCTTACTTCTCTTCCAGCGCCGCGCGCAACCGCAGGCGCAGGCTCGCCGAGGCCGCCAGACACGCCCACGAAGAACAAGCCCAGGCCTCAGCCCCGACCAGCGTTTGGGTCGGGTCCTCAATCACTGTGGGCTCGACGATGACTACGGCTGGGGCAACGCCAGTGTCAATGACTATAATCCGGGGTGGGGAACCGGCAGCGGCTGGGGTGACGGCGCTGGGGGCGGGGGGAGCACGTGGGACCCTTACTGGGGCGGCGGCGGCGGCAACGATGGCTGGGGTAATGGCGGCGGCTGGAGTAATGATGGAGGGCCTGGTTGGCCGCAGTGGGACCAACGTCCCTTCATCCCGCGCAAACCCATGCGATTCGAGAGTATGCGCCCTTGGGGCCCTCTCCGCATCTGCCGCGTCGGCTGCGCCTACTCCCTGGCACTGGAGGGACGTCACCCGGCGCTCAACGGAATGGCCAATCCGTTCCTCTTCCTCCGCTCGCTGCGCCGCAGACATCAGCGCCGCCAGCGTCGTCATCGTCGCCAGCTGCGCGCGCTTCTTTGCAGGAGGGCCGACTTACTTAGACACAATTGAAATATATATCTTTTTTGATGCACCATCGGTGTTTGATATTGCGGATGTAGCGGAAGCGGTGGTGCACTGGGGAAGCCTCGGGCCTTTATTGTTGGGTGATGAGTGGGAGAAGTGGTCGACAGAGAAGGCTGTTGTGACTGATGCCATGCAAAACTTCAACTCGCATTTGCCAGCCAATCTAACTGATGTACAGCGGTTGAGTTTGAAGCCTCTTCCGGATCTAACAGCGGACGAGATTGATTTTCTGGTGAAGGAGAGGGGAGATACTGTGAACCCCCTTGTTCGCTATCTAACAGGCAATAAAGTTACTCCGTCGGCCCTCAGAGGTATAGATTTCGGTTCGGAAGACGACGAAGACGAGGATTTTGATTCTGATTATGAGCCAGTATCCGAGGTAAGAACTTCTTGAGATATTCGAGTTAGTGGCTGAATATATTGATACAGACATCTTCTGAGGCGTCCGATCTCTCAGAGCTCTCTGATTTTTCTGTCGAAGAAGAATGTGTGTATCATTAGTTATTATTCACTTTCAACCCAGATTAATATAACTCCAGTTGAAATGGAAGTCAACGAGGAACCCTTCGTTCACAATGCGGATCCTAATCCTCTCATTAAAGATCCAAAAAGCGTTCCCATCCCAACCAAGGCTTACAAGTCAGTAGACGGTACCATTTGGACTGTCTTTGGTGCACCATTCTCTACAACGACACCAGACCCGTCAATGTCCCCTCCCAATGCATTGGTATTCAAAGAGGTCCCCGATAAAGAGAGACAGAAAAGCACAATCAAATTTATCAAACAACATACTCGTAAGTATACAGTTGGTCCTCTGGATTTCACCGGACACGCAAAACTGGTTAAGTATGGTGGTGGTTCGTGAGTTTTCTATTTCTTGTGTGTTTGGTTGAATATATAGCTGACCTTGCTGCTGTAGGACTGTTGTGCCTTGCTTCTGGCACCCTAGCATGACGCCGAAGGAGCAGGAATTTGTGTGGGAACATCGGAAAAGAATAGGCCCTCCGAAAACAGGCAGAAAAACAGGAAAGTCTGGGAAGGTTGTGGTAGTGGGGGAGAAAGCGAACTCCACCAAGAATGAAGACGACTCACCGGGTAGGCGGAGCACTCGACTTCGAACGAAATACTCCGGTTCATACAGCGAAGAGCAACTCCGCGCTCAGGCATCCCACCTACTAGGGATTAAAAGGCATAAAGGGAAAGGAAGGAGTCGGGTTGATAGCTAATTATGTTTGTAATATACTTCCAAGACATGTACATCAACTTGCAAACTTACAAAGAATGTGGTTCCACGAGATTCGAACTCATGATCTGCGGACTTCAACCGAAATCGAAGTGCGACCTTCCCGCGCTTCGTACCCTTAGTGCTGTCCGTAATAATTTTCGTTTGCTGAACAGCTCTAATGAAGATGGAAATCACAGCGTGGACGGATGTAATCGGAAATAGGCTGAAGTGACCTCGGCACTTGCCGGCAACAGCAAGGCACCGCTTGACTGATCAAAGCTGTTCAGGTGATGCTTACTTCATTAGAGCTAATATTGGCAATGCCTCGTGTCTTCCTTGCTGTCTCTTCTTCCCTTCACCACCGGATCTCTTGCTGCATTCCTCTACACTCGTCTATTGATGTCCCCGCTTCTGCACTCACGGGCTCCATCTCCAGCACCCCAACAAATGGAATCCAAACTTAAGCAGGCTCTCAGCAACCTCAAACAGGCACAAAGCCTCTTGCGGCCAGCACTCCGTCTAGGCAAAGCAGCTGTGACAGGCATTGGCATTCCGGGTGTTGAGGGTGTTGTCAATGGAGTTGTAGAACTTGGAGAGATGGTTGCGGTGAGAGCATCTCAGAGACAATTGGATTCTGAAATTAAAAGTGGATAAACAGACCATGCGAGGAAACAAAGAGGATCTATTCGAGCTTAAGAAGCATCTGGATACACTGGATGCTGTAGATTGTTCAAATATGGGAGGTGATTTGAAGCAGAGAGTGGAAACTTTGAAAAAGTGTGTGGTTACAACACAATCTTTGTATGCCTTGTTGATTCTTGGCCATCGTACACAGAGAACTTCAGCTGATCACTACTGATCATAATCAGCTAGCAAAAAGAGGAAAATTTAGGCGTTTCTTGGACAGCAAGGGAGACAAGGAAGCAATCCAAAATATTCAGAGCTCAATTGTATCCTGCCTCCAAGACTTCACTGTGAGCATTGTGACAGTTGCTTCTTGAATCTACACAATCTAACTGTTTGTAGTTCTATGGCACTGTCTCCATTGAGAAGTTGGTTGGAGACATGGTAGCACAAGGTGAATATTTCTACGTCATATGCTTGATGGACATTGACTTCGGAATTAGTTCAAGAGATCCAGAGAAATGTTGGCACTATGACACCACAAGGTGAATAGTTCTGGGTCATATGCTGAAGAGGCATTAACTTTTGGAATCAGTCCAAGAGATCCAGAGAAATATTGGCACTATGACACCACAAGGTGAATATTCCTGGGTCATATGCTGGATGGGCATTAACTTTCAGAATCAGTCCAAGAGATCCAGAGAAATATTGGCACTATGACACCACAAGGTGAATATTCCTGGGTCATATGCTGGATGGGCATTAACTTTCAGAATCAGTCCAAGAGATCCAGAGAAATATTGGCACTATGACACCACAAGGTGAATATTCCTGGGTCATATGCTGGATGGGCATTAACTTTCAGAATCAGTCCAAGAGATCCAGAAGAATGTTGACAGCATGGCACCACAAGGTATGCACATTCAATACTTTCAGTAAAGAATGTACACTTATCCTGGAGCAGTTGACCAGGTGCAACAAAAGGCAATTCTTGCAGACCTCAAATAGATTTCAGCACAGTACAATGCAGCAAATACCCCAGATAAATGCATGGAAGGCACACGAGTTGAAATCCTCAAGGATGTTTTAACACGCTTGACCAGCTTCTCAGATCAGATAGTCATGCTCAGTGGCTCTGCAGGCTCGGGGAAATCAACCATTGCAAAGACTGTGGCACAAGTTCTAGCTGAGGAAAAACATATTCTAGCAGCATCATTCTTCTTCTCTCGTTACTATACAGAGCGCAGAGAACTGGACTTTCTTCCCACCACTCTTGCTCTGCAACTGGCAGATTATAGCAGTGACTTTAGAAGTCGTCTTGTGAACCTCTTGCACAAGGACTGTACTAGGATTAGTTTTGCAGATCCAAAGCAGCAGTTTCAAAAGCTGGTTGTAGAAATTCTTGCACAAATGCCATCTTCACAAACACCATGGATCATTTGTCTAGATGCTCTGGATGGATGCGGAAGTGACCATGGCCGCAACTTTCTCACATGGCTCTCAGAAAGCATTGGTCAGATACCAACTCATATTCGGTTCTTCCTTACTGGACGGCCACAGGTTCCATCATTTATCAAGCTTGATTGGCTGTCTTCATTGATGCACCCAATCATCCTTGACAATCGTGAACCTACTGTGGTAGATGACATCCGACACTATGTCAGGACATCATTGGACAGTCTTGGCTCAAAGACACACTACAAGTGGAAACCCAAAGCTCAGGATGTGGACTTGATTACCACACGTGCAGACGGGCTCTTTATTTTTGCTGCCACTGTGGTTCGCTATGTTGATGGGAGACAACACAAGGCACACCCCCAAGTGTGTCTTGATAATCTTCTGTACCAGGGAGAGCGACTTCGAGACCTGGATGACTTATATCTCCATATTGTTGATGCAGCCATCTGCCAACCACAGGATGGAGACAAGCTTGATCAAAGGTTCTATGACAATGCCAGAAGAATTCTGAGCACAATTCTGAACCTCTTTGAACCTCTGAATGCACACTGTCTGGGAGAATTGCTCCAAATACCAGAGGAAGATGTCAGAAGGGTTTTGGACCCTTTGAGTGCAATTATCCGAGTTCCAGAAAACAATGAAGGCACTATCAAGGTCATACATCTTTCTTTTCAAGAGTATATGACATCCAAAATCCAAGACAAGAGATCAGATCTCCTCTGTGGCACTGAGGAACAGCAATATGCCACAATGTTGGACTTGATGGAAGTCATGCAGAGCGGACTGGAATTCAACATCTGCAAGCTACCTACATCACATCTACGCAATGCTGATATGCCTGATATCACGGAAAAATTGAAGGCCTATATTCCAAACCATCTGCGATATGCATGTCTGTTTTGGGGACATCATCTGAAAGGAACAACCTTCAGTTATAAAGTTTCAAATGCTGTGAAGAATGTCCTGGTAGGAAAGCTACTCTTCTGGCTCGAGATTTTGAGCCTCCTGAAGATGGTAAGAAATGCTCCCAGAGCTTTATCAGATTTCCTTTCATGGACACAGGTTTGGACATCCATTCTATTAAATTTGTGGTCAGATTAAAAGGACATTAGGATCAGTCAATTCTGCCTTTCACTGAAGATGCACAGAGATTCATCACATTTTTTGGCCCGGCTATTACTCAGAGCGCACCACATATTTACATCTCCGCTTTGGCATTGGCACCTGTAGAGTCATATGTTCGGAAAATGTTTCAGTCGCAATTTCCCAATTTGTTCACCTGTCAGTCCCAACTAACAGTGGACATTAGCATAACATTGTACCCCCTAATGTTAAGGAAACTGCCTAAAATTTGGCTGGGGTACCCCGTTCTAGCCACTCCACGTGTTTTTTAGGGTACAAAAAGGATACTTTTTACCCTTTTGAGCGCATTTCGCGCGGAGGTGGGGTACTGGGCGGTGGATGGGGTACACCATGAGGGTAAAGGGGGACAAAGAGATAGGTAGGCACAGTTTAGGGGTACACGGCGCATTTTGGGTAGACAAATGGGTGATACGGGCAGTGTATGGGGTACAGAGTAGACAAATGGGGTGATATTCGAGGTGGATAGGGTACACCGGGGTGTTAAGGTAGACAAAATAGGTGATACGGGCAGTGTATGGAGTACAGGGTAGACAAGTGGGGTGATATTTGAGGTGGATAGGGTACACCGGGGTGTTAGGGTAGACAAAATAGGTGATACGGCCAGTGTATGGGGTACTAGGGGGTACATTGAGAACTTGAACATACTTCGAGGCCGGGTTACCGTGGTGTAGGGGGTACACCGTCGATAAAGTCGTGATATTGACGGTGTACAGGGTACGCTGTGACTTCAGGGTGGACAAAGTGGTGATATCGATGGTGTGCAGGGTACACCGGGACGATAGAGGGTACATTGCCCACTTAATTCACTCAAGGCCTTGTAGGGTGGACAGTGGTGGGGCTTAGGGGGTACATCATGGACACTCCAGAACCGTGTATTGGAGGACAGCAGTAAGTAAATGATACAAAGATCAATAAGATCTGTAGTAGTAGGCGGCAATGCATGATGATCAATATTTCAAAGAAAAAGCAAAAAAAAAACGCGCGGCGGACACAGCATGATCAGCAGAAAGCGGGAACCCTAGTCCTCGTCGCTTGAGTCGTCGTCGGTCTGGTATGCGGCAATGGCGGCCAGACTCACACCCTTGGGCAACTGGCTGGTCGACGCCCCAGGGGTGATGGTCGGACGGTTTGTCGAGGTGTCGGGGTTTGATGGGCCTGTGGAGCGGCTCGTTGATGCGCCGGGGGTGAGGGTCGGAGCAGCGCGGGGGCCACCAGTACCCTCTCCACCACCGCCACCACCGCTGGTACCCCCTCCACCGTTAGCGGTACCCTCTTGCGCCTTGAATGCGGGCTTGGGGAGGGGGCGCTTGGGGCCGACGGACTTCTGGGGAGAGCTGGAGGAGCGAATTGCTTGCTTCCGCTTCTCGCGCCTGCGGGTGTTCGCCTCCGCCAATGCCATGGCGCGATCGTACTTCTTGCTGTATCGAGCCGAGAAAGGAAGAGGGCCACGGAGCTTGGGGGGAGTTTCCTCCTCGTCGGAGGTGTCGCTGTGGCTCCTCTTCGCCTTCTTCTTCCGGCCGGCCGTCTTTTTCCCCCCCTCACCCTCCCTGTCCTCCTCGGACTCGCTCTCCTCCGCCGCCTTGCGCTTCTCGCCCCTCTTCGACTTCCTCGCCTTTCCCCCAACGGGCACCCACTCCTCCTCCTCCCTATCGCTGTCATCATCGTCAGAGGTGTCTGACACCACCGCACGGCTCTTCTTCTTCGGCGGCGGCCCCGACCTGACCCTCAAGCGCGACGGGGCTGGAATGGGCTTTCCGGCTGCTCTCGCCCGTGAACGGCGCTTCTTCTCGTGGTTGAGATTACGGAGGTGCTCCGCCAGCTCCTCCAGGTCCATTTCCTTCCGGTTGACGTGCCGCGGCGTCGAGTCACCATCCGCCCACTTGCACTTTTTCTTCGTCTCCTTCCCCTTCAACTCCTTCGCCTCCTCCCGTGTAAGCCCCTTGTCCCTCCTCTCCTTCTTCTCCTTCTTCAACTTCTTCGCAACCGCCTCTTTATGCTCCGCCACCTGGCCTCCGACATCTTCTCCCACCGACAGCTTCCTGCGACAAGCGCATTGTGCACCGGCCGAAGCCGCTCCATGCTCCCAAGAACACTCGGCGCCTGGAACGGCACGCCCTCGGGCCATCCCACGAGCTCCACACCATAACTGAATTAGAAGATTAGTTATCGTGCAAAATGTCAGATGAAAATTGGTACGTACTCCGTTAAAAGGTCATCGTAGTCCCCGTACTTCATGTGGAGGTGCTTCCCAGTCGCGCGGACTGTTCGTGGAGATATCAGTAATGAGCGTCGTAGACCTCCATGAAAAACTTACAAAGCCCATCCGAGATACGTGCAACGGTGTCCTTTCGGAGGAAGTCAAAGGTCCCGCCTAACCCAACTACCTCCCGGTTGACGCCGAAGTTGTCGAACTTAACGGCGAACTGTTTGTCTGTCGTCTGGAGGATCTGGGGAAAGAATTTGAGGGCATCCTCAGTCCCGACGCACACCGGCTTGAGCGTGTCGTTGACGTCGGAACGGGCGATGGCACAGAACCCAATGGCGCCCGTGCGTTTGTTCAACAACGCCAACTGTGAGAGGTATCAGCCAGAAATGAGTTGACAGCCGAAATGGAACTGAATGAATACGTACCTCCCGGTTTATAGACTTGGTGAAGGCCGTGACGTCTCGGGCGGCCGCCGCGTTATTCAGACGAGTTCCCGATTTCTTCAGCCCCCGCAACTCCTCGAACTCCCGCAGCAACTCGTCCTCCTCCAACGGGGTGAGATCCTCGAACAGCCCTCGCTCCTTCAGCAGCTTTTGGAGGGCGGGCGCTTTGAGCTTGTTGCCCACCTCACGGCCTGTGGGAGCGAACCAGGACAAGGTTAGTAAAATACTTTGCATTTGGTCAAGACCACTCGATTTCGACGTACCAGCGTTTTCCTCCAAAGAGAACTTCCAGACTTTCGCATTCTGGAGGTTGTGCGACCGCTCTTTAAATAGGGAGGTCTTCCCCCGCAACGCCTTCTTGACCTCCAGCGGCGTCTTGTCAAACTCTTTCGCCAACTTTGCCGCCGTCTCCAGCATCGAAACCTCAAATTCGGCGATGGCCTCCTCATACCTCGCCTTCACGTCCCCGTTCAAGGTACGCTTCAGCTGCGCCACATTCTTCTCCGCTGCTGAGAGCTCGACGCGTGGTGGAAGTTCTCGCCCAGGTTGCTGTGGAGCGTCGGGCCTGCGCTCCCTCCAAGACCCACCCTCAAAGTTCATCTGGGCCTCTGTTGAAGGGGCACGGTGGGGATCGGCAACGGTCGTCTTGGGGTTTTCGCCGTTCGGGTTGGCGGGGTCGGGGGTGACGGTGGTTGTCGTGGTAGAGGGTACGCCGAGGGGTACACCGTTCGGGTTGGCGGGCTCGGGGGTGACAGTGGTTGTCGTGGTGGGGGGTACGCCGAGGGGTACACCTTCCGGATTGGTGGTGGTGCCGGAGTTGGGCGGTGGAGCATCGTTGGCCGGTGGGGTGACGGTGACCTTTGGGGGCGGGGGTGGGGCATCGTTGGGTGGCGGGGGTGAGGCGTCCTTGGGCGGCGGGGGCGGGGCGTCCTTGGGCGGCGGGGGCAGCACATCATCGGGCGGTGGCGGTGGGGCATCGTCAGGTGGCGGGGGTGGGATGTCGTTGGGCGGCGTGGGCAGCGCATTGTTGGGCGGTGGGGCGCCGGTGGCCTTGTCGTCGACGCGCGGGGGGAAGATCTTGTCGAAGTCTTCTTCCTCGCTGTGTGGCTCCTCATCGCGTGAGGGAGTCATTTCGGCGCCGTCCTTGGGCGGGGGGAAGATCTTGTTGAAGTCTTCTTCGTTGGTGCGTGGCTCCTCGTCGCGTGAGGGGGTGTTCTCGGCACCGTCCTCGGGCTCTCCTTCCTCGTCTCGTGGCTCCTCGTCGCGTGAGGGAGCATCCTCGTCGTCCTCGGGCTCGGAGCCGTCTTTTGCGGCGTCAGCAGCGGCGGACTTTTTCTTGGGGGGAGTCTTCTTTTTGGATTTTTGAGCCTTGGCCTTGGCGGCGGTCTGGTTGGCCTTGACGGCGGCCCCTCCCTGAGGTCTGCGTGTGGTGGTTTGCGAGCGGCGCAACATTTCTATTTCAATCGTCAATTTTGCATTCCATTTCCCGTGAATTTTCCGTTAAATGCCACTCACTTTTTCGCTAGGTGGGGTTCGTTGGGGTACACGGGAGAACATTTTAGTGGCTAGGTTAACTGTTGCAATCGTCAGTTTCTGTTCGGCGTCTCGTTAAATCCAATACCACTCACTTTTTTTTGTGCAAAGCGCTGGTTCAGCGGAAACGATCGATAGTTCGGGACTGTCCTAGAGTTGTGAGGTCAGGGTCAGTCATTTCTCTTCAACACCACTCACTTTAGTGTGCAGGATTGGTCGTGGGCAGTTGGTGGTGGTGGGAGACAAAACCGACGGCGGGTCACTTTTGTGACACAACATTGCCACGTGCGCGCGCAGCGACGTACCTCACACCACAACCACCTCTGTGCACCCTACACCACGGCAGCCTTCGACAGCGACGTACCCCACACTTCAACCACCTCGGTGTACCCTATACTACGGCAGCTTTTAACGCGAAGTGGGATTGTACCCCCTTATGTCCCCCACCACCTCAACTAATTTCAAAATTCGTTCAATTCAAAGCAAAGCAAAAAAAAAAAAAAAAAAAACGGCAGGTCAACAGGTATTCAGCAAAAAAAAAAATTCTCCCCGCACCTCCCTCAGTCAGGCGTCGTCCCGCTGGCGGTTCTCGGTGCGTGGGTCGAAGCGGTCCTCGGGCTCTACCCAGTCGAGGAGGATCTCCGCAAGCTCGTCGTCACCGAGGGTCTCGTAGAGCGCGTCGCTCTCATTCCCATCCAACGGTCCCTGCCCTTTCAAGTTCGACTTGGGGGTTCTCTCAGCCACCCGGCCACCAATTTTGATCGGGGTTTTCGACCCCAATGCCTTGAAGGGTTTGGAAGGAGTGGGGGTGGAGGGGGTGGAAACAGAGGAGGTCGAAGACGAGGGTTTGAACCGGGGCGCCTTGAAAGGGGATGGCTTGGAAGGGAACGGGGTTGACGCGAGATACTCGCTGATGATCGTCCGATGTTTGGACACCAGCTGCCGCTCCTTCTCCTCCTGGATACGTTCCGAGACGGCTACCGCTTCGATGGCCGCCAGACGCGCAGCTTTGGCGCGCTGTTTTTTGTCTTTTCCTCTTTTGCTGCGACGACGCTGGCCTCGATGGCTGTGAGACGGCTGGCCATGGCAGCCTCCTTCTGCGGGGAATCAGCAGCCTTGGCAGCCTTCTTCTTTGCGGCGGGGGAATCGGCGGCAGGAGCGGGGCTGACCGGGTAAGCCACACCGCCGCCAGGGTGCGGCGAGGCGGGGACGACTGATCGATCCTGAGTCTCGGAGCTGGTTTCAAGCGCGAGTCGTTCGGCCGTCCATTTGTTGGCGCCCCACGCAAAATACAGCGCCTGAAAAAAATTTACTACTGATCTTCGTGATTTATAGATGAAACTGACCTTCATGTAATTCTGGGTGGCGAGCAACTCAGCGTTGTCGCCGTCGTTCTGCACCTTCTGGTAATGTGCCACCGCGGCGCCAAGGTCACTGTAAATCATCTCTCCGCCCCGGACAGCAAAGTGAAGAGTTTTGAAGATCAGAGTGTCGGTGGCGAGGTAGTCAGGGCCGTGCCTGGGAGTCTGTGGCTCCGCTGGGTGGGCATGTTCGCCGAGGCGGCAGCGTGCGTGCCAAGCGGCATAACAGTCGAGCTCAGTTTTGTAGAAAACTGCGCCCGCACCGGACACGCCTTCACAAATCGCAGAGCAAGCCTCCCTACGGTGAAGGGTAATTCACCGGATTGCAGCGCAAGAAAATCCGTACCAGGAGGTATAAACACCGGGGCCCGGGGCCAACGCATCCGGGCAAGTAACAAGCCATAGACCGGTCGCAGTCGATGGATCCCAAATGGGGTCCCTGTGGATGGTGGGGTAGCAGTAATAGTTGGGCGTGGTCATTGAGGATGGAGGACAAGTGCAAAGTGGCACAGCCACTTTGGTTGACGGTCACATGGTCTTGGAGAGGGGACGATTTGAGGCGGTGGAGGCGGTGGGGTAGACATGTCTACCCCACCTGACTCATTTACCGTGGTGGCGGGGGACAGGTTGCAAGAAATTCAATTATTTTTGTTGTGTGCAGCGTACTAATCGCCCTCAAGCCCAAACCCCAACCTTTCTAGATACCCCTCGATGCTCCCTGGCGACGATGCACCGGCATAGCGTTGAGCCAGCGGTCGTCTTCAAGGATCTTCAGTTCCTCCCCGTACTCGCGGACCTGGCGGCCTGGGTGATGCACACCGTGCTTTCGGAAGTATTCTTCGTCGCGGCGAATTTTATCCTTGAATCTTATCATTTTTCTGTGCCTGATAGAACTCGGTACGAGGCTCAGGAGGGCAAGCGGGATGGCACTCACTTTTCACGGTAGGAGGTGTCATGCACACGTCTTTGAGCAGCTGCAGCTGCAGCGAGTTGGGAATCCTCGCGGGCCATAAGGCGACGTCTAAGGAATGCATAAAAAGCGAGGTGAGGTGTCTGGGCGGGGGATAAGAGCAAGTTTTGCCGACGCACCTCGCCATTCTTTCTCGAGCCTTATCTCGCAGCAAATCCTCGTTCCTGGCCACAAGAGTTACTCTAGAGCTATTTCGGAGTCCGAAGAGCCTACTTCTCACGGAATTTGGCCAAGGCAAGGCAACGCGCGGCCACAGAGCGCGAAGGCGGCCGGTCACTATTTGACTGTTTTTTGGGTTTTGGAGGCCTAGAAGAGGATCCGGTAGGTCAAGACTGTTTGTGGGGGTGCTTGGGAGGTCGTACGAGTCCGAACTGGTGTTGTTGCTGGGCATTGGGGGGTTTCGTGCACGAAAGTAAAAGGAAAGAGCTCAAGATTTCAAGTAAATACGACCAAATCTATGCTTATTTGAAGAACAGGTAACACTCCGGCCATAACTGATGCAAAAATCTAGGAATAATTATTTGGCAAGGGGAACATCCATTCTCAAACATTGCCGATTCAGTTTTTCTTGCAAACTTGCATGGGTGAAGCTACAGGTGGTTGAATGTGGGAGATCGAACAATGTGTTCGCGATCACTCAACAACGTGTTCGCAATACCTTGGGCATTTCCGTGTGGTGTACCCTCTCGACGTACCCCGTTATGGCAGTGTACCCCATGCGGATCGAGGTGGACGTGGTGATCGTACCCTCTCGACGTACCCCTTTATGGCAGTGTACCCCATACGGAGCGAGGTGGACGTGGGGGTAGGGTACGATTGTACCCTTTGGTTCTACTTGGGCATGGCGGTGGTGGACATTACTTTGAAAAATTGCACGTCATTATTCAAATACTACCGCTTTTAAGCTCATCTAAAGTACAGAATAAGCTGGCACCGCCCTCCCATCTAGCTCGTGCTTCTTCCCGTTCCTTAACCCGTTCTTCAGGTGAGAGGCTGGCAAAATACGCCTCCTCTGACTGAAACCCGTGCTCGATCCACCGAAAGATCCCCCCCGAGGTGTACTGGGTAAAGGAATATTGCCGTTCCCCAACGCCAATGGGTATGTTGGAGTGAAAGACGGCAGCGCTGGGAATAATGATTGTTGTTCCAGGGGGGAATTCAAGTACTAGCCCGCAGTCCCACAGAATGAGATGGCCGCCCTTGGTGTAATCGTAGTCGCCGAGCGCTGTGATCGAACACCACCCGAAGGCTAAGTTTCCAAAGTCGCGATGTCCGATGCAACACGTCCGGGGGCCCAAGTTGAAGGTGCAAGCTGACCAAATGCTATTTAGAAACGGCCGCTGGAGGTGTGTGTACCGTTTGTAGAAACGGCGCATCCGGGAAGCGTAGTAATCAAAGAGCCTTGGGGACCAATTGACAAACAATCCTTTGGAGGTTAAGTATGGAGTTGTTGATACAGAGAAATATTCACCTGTTGCAAACCCGGCCAAACGAATGAAGGCCAGATTGCTCATAAGGGAGCAGAGGACCGCGGCGTTAATGACACCGTTCACCAATGCCCCCGGCTCCGTTTGGCCACCCCCGTAGGAGTCGCCAGCGGTCAGTGGTGCAAAGTTTCCGCGGCGATGGTAAGTCCTCGCCTCCGTGACCTTGCACCGAGCGCGTGCGGCTTCCAGGGCCTCGACGGCGGGGTCATGGACCTCGGCCATCCAGTCGGGGTCGTCAGGATGTCCGCCAGACAGGCCAAAGACTCTTCCTGTTGCGTCGGTAATGGGTCGAGTTTTTCTGTGATGAGGATCTGTCAGTTACAGAGGGAGCTTGGATGACGTGAACCTATGGCCCAAGATACTTTATCAATTTGAAGCCCCGCCAGCGGGCGTTGGGACCGAAGAACTCGGGGAGGGTGTGGGTGGGAGTCCACCCAGGCTCCTCGAAACCAGCCGACTCCTCCTGCTTGGATTGACCGTCATCGCGGAGGCCAATCCAGCCGGTGGAGGCGACACGTTCCTTTATTAAATTGAATCTAGTTTTAACAGGCGGACCAGCATTCTTGATATGCTGGGGACGGCGGGCGGGTGGAAGAGGCGCCAGGTGTTCCCTCACTTTGCCTGCTTGACGAGCGGCCGCGCGTCGACGTTTGGAGCCTGCTTTGTCACGGTGATAGGGCGTGTAACCAAACACGCATGAAAACTACCAAGTTTTCTTCGATTATCGACCTATACTAAGGCGAAGTGAGACTAGAACTGAGGGAATACGTTCTCCTCGGAACGGTATTCTACACCGCTCACAGTCGAAAGCCGGCAATTAACAAGTACTTTGAAGTCCAACCGAGAGCCTTAACGGGTGGCTTGGTTCAGCTTCACGGTCTACCGCTGGGCTCTGAGAGTTGGCTTACCGCCAGACTCCTGGAGTACCGAGGTGAACAAGAGGAACTACAACAGTCTTGGCGGCTGAGCGCTACTAGCGGTAGCCTCATTCAGATACGGGTTTTGAACCATCAACCCTACCTTAGGGTTAGGATCCGGACCGAACGGTTGGACCTATAACTCGAAAGGAGCAACATCAGAGACTTGATACAAATCTCCCCAACGGTAAGACCAAAGGGAGTTAGAGAATGGTATGGCCAACCGCTGAACGAGTTTTACTCGGCCAGCCGTTGGCCTCGACAAAGAGCCTACTACGGTTGGACGCTCCAACGGCTGGAGTTTGACTTGGACGGTACTAACCGGAGCATTGGCCGCCGGTTGGGTTCCTGACAACTGATCCAACGGTAACGATCCTACCCACGGTTGGAACTCAGAAGAACCTCCAACGGTTGGGACCATCGGACGGTTGGATTACATTGGGACAAGATACAAGATAATACTCTACGGGAAAAGCCTCCAACGGCTGGCTTACCTTCAGCGGTAGCAGCTGTAGAATCAATGGCCGAGCTAACCGTTGACGGGAAATCACCACGCGACTAACCGTTGGCAACCGGAACTACGGAAGGCTAAACGGCTGGAGATCAAACCGGAGATAAAACTCTTGAGAGTGGTCTACCGCTGCCTCAATAGTGGTGGTAAGCCGTTCATTGAACAAGAGGTCTTCACAAGATAAGAGAAAGGTATATGGGATAGTGACCTACGGGAGGGACTCCTAGCGGCCAGCGGTTGAACAACTCCTCGAGTAGCCGCTAGCCGTCAGGGCTTCTCGGCCCAGGTCACGGTAAAGATATCACGGACCAGCGGTACGCGGTCAAAACTGCCCGCGGTTGGGAATGCTCTAACCGCCATTGGACCGCTAAACCGTCAGCCCACATGGAACCATCAACGACGACTTATCACGCCATTCTGACTCAGCTCTCATTATCTCCATCTTGCTCCCTCAGTTTGTATAAATATCACATAGTTTCACCAAATGTACCTCAGTAGACTACTCCCCCATTTTGGAGGAATATAGTGCACTCAGAAAGAGATAGGAAAAGATTTAAGAAACTGCAATTAAGATTGGATTCGAGGCGTGTACGTCCTGCGAGCACCGCCGTTTAAGACCATCATAAGTGCAGGAGCCTAGCCAGTCCCACTGCCCGTTGGAAACTCTGTCGTTCCGCAGTGTTAGCCGTAGATCGAGCTTTGCTCTTTACCGCCGTCATTGAGCTTTGCTCTGACAATAACCTTGCTAAGGGAATAAAGGATAACCTCGACCTTTCGGTCTAACGGTTGACTATTCTGTGGCCGGAGTACTCACCGTAGCGTTGCACGGTCTACTTCTGGAACTATACTCAGACGAGTTGCCTATAAGTCGAAGCTCGAATCCCAACGGGAACAACTTCCGTGAGATACCGCTGCCTTACCGTGAAAGCAAAGCCAACCGCTACCCTTACCGCTGCGAACCTACCGTCTTGAAGGGTGATATGTACCCTACTTCCCCGAACACACACACACAGGAGTATTGAGATTGGAGTTAGTGATTTGATTAGATCTTGGAGTTAGAGTGTTGGTTTGAGTTATACTCGCTACGCTTGTTAGTGCTTCATATCTGGTGATTTCACGGCTGCACCCCAGTGCACCGTTTCAACGGGCCGCACGGGGAGTTGGCGATGCAGACGAGGAGGACGCCGATGCAACATTCGACGCGTGAATCGAGGTATTTGACGCGTCGGTGCCACTGAGAGATGGGTTCTCCTGGCGTGGGTCGAAATCGGCATCAGTGGCATCGGGCTCCGCGAGGTCTCCGTCCACGGTGGCTTCGACAGCTTGAATAACGGCTGTGCAATATCGAAGGAGGGGCTGCTGATGGGGTCGGCCTCCCAGGGAGAAAAGGCACGTCCTGAACGCGTCTAGGGTCGGTCAGGAATAACAGGGGAGGAAGGCCAGCTTGTGCGTACGTGCCACATGGAAATTCATATCCAGCACTTCCAGGACGTCGAAAGTTCCTAATGCCAACGAAGTGAGCAATGAAAGAAAAAAAAAACCGCAAAAGAAAAAAAAAAAAAAAAAAGAGTGGCAACCTCAACACGTAGAAAAGTGTGCCACTATGTTCCCGGGCACGAGTACCACCGTGGCATGCAATTCCTATGCGAGGCACCCCAAGAAGGGGATAGAATTGGGTGAAATCTTACCTGGCGGGCGGACGCTCATGGTGGGGAGGAACAGGAAATGGCGGGTCATCAAAAAATGACATACTGAGCTCGGGCCGGGGGCCGGCCATGTTAGTCTCAAGTTGCGCCGTCTACCCCACACCACAACCACCAGGTACGGTGTCTACCCTACCACGACCACCACCGGGTACGCTGTCTACCCTGCACCACGGCCGCCACCGGGTACGGTACTACGTTGTCTACCATGCACCACGGCCACCACATCCTACGGACACGTGCTCTTCAACAAACAGTAAACAAGTTGATCACCAAGTTAGTAACCTGCGACCACGATGCTCGTGAAGAAGAAAGGGAAGAAATTGGGAATCACCATCCGCCCGCCACAGGTTCGCACCTCCGGCACCAAATACACCGCCAACGGGGGCCGCATAAGCACTTTGGAAGGAGTCAAACCCACTGCTGGCAGGAAAAGACGCGATGCTGCGATGAAGGAGTTGCAGGAGCAATATGAAGCACTCCCTGCCACGGCGAGACAGACCTTAAACCAAATACGAGACATACCCGAGGAGGAAACAGGCTGGGAAGATGTCCCGAACGACCTTACCAACATTTTGGCGGGAGGAGCGGGTAGTCTCATGGAGAGCGGAGCTGGGGGTGAATTCCGCGACACCCTGGAGCAGAGCCTTCGTGCCGAACGCGAGCAGGCGCGTGGGAAGTGCGTGTCAACAATTTCTTTACCTAGTTTCATTTCTAATACTGCTTGTCTACAGGAACCCGAAGGACCTTCGGAAACGTCGCGACCGGATCGCCAAGCAAGCTTCCTCGTTCGCTGGCCAAATGGACAACATAACAGACGCGTACATCGAATGGGGCCAACAGGTGGCGGATCATCTCGATCGTCACCCACCGCCAGTCCCAGAGGCAGAGGTTATGAAGCACATTATGGTTACTGTAGTCGATATATTTGGTGAGGCCAGACCTTCATGTTAAGATCCTAGTTTATTCATGGTTTGTTAGGAACATATTCTGAAGCAATTCCTATCCGCCACTCGGACGTCTTCCCTGCGGCCTCAATGGTTTCGCGAGGATTTGTGCCGTGTGCTCCATACAAGGCCACCGTCGCTTTCTCAATCCGGCTCCTCGAGGTTTTCCAGGAATGGGCGGAAGTGGAGGATGGAGAACTGCTGCCCGGCGTGTATGCTCAAGGTTGAGGATGAGGAGGAGCTCACCTTCTCCATCCTCGTCACGATGGATGGCAACGACTCACTAAAGCGTGTGTTTCGACGGGAATCCCCCGACTACGACAATGAGGGTAACCCCTTGCCGGGTGTGTCGAAGGAACGGTTTGATCCTCGGGTTGCAGATGCCGGAGGCGACTATTTCTTGCCACGAGAACAGGTGAATCTGTGGGACAAGAAGCAGATGAAGGCTCGGGTTCGTCTCTCTCTTCTATCTCCCCGACGACTTCTGACACAATGCCTGATCTAGGCTGAGGCCTCCGAGGACAAGTCTCCCTACGAGGAACGATGGAAAAACCTGTCCGAGGATTCCGCCAAAAAGATGTGGGCAATTTACGATGAGACCGGGATCTTTATCTGCCTCTGTTGACATGGGTTTGTGTTAATGGTCGCGGACATGGTCCGGAGCGGAGAATTGTAAGTCATCTTACCTCTGATCTGTACTACGGTGCTGACGGAGGTTGTCCTAAGGTCTAAATACCCGCTCGCAATGTCGGCTGAATTAATGGAATCTTTTGGCCGGAATATTGGTGCTGGTTACGATATCTCCTGTGGCTTCTCCACGACTCTGTGGAAGAGTCTGCTAGGGCCCCGGGCATTGCTTCAAAACTTCTCTTGCTTGGTGGGGGCCTTCCACGGGCATGCGCACAATTGTCTATGCCAACTCAAATTCCTGGCAACCTATGTTCTCGGGCTGGGCCTCGAAGATTTGGAGGGATGCGAGCGGCTTTTCTCTAAGTCGAATGCCAACGCGGGATCCGTCCGATACGCCAGCGTGTTCCACAGGCTTCAAGCCCTCACTACCTACTTCGAGCACTTCGACACCCACGAGACCTATGCCAATCTCAGTAAGTTCCTTTTTTCCTGTTAACAGGAAAGTCGCTGATGAAGCTTGTACAGGTAAATTCCTGGTCGACAACTACTGGCAGGCACTCAGTATCCTCAAGACGGAACCAGCCCTTCACTTGGCCATGACGGCGGCCGGTATTGACAATGTTGATGTCTTTCCCGCCCGGCTTCAGGACAAATTTAAGTTCCTGAAGTCTCTTGTGTCTGAGGCCAAAGAGGACACGCTTCAAATGGAGTACTATCAGAGGCTGGTGAACCTCGCTGATCGAACGTGGGTCTTGTTTCCATTATTTGTGGTTTTTTTCCCTACTAAATGTGTACCCAACCACCACCGACACCTGTATCCCATACCGCACTCTGTCTACCCTCGGCACCGCACGCGTACCCCACCGCCACCGGCAACTCGTCTCCCATATTGGTCACGGTGTCTACCCCCGCCACCGCTCCACGTACCCCATGCCTGCCGCCACCATGTCCTCCATAAAGACTGAAGCGGGATCTGACAACTCAGGAGGGGTCGACGGCGACTGTGACCGCTAGGCGGCATGCGCAGGAAAACTATGACAAAGCACTACTGGAGGTTCAACAGTCTGAAAGTAGCATGGGGGTCATTGACCGGTGGGAGCCGACGGGCTCAGAGTGGGCGGAGGCGGCGCACCTCGTGAGCACGAAAAGATATCGGCTAGCTCTCCTTAAGCTAGAACGACTGGTGATCCAGCGGATGTTTGAGCTGACAAAAATGAATTTGTCGCAAACTGGTTCGTGCCCTATTTGAGCTGTGGTCCCATGCTGAAAAATGGCCAGGATATAAACTCCGAAAACACATTGCCAAGGCCCTTCAAGCAAGATCTCAAGCTATTAGGAATGCACTCAAGACCTACAACGCCGCGGCCTCATCGATTTCCCCCAAGGGTCGAGCTCTAACATGGTCAGAGGTGGTTGAGTATGCCTTCCTGGCTGACTTCGACCTCCTCCGGGACCCGGAGAAGGTGGACGAGGTTCGGGAGTGGGCTACGCCAGCTGCCTGTCTGCTGCTAGACCAGTATTTCCGGATTGAGCGGGCTCGGGAGGAGATCACCAGATGTAATGTTGAGATATGTCGTCTGGTGACATACATCCGAGATGAACGGGCACTCCTGGTTTCGGTGGAGACAGACCTTCAAGGGACCAACCCAGGGCTTGCTTGGTGTGTCCGACGACACCGACTCCAACGAGAGCAATACAATGAGATCCACATGAAGAGGCTTTCAACTTTCGCCATGAAGGCCGGCACCTCCTTTACCGGCACGCTTCGACCAGGAGTCCGGGTTCACAAACCTTCAACAGCAACTGGGCAGCCTGAGCCAATGGAGGATGTTGTCAGTTCGGAGGCAAACATTTCGAGGGAGGTCTTGAGCCGGATGGAGGCTGTGTTGGTTGAGGATGAAGAGAGAGATATTGATGATGACGTGGGAGAGCGGGCGGAGGAGGAGCAACTGGCGGAGGAGCTGTATACTGTCTACATGGTGGGGGAGGATGTCATATAGCTCAAGTTCTGAATGTACCCCCTAGTACCCCACCCAACCTCAACCTGTCTACCCTATTGGTCCGGTGTACCCCCTACACCACAGTAGCCCACCCCCGAAGTATGTCAAGTTCTCAATGTACCCCCTAGTACCCCACCCACCTCGCCTAATAGCGCCTGGTCTCCCCTTACAAGGTGGTGTACCCTATCCGCCTCACATATCACCCCACTTGTCTACCCAGTACCCCATACACTGCCCGTATCACCTACTTTGTCTGCCCTAACACCCCGGTGTACCCTATCCACCTCGAATATCACCCCATTTGTCTACCCTGTACCCCATACACTGCCCGTATCACCCATTTGTCTACCCAAAATGTGCCGTGTACCCCTAAACTGTGCCTACCTATCTCTTTGTCCCCCTTTACCCTCATGGTGTACCCCATCCACCGCCCAGTACCCCACCTCCGCACGAAATGCGCTCAAAAGGGTAAAAAGTACCCTTTTTGTACCCTAAAAAACACGTGGAGTGGCTAGAACGGGGTACCCCAGCCAAATTTTAGGCAGTTTCCTTAACATTAGGGGGTACAATGTTATGCTAATGTCCACTGTTAGTTGGGACTGACAGGTGAATTTGTTATCAATCACCAGAGGGCAAATGGAGAAGTGGCCATCTACAATAGGTGTCCTGGAGGGCCACACCAGCTGGGTCAATTCAGTTGCATTCTCACCTGATGGCAAGCACATTGTGTCTGGCTCTTATGATTGCACTGTGTGCATATGGGATGTAGCAACAGGGGAGGCAGTTGGTGCCCCATTGAAAGGCCACACCGGCTTGGTCAATTCAGTTGCATTCTCACCCGATGGCAAGCACATTGTGTCTGGCTCTGGCGATTGCACTGTGCACATATGGGATGTAGCAACAGGGGAGCCAGTTGGTGCCCCATTGGAAGGCCACACAAGCTGGGTCCCTTCAGTTGCATTCTCACCCGATGGCAAGCACATTGTGTCTGGCTCTGACAATTGCACTGTGCACATATGGGATGTGGCAACAGGGGAGCCAGTTGGTGCCCCATTGGAAGGCCACACCGGCTCAGTCCTCTCAGTTGCAATCTCACCCGATGGCAAGCACATTGTGTCTGTCTCTGGTGATTGCACTGTGCACATATGGGATGTAGCAACAGGGGAACCAGTTGGTGCCCCATTGGAAGGCCACACCGGCCCAGTCTTCTCAGTTGCATTCTCACCCGACGGCAAGCACATTGTCTCTGGCTCTTTTGATCACACTGTGCACATATGGGATGTGTTATGTCTGTGCAAATCAGTCTTTCATTTTTTCCCATTTATCGGTTCTGGTCGCATTCAATCCAACTCTGATCGTGGTCCCGTCATCTCCGGACACACAATCACGCACTACATCAGACCCTGCACCACTCCGATAAGACTCCAGCACCACTCCAGCTCACTCCAGTCGATTAACGGTTCACCTGTTCCCGGACCTATCCTGGAATACATAGCTCTCGTCCGATTATGGATTGCTGAGTACTTCCTCCTTATCATCCACTTCGCTTTCATTACCTTACCTTCTTGGCCACCTCCGGCCTCACTCCTCACCTCGTTCACCCTCTGGTCATCCTGGTTAATCCCGGAACCTCTGGACTAGTCATCCAGCCCTGACCGGTTCTCTGCGGTTCATCCATATCGCCCCGGAACATTCTACCTGAACATTCCACCTGTACTTCGCACTGGTCCTTCACTGTGATACAGGCTGTGGCATATCCGCACTCCTTGGTACATTCCGGACTGTGATTATGTAATCACTCCGAACTCCGGTCCTCCACGTTCCTTGGTTCAGCTCCACTTCACCCACGTCGTCTCGGACCTCTGCCTCTATGCATTGGAACTCTCCTAAAGGACTGCCAATGTCCTCCGGAATGATTCCTTGCAACTATGTCCACTCTGGCGACCCGGAGCTCCCAAAACCACCAACACTTAACACCAGTACCTTGGAACTCGTTCATCTCGACTACCAACATACCAGTCCAACATCTGGTACACTTATGCGCTATTCATCTATGCCCCATCACTCCTGCTCTCGTTCCAGTCGCTCCGGACATATCTCCGGAATCCGGAGATACCCGGAGTCACCGGAGTCATCAGACTCTCCCCGGAACGTTCGCTATTATTCCTTATCAACTCCTATTCCATTTATGCATCCCTTATCACTTCTCATCTATTGTTTCAACGCTCTCATCACTTCTCCTTGTTATCTTTTCATATGCTTCACGCTTCCATCGCATTCCCATCATTCCCCATCGCTTCTTCATCTGCCTCAAGGCAGATGTCATAGCACTTACATCTTATCACTCTTCTATCCATCCGTTCATCTATCAAACCATATGCTCAACCTTCCCACTTCCTATTATTCCTTATTCCCACTTCATCTATTTTGCCGCATGGTAGTGTCTTCTTCCATGTGGTTCACTTCGTTTCATGTTGCTTCACATTGCCTCATGTTACTTATTCCCTTTTGTACAAATTACATGTCTCTAGTATAAATACCGGTACTTTACATCTTGTACAGTATCCGAAAAATAAATGTTATTCCATGGTTCCTTCTCATGGACTGTTGCCAATCGTCTCTTGAGGTTCTGGTTATTGCCTCTCGACGTCTCCCTCTCTATGGCCTTGCTCCCGTCCCCCTCTGGTTCCCTCCTGTGACTCTGGTCACTCCGGTCACAACTCCGGAGTCCTCGCTCGGCCATACCAACAACTGTGGTTCAACTCCGGGTTGTCTCCCGTGTCTTGGATATGCCTCTAGTTCGCTCCGGCGCACTGCCTTTGCTCCATCTTCATGTCAACCATTCTGGTTCACACCGGAACTGCGCTGGACGAATACCCAACAAACACCGGTTATGCTCTTGTGTCTCCGGTCCAGGCTATCCCTGTCCCGTCGCCATCTTCGAGCTCGTACGACTTGGACCTTGGCATAGGACACTTCCCCATCTTGCAGCCCGAGGCCAGTCAGTCGGTCACCCTAGCTGAGTTGTGGTGTTCTGAGAAGTGGCTGATCTAGACATCTGTTCATCTCCGGTTCACGGCTTAGCCCGGCTCCGGTCATATGATCGGATATTCCTTCCCTCTTGGCTCAGCGATATAACAGGATGTAGCAACAGGGGAGCCAGTTGGTGCCCCATTGGAAGGCCACACCGGCTCAATCAATTCAGTTGCATTCCCACCCGATGGCAAGCACATTGTGTCTGGCTCTGACTATGGCACTGTGCACATATGGGATGTAGCAACAGGGGAGCCAGTTGGTGCCCCATTGGAAGGCCACACCAGCCCAGTCTTCTCAGTTGCATTCTCACCTGATGGCTAGCACATTGTCTCTGGCTCTTTTGATCACACTGTGCACACATGGGATGTAGCAACAGGGGAGCCAGTTGGTGCCCCATCAGAAGGCCACACCAGCTCCGTCCCCTCAGTTGCATTCTCACCCGATGGCAAGCACATTGTGTCTGGCTCCGACGATCACACTGTGCGCATATGGGATGTAGCAACAGGGGAGGCAGCTGGTGCCCCATCAGAAGGCCACACCAGCTCGGTCTTCTCAGTTGCATCCTCACCAGATGGCGAGCAAATTGTCTCTGGCTCTCTTACTTCTGCACTGCACATACTGGATACTGCGGCTGCAAAGTTCTCCAGCAATCTGCCCCATCCCGCCCGGGTCAGTATCAATGATCACCATTCTATCTCTGTAAGCTCATCTGAATATCAGTTTATATTTTTCTATGCTTATCCTCCCATCCTAGATGGTCCCAGCCAATGCACATTTCCAACTTCGTGAAGGCTGGTTCTCCACTCCATCAACATTGCTCTTCTGGCTTCCAAGTCAATATAGAACAGGTTTTTGGTACCCAAATCACACAATGGTGATTCATAGGCAATCCACACGGCCCTCTTATGCTAATTTTGTTCATGGTACTGAGTGGACGCATTGCTACTCATTAAATGTCATATAACCTTCCATGAAACATACATTGATTCATGCATACATCGATTCATGTACACACTTTTTTCAATTCATTATTTGTTTACCCTTGAGCGATGATAGAGTAGATTGACAGGAACTACCTTGTGCAAAGCCCAAATCACTTAGAAACTACAATTTGGCTCTCAAACTACCGGTCCTCATCTTTGGAAGTACATTCATCACTACTCGTTGGCATAATAGACCTTGGAAAGGGTGTAAGGTGTTAGATAGGGTTAGTTGTTGTTAGTTGGTTAGGCTTAAGATTTATTACATTGTCGTCTTTTGCATTGTGAGCTATCACTTTGTGATACACTCAAGCGAGGCGGTGTGATGCGGACTGCGGTTCTGTGAGATGTCTGACCAATGAATTGGCTTCTGTCAGGCAAATGCTTTATATAAGTGTGGTGGTGGTGGTGATATGGTACAATCTGTTTCCGTGAGGATTTAGGATGTAGGCGCTAGGTTCCTCGTTGGGGGCTAGCCTTCCAAGAAAGCCGCGGTTGGTGGTCGCTCTACACTTGCGCGAAGGAATAGAGCTTCACAATGCGAGCATCGATCCGACCCGGGAGACCTGGGTGATATGGGGTTTCCCTTTTCTCCTTGCCTCGTATTATTCGGGCAAGCAGTGTCTTCAGAACGTGGGTTTTAACACAGCACGAGCGAGCTATAGCTCTTTTCCTCCGTAGCCCGTTTTCTTTCTGTGCTTGTGTGAACGCGCAATGGATGAGTTTCTGTGACGAGTGGGGCGAAGTTGTATTAGAATGAAATGGTGGAGTGGTTATAATCCTCACAGTCAAGCCTTCCGTGAAGATGGCAGTGGTGCCCTGCGCACGGATCTGCATTTGAGCCTCCGAAACAACAGTTGCACGCAGCTAAGTAGGGGCTGCTGGCTGTTTAAAAGTACGCGCTTTCATCGACTGCGCCGTGACCAACGCCTTTGTATTCAACAATTTCCTCCTGACCCGTTTTACGGAGTCGAAGGGACCTTTAGAAAGAGTTCTTTGGTGAACCTTCAATCCAAGTGACCTATTTAGCTAGCCTCACGGAGGACGGTGTAGCCTGAGCTAGTATGTGTATATGAGAGACAGTTCCGCCCCGTAAGGCTGGGCGGAGGTAGCTTAGGAGTGAGCAGTGGGGGAAAACAAGATGCTTTCCTTAGTAAATACATCTGGTTTTTATATGTATTCCCGCCCAATTACCGCGCGCAAACTTCTCCATGAAGCCTCTGTCGCATCGTCCTTCCTGTAGATCCTCACATGCCCTCCGCGAAGTTCGACTCCCATGTTCTCCGTTAAGTTTGACGCACACGCCTTCTGTTAGGCTCGACAGAAAGCTGTCCCCACGACCTTTACGTTCGCCCGGTCCCGTCGCTTCGCATGTCCCGTAACAATTCGTGAGTTGTCCGTGAATATGTGAGACCTCGTTTGATTCGAGGTCAGGCCGTGTTCGCAAGTCCTGGTGACTTTTTCCCACGCTCCGTAGGTGTGTTTTTCCGTCACGGAGAGAGTGTGCACAAGTATTCGACCGTGAGTGATTCTGTGGATGTTGATTGTTGTTTCATGGGTGTTTGCAGTATAGGCCCAGTGGCGTAACTGGTAACGCGCGCATTTGCAGTACTGTCAAAAGTGACAGTGACCCATAATCTACAAATGCGAGAACCTTGTTTGATTCGAGGTCGGGCCATTCGCAATTTTGCTACCCTTTTTCCGTGGGCGTTCCGTAGTCATGTTCCGTAGTGCGTGTGTTCCGTAGGAGTGCATTACTTTTTTGTCCGCGCAGAGAGCGTCCGCCAAGCCAGTTTTCAACTGTGGGAAAAACCTCCGTGACAGTGCCATGTAGTCTGAGGCTATCGTTTTGTGATACACACAGCGGAAATCAGCAATGAAACAGCTCACAGAGGAAATCACAATAAGCTTTCAGGCATGACTTCCAACTCTTGCTAGGCTTGCCCCTCAACGTCTTCTTGAATCCAAATGACACCCAGTTTTACCCTGAACCCTTAAACACTGACACTCTGACCTACATCACTGAACACAGAAATTGTTGTCAAAATTCACTGGTGGTAGATACGGCTCAACCCTTGGAATGGTACTCACCTTTTAATACAGCTAGATCTTAGAGTTCTTCGAGGTAAGTCTCACTCCACTCTATCTCATCCAATGTCACCCTTGACTGACTGACTGGCTTGAAGGTAGTAGCCATTGACCTAATCTTGATCAACTATACTTACACAATTTCTGTACCGCTGTATATATTTAGGCTCATGGTACGTCTCAGTCTATCTTCGATCTCTTCTCAACTCACTTCCAACTCCCAGATAATACAATCCCCTGTTTATTTGCCACCCTCAGGCGGTAACTCAACTTGCTTTTACCTTCAGTAACCGCCACTCGTTGGAATCTGAGAGCTCATTTGGTTCAAGGTATGTATCTAGAATACTTCGTTGTGGCTAATTGGACTGACCCCTTGACTCCGATTTTCGTTTTTGAATTGAACGTCGAGTTCAGTTGAATTGTGGTACAGTATGGTTGGTTCAACTTTTTGGGTTAATTTCGCTCGGGTTGTGCTCTTATCAGTCGCATGCCTTCGGGGGATCACAGCTTCATAAGCTTACTCCAATGCATCTGACTGGACTCCCAAGCCCTTTTTATCTGGGTTGAGACCTTTGATTTGACGCGAGTCGAAGTAACACCTCACTCGGAGGCCTTCAGGCCAAAGTTAAACCGAGTTCCTTCCTCAATGTGCGCGATGTGGTGTGCCTGGCGGCTTCCCCGAGATCTATACGCGGTAGTTGTACTTATTAGGTTCGGATGTCTGTCATCGGCAATGCATTGGGTTTTCTCTGCTTCCTCCCATCCCGCTGCGAGCCCCGTTGGCTCATCTCCGGCCTAGAGACACTGAGGTGCTCTCCATCTGGTGATTGGACTGGTATTCACTCTTCTCCACGCATCCTTCGGCCCAGATAGGCTTCTTTGGCTCTCCAGAGCAGCAACTCTCGACTTTCCTCTCCTCTGCTGCTAGCAGATTTCTCAGCGCTTTTTTCGACCTCCCCCCCACTCATCTATCCTCGGCACATATTGTCACCGGCAACTCGCATTGACCGCGTCCTCGGACGCACATTCACACACCTCGCCTCTTTCTCAGATGGGAAAAGCTTGGGCAAGACAGATGGCGAAGAGAAGGAAGGCTGAAGCGGAGGAATGTCGCGCGCTCGTAAGCACATCCATCCCACCTGCTCTATCTCCACCACCCCCCGAGCGACTCATTCGGCTGAATGCCCGCGCCGACGACGCGAGTCGGGGAATCTTCCCCGTTTGGTCCTTCGACGAAAATGGCGATTATATCGATGATTTGGCACCGGAACCCATAACAGTCCCCCCACCTCTGTCCTGGTCCGATGACTTCCCGGCCGCCGCCGTCACCACCATCCACACGGTCTACACTGAGCCCGTAACGTGGGCTCCGCGCGACTTTTCTGCCCTTCACAGCGAGTCGGGACATCTGTGGCGTACCGTTCAACGTCGAAACCACTGCCTCCTTCCTCAGCGACGACCATTTCCTCACTCCCTCCCCAAAAAGATATCCACCCCAATTCCTGCCGTCGTTCACGCGGTCAGCGACGACCCTACACCCCTCCTTCCTCGCTACGTCCTTTTCGCTGACAACATTCTCGTTTCAAACCCCGTCCTCACTCCCAACAATTTCCATTGCGCGGACGAGCCTGTTCCCGTGCTGGTACTTCCAAGTTCCCCGCCCAGTACCACTGCCGTGGGATCCATACTACTTCATGCCGACAGAATATTCGACAGCAGAGAAGTCCCTTCCCGCCGAGACCTTTTACGGTGTTGTCCAAACCGGCCTTGCCCTGGTGTGTGCGCGCGAGTACCCGTGGATCGATCTTGCGCGCGCCCGCATCTCGGAGATTGCGTGGGGTGCTCATCCTCCTGACGAGTTCGATGAGCGTGAGGATGTTCTCGACCTGTTTCCGCCTGACCAGCTGGTTTTCCTCATGGTGCTCGTCGAGATCTGTTGTCTCGAGCCAGACTTCACCGGATTTGTCGAGCCTGCAATTGCCGACTTTGTCAACGCATGGTTGAATCACTGTTGGTCCATTGGATAGGATGGCGCGGGGTCGCGCCATGTCGCTCGCTTCACTCGGACATTTTTTGGAGGGGGGGGTGACTGTGGTGTGCGGCACACCACAGTCACACCGTGTGCCTGGCGGCTTCCCCGAGATCTATACGCGGTAGTTGTACTTAGTATTAGGTTCGGATGTCTGTCATCGGCAATACATTGGGTTTTCTCTGCTTCCTCCCATCCCGCTGCGAGCCCCGTTGGCTCATCTCCGGCCTAGAGACACTGAGGTGCTCTCCAGCGAGGGTATGACCGCCTGAAGCTTTGCTCGTTTGTTGCATGTCGCTTTCAAACAGCCCCACTCATTGCATCTCCATGTTCATCTCGGCATGGGCGCGAACGTTCTGAATCACTTATGCTATGTGGCTCAATTTTTTTTTTTTGTTCGTTGCACGTCCTTTCAACCGGCCTCATTCATTACATCTCCTTGTTCATCTCCGCATGGATACGAGCATTCACTTATGCTATGTGGTTCAATTCCTTTTGGTTTCTTTTTGGCTTGGGTCGCAGACTTGGACTCTTGCATACAACGGTTGAATCCCAGGACTGGCGATGGACCTTGTCGACAATTGCACACGGAACGAATGCCAGGCTGAATGTGGCTTCAAATTTTAAGATGTATTGAGTCGGAGATGAGCCTGAGGTTGGATATATGCTTGAGGCGCCAACGCTGAAGTCGAGCACGTTGAATCTACGGCCATTAGTTACACAACTGAATGACTCGACAATGGAAGAAACCTACCCCGAGTCCAAAATATCGAGGTTGAATACATGCCCAAGATCCCGGAGTTGAGGTCCTGCTCGAATAATTAGCAGCCTTGAGTTGGATGGATCTCAGAAGCTAAAGGTCGGTTCAATTAATATCTTTCTGCAGCAAAACGGACATACCTCGAACCAAACGGCGATAGTCTGCAGAGCAAGTGAGGGTCAAGCTTGAATGCATATGTCAGTAAAATGAACGGCAGATAGGCGAATGAATCGTACCCCCAAACTGGCGTATTTTTGACCGCAGTATGAAAGTTAAGCCAAGGGAGAAAAAGGTCCTTTGAGACAAAGCTCGAGACTTCATAGGTAAAGAATCGATGCCTGGATGAAAATATCCAATTCAAGGCAACACAGAGATTCAATGAAAGCCCCGCCATCCTGGCCGCGGCTGCACTGAGGCGGGACCCGATGTTGAAACACCTCCAAATCGCGGTCAAGGGCCTAGTTCGACGTCAATGAGAGTATGGAAGGCCTAGATGGTGAGGCAAAGCTTCGAACACTCAATGCCTTGCGGGCATTTAATGCCTCGATGAGCTCTATGCCGCAGGTTCCTTGAAGCAAATATCGGGCTTCAGGTCAGTTCGAATTTACTTCACTTCATTCAACGCTGGACTGACCTTCAAATCTACAGTCTTGCGTTGGCGCCGAAGCCCAAGCCCTTCAAACCTGAATTGACCCTCAACTGTACATTTAAAATCATCTCCCGACCTCAACTTCATTCAAATTCCGTCTTGCATTTGCTCGGGGTTCAGTCGATGTCGATCAATGGTGAGCCTTCAATCCATCTCTTAACCCATCTTGCTTACCTACGTTCTCAGTTCCCGCCCCACTTGAACTCGCGAGTCCAGCGGCGATGCAAAACCTCGAAGTGAGCATCCAACTCCCTTTTCGTTCGAACCGTTTCCTTTCGTTCCTCAACAGCCCGCTCCGAATTTCGAGTCCAACTCACATCGAATTCGATCAAGGCGTCCATCCGCGGAATTGAGTTGCGCAAGGTACGTTAATTGTTCTCCTGCTTGCAATTGAATTCGCCAGCGCTAGCATTCATAGTTTGGGTACCTGTCCGCGTCCCAGTCTTCTTCACTCAATTGATGCCCGCGCCGAAAAAAAAAAATCCCACAGATAATATCGCAAGGGAAATTGTATTCAGAAGATACGTAGGTACAGTGTACATACGTGTGGCTAAGCGGCGTGTACGTATGAAAAGGCATACACGCGCGAACGGCAGGAAATGTACGGGGGGGGCGCGCCCATGCAGATGCACGCCGACTCTGCGCGCACGAGTCGGCTGGGCGCGCAACTCCCGATTGCCCGCGCAGCACGCCAGCACCGTGTGCCTGTACGGGATTCGCGCGCGGCATCCGATATACGTCGCGTGACACGCGCAGAGTCCGTGCAGACGGCCACTGGGGCGGTGGACTTGACGGCGCGCGCGCGCGCGCGCTTGCGGGGTACACGAGGGCGGGAAGGAAGAGGGAACAGCGGGCGGGAACAAGGGACGATGTGCGCACCTCGTCCTCATCCTTCTCTGTCTTAAATCGAGACGACGCTGACCTAGAGCAACAGCGTGAGCAAAGAACCGGGACGGCGATGCGGAAGTGGGAGGGGGGGTACATACACGAGGTGAATCATGATGTGCGGCTACGCGATACGTGGCGTCGGTGTGTCGGTGGCGGATCTGTCGAGCGCGGGTCTGTGTGGGTGCGGGTTATCGCTGTGGGGGTGTCGATGGGGGCTGTCTGTGTGCGTCGGTGTGTCGAGCCAGGTCTGTGTCTGTGTCGATCTCGGGTGTGGGTGCGGGTCTGTCGAGTCTCTGTCTATGCGGATTGTCGAGTCAGTGGGGATGGTCCATCTCGTTCTGCGGCACACATACGCCCGCCTAAATCCACTCCCTTTTCGTCCGCACCACACTCGGATCCAACAGCCCCGCGTCCGCCAACACCTCCAACACCGCCTCTTCCCGCTCCTGGGCCCGTGCCGCGGTGTCGGCGTCGACGTACGCGGGCGCGTACCCCGGTGCCTGCTGCTGCTGCTGTTGGTGTTGTCCGGCCTGCAAATACGCCGGCGCCTGGTTTGCCTTCAAATACGTCGGCGCATACCCCGTCCCCGCCTCCGCCCCCGGCGCCCTCACCCATACCTCCGCCCGCGTCCCCAACACGCTGCTCGCCGCCGCCGGACAATGCACCGGCGCATACACCACGTCGTGCGCGCTCACGCCCGCAGGGAGGGGCAGCAGGCGTATCGCGCGCGCGCCCCCGCTTTCCGCGTCGGCGTCGGCGTGGTGTTGTGATCGTACGAGGGCCGCATAGTGCGCGCTCACCGCGAGGAGGAAGTGCAGCCGCACGACCGTCAGTGCGAGGAGGCTCGCGAGGGCGACGAGCGCGGCGTGCTCGAGCGAGCGTTCGCACGCCTCGTCGGGGGAGCCCGCGTTGGCGCCGTTTCCAAAGAAGGAGAGGGGGGAGGAGGAGAGGAGGGAGCGCTCGAAAAAACGACACACCACAAAAAAACAAAAACAAAACATAACCCACTTACCCTCAACACACCAAAGAAGCCCACAAACGAGACAAACGCCGCCGCGAGGAGGTACATGGCAAGCAACCCCCACAAGACACGCAGGCCATCGAGCTTCCAGGCATCGAGGTCGCTCTCTGCATCGAGGGCGCGGAGGGACTGCCAGGAGCCGGCGAGCTGGAGGGTGAGGAAGGAGTGGATGAGGCCGCCGGCGAGCGTGATCACCAGCGACGCGGATTTTGCGAGACTGGGCATCGTGGCGTATGTGGTGGCGGGGAGAGGAAGGCACTGATGACTGAGCCGAGCACTGCCACACATTGACACTTGATCCCGAATTTCTCGTACCATCTCCCGGTGACTCATAACAAAAGCGTGCGTCCGATCCCGATCCGAATATAGATACCGAGGCGGAATATTGAACCCCGGGCCCGCCGTGGCAAAATGGCAAATTCTGACCAGGGTATCGCACGAATAACCAGTGGCAATCGATCGTTAGATTTATTATTATTTGAAATAATGGCCATGGACTCGCAGATACACGCTATGTTGCCGCAGTCGAGGCGAGTAATGCCTTCCATGGCCATCCACCAACCACCTTCAACCGGCTCCGCGTCGGGATACCGGCGAATGACCTATGATGCACGACACGGGAATTCAAAGCCTTCGTTGGTTTAATCACCAGGGACGCGGCCTCACCGAAGTAGTCTCTGGACCCTCTTTCTACTTGACCGGAGAGGGACAATGTTTTCTTGTCCTCGTGGCTGCATCTTGTGGAAATAAGCCCGGAATGGGAACATCACACGGGGACTCGGAGGAAAACAGCACAGTGGGGAATCTCGCTGTGAGAAGCCGATCCAGGAGGGCGGTGGGCAGCGATCAGCCCAAAGGGATGTGTGTATTTGTCTGCGCTGCAGGCATTCTTATGTGCCTGCGGTGCTACCCAGCCCGCACGAATGCGGAACGCGAATGCGACTGGCCCCGCTAGCTTCGCGCGCGCGCACCCCTCCCAACTCCGCCGCTCTGGTCTCGACGTTATCATCCCAGGAGAATTTGATTCCCTCCATATGCTCAAATCATCCCTACGACAACTATCCATTCTATGCTTGCTGACATGAGAGCTACATTTGTGAGTCGGCCACCAAGACCTTAGGGTGCATGCATACTTTGAGGTAGGTTCACCTTCACGGGTTGGTTTTGGTTGCTCGCGATTGAGAATCGGGCGATCTTCAAGAGATATTGGGATGCTCTTTTTTGAGGCCGCTTTAAGGATTTTTCGATCTGACATGAAGATGGATGAACAAGTCATGGACCGACCAGGATGTCTGTCAGACATGAAAATGGATGGACCTTCACATCTAGGGTCCTAGGTTATTTTTCACCTGTTGCGTTCTTCTCTCCCGTGCGTAATTCCGGCTTGAGGCCGTACCTGTTCAGTGCATCCACAGGCAGGATGCAGATTTTGGGAAATTGATATTGCTTGTGGTTACATTTGAGGCATTTTTGTCCCAAGGGCATGCGAGCTCTTCACTTCCAGCTATGTTCTGCGTGTCTCTGACGGACACATTTCCAACCAATGATTGGATGGCAGGTTGGATCAGTCAAACTCATTGAACGGTTCCTTCCCGATATTTAACTAGAGCCGTCAGAGTAGATGATTCCAGGTGATTCGGGGCAGTTGATTCTGACGCCGATTCTGAAGCTATTTAATAAATCAGAAACCCTAGCTCGTTTTCACCAAACGAGACGCTCACCGAGGATATTTGACTCTACGCGACCGCAAATCCGAGTCGTTCCATAAATTCACGACTTGCGGTAGTTTCGGGACACCGAAATTATCTTGGCGTCGTATCGTGCTCAAATCTTGGCTGGTTTCCACAATCCTTGGACTACCAAGTAGGAAATATATACTTTTGAAATTCAAATCTGAAGAGACCAAAGCAATTAGGCAAGGTACGGCCAAGATATAAGCAAGTTACTGCGGGGGTGTAGTACATGTAATGTATCTAGGTGTTTTGGTTCTCAAAGTGTTCAACGAACTTGTTTGATATGCTTTTTGTTTTTGATTTGATTTTGAGATTTAATTTTGTAACTACGTGCATGTGGCTAAATGCCATGGTAGCTGTACGATTTGGTGTTCAGCAGGTATTCGTAAGGTGGGTGTGAGGAATGCAGTTTTTATATGCAAGAATGAGATGGAGAGAGAAAGAAATTGATGCAGTATTGGTAAAATGGTGGGTTTCTGGGGTTGGTCGTAAGGTGAGGGAGGTATGGTTATCTCAAGTTCATTGATATGCTTGACGCTGACAATTTACATGTAACCGAGTTTCGGTCAAAAAATATCAATGGTTGAACCGTTCAAACACAACGGTGGGATCTGTAACCAAAAGATGCAGTGAATATGCTCGTGATCAGCATGAGATGCGGTAAGTTGTGTGCGTACCTGAGGGAACGATTTGATCCCTACGTCGCGATTCGACTCGGAATGCATCGAGTCCATCATACCCAGTTGAACTTGGAACCCTTTCTGCTTGAAAAAGGTCAGAGCCAAGCATAGAATTGTGCTAAGCCACTGGCACATACCCCACTATCTGCGCCAGAATTTGCAGTCTTCAAGTCACAGTGAGGAATGGAACCAGAGCCGGAGGCGAATTCCATGGCCCAGAGCGCGGAGCGGGGCGAGACTTCCAGCTGGCCCTTTCCACGGACAGAGGTGCGGACGTTCAGTGAGGCGAGGATCGAGTTGACATATACTATACAGTAAAGGATGGAATTGAGTACAAGAACAAACCCGATCCCGGGAATACAGACGTTTGCCCACGAGCTGGTAGAACGGTAGCCAATAAAAGTGATTTGGGTATGCAACGTCCTGGTACGTTGTGAGAAGGTGAAGGATGTACTCGACCTGGACGTTGAATTTACCAGGATGAAGAGCATGGTGATGCAAACACTGAGGGAAATACTCAGAGTGGGAATGCTGCATCCAATGGGTGTACTCACGCAGTAAGAATCCCGCGCGACATGGCGTGCACAATGAGTGACTCGATCATATCTTGTGTGCTGAAATGAGGGTCATTCCAGCATCGGCTTTTGCTGCAGAGCCAGACAGTATAAGTATGCTCACCTTCGTAACCCAGCTGCCTTTCGAGAGCGCAGATAGTATATGAGTGAGGTGGTGATCGTGATGTCGCACACAAGCCCGGTGCTTTCGATTATGGTGGTCATAGACTGCGACGGAGGTTTAGATACGGGAGATGGCGAGCAAAGTGCTTACCCTGGACGTATGTCCAAATAGTGATACTATCGTTGGAAACAGGAATAGATGGACTGAGAGGTCTGCATATATGGCGGTGAGGAACAAGCGCGTTTAAGGAGAAAGAGGCAGGACCCCAGTGGAGGGAAGGGGAGAAAAAAGGGACGTACAGAGTCCTGCCACTGAAGGGAGTGCAGGGTACTTGAATGAGCTGGCAGCTAGTGGAAGTCGTGTACACACCGCATGACACCAGAGCAAGCGAAAGCTAGAAAGTAAGGATTAATCTGAGGAATATTTATGTTGAAGACCACCGCACAATGACACCCACAACCATGAAGTTCCTACTCACTGCAAGTAATGAAACGTCGAGGGACATGGAGTCAAACAAAGATACCACACGCACCACTCCAAATTTGCCATCCGTAGAAGATAAGGGAGGTGGTGTTGATCGTAGTCTAAATGTAATTTTCGTTGCATCAGAAAACTCGACGATTGCAAAAATAAGTTGAGGAACCAGGATGGCCATTCCTAACTGAGAAAAAATGACCGTGATTAGGCCCTGGAACAAGTAGTACGCTGAAGGTGCGACTGACGGGCCAGCTCCTACGTTCATCAAAGAATTCCCAGAGGTGAGGAAGATGTTATATTCAGATTTAGACAGCTGGGCGCTACGAGCCGCACTTGCCAAGGGATGTGCGCATCGGCAAAGAGGTTATTGAAGTTGAGGACGCAGAGGGTATATAATGCGTGTGAAATGACAATGCTGGAGAGGGTGTCGAGAGTCCTACAGGGAGCCAATCAGAGATGGATGTCTGCTACCGCGAGTCGCTGGTAGTAGAAGGTCGTGAACACACCACAGAGCTGCCACCTGCGGTGTGGAGAGGGTAAATTCTAGCAATGGCTAAACGGATGACAATTACCATCAGCTTAAGGAAGATGCTGTCCCTGGGGTAGTTCCGGAAGTAGAGGTAGACCTGGACGATACTGATGCCATATGCGCTGTGAATCCGGGTCAAAATGGTCAGCGGCCAGGTGAGAATTACAATGAAGAGACGCTGACTCACACGGTAGACACGCCATACCCAATGAGCGCCGCGGCGCTGAGCTCCTTGACGGACTGGATTGCGTCGCCAATGACTGACCCCAGGCCTTCGGGTGCGGACATCCTTGTGGTAGGGACGTTGGGGGTGGGATGATTGTGTTGAGGCGTCGGTGTTGGATGTGGGAGTTGAGTATTTATACGAAAGCCGGCACCCGGGCCATTGTGGGGTTTGTTAGACAGGTGGAGAAGGAAGAAGACCACGACGAGGTTGAAGGCCATCACCATCTCTTCGAAGTCGACACACCGAATACAGCTATTTATTGAAGAGCTGTATGAAGAATTCGAGGGCCCCGGGGTAAGTTGGTAGAACAGTGGGGGTATAGAATAGCCGCAAAGGCAATTAGCATGGAAACTTGGCTCGTCTTACTCATGACTTCAAACTTATTTGGGTATGAAACAAGTGACAGACGCTTCCGGTACGACAGCTCGTTGATATACAGTATGTGGGAGTGTGTGCGCGATCGGGGGGACCGTACTGTGGCAGAAAATCAATTGCGACAGATCGAGGGTGAGATAGAGGACTCAACGTTGTTGTCGGCCTTTCTCCGCGAGTCTCAGTGTCCCGCCACTTCGCAGCCTATTTTTTTTTCATATGTGCCTAGGGGAGGGCCAGGGAAAATGCCGTGCCGTTCGCTCAGCGGTGGCACAATCGGCGAGATTTTTTTGGCGGCAGTATCGCACGTCTTTGATAAATGAGTTGAGGATGGTCGCGTGAATCTGTAATGCATAGTGCTGGCAAGGTTCGGTTCGAAAATCGGTCCGAACCTGAACCGAACCTGAACCGAACGCAATTTTCAGGTTCAGGTTCGGCCAACCCCTGAACCGAACGCCGCGTTCAGGTTCGGCGTTTGCGCCTCAAGCCGCTTGAACCGAACCCCGAACCGAAAGAAGGTAAACTAGTGGATTTTAGACATATTTTGGGAATTTTGTGGTGAATTCTGACCTTCCCTTCTGTAGCTCTATGGAGGATTTATGCCTCTGCACCCCAAGGTTTGACCCGAATTTGATTTCACATGGATCTCACGACCCTCTTGTCTAATTTATCAATGCAGAATTTTTCAACCGTGGGATTTTGTTGAGTTAAGGGCCATTTAGGCTCCGGAGGCGACTCTAGATGCAACTGAAACGGTAAGCATAAAGAAACATTCAATACCTATCTTCATAGACGACTTTTTTCTTCCCCGAGAACACCGAATTTTGCTCAGGTTCGAATCCGTTCGAACGCCGAACCGAACCTGAACCTGCGTTCAGGTTCGGGGTTCAGGGGGTGGCTGAACCGGACGTGGCGTTCGAGTTCGGCGTTCAGGGAAATGTGCCCTGAACTCGAACCGAACCGAACCTTGCCAGCACTAGTACTAATGCATGGGAACGTTCCAGAAAAGGAAATTTGTTAAAGTCGAGGATACTAATTTGCCGCTCCGTTCTGTGGTACAAAACAGGTAGCGATGTCCAGAAGTTGTTTTTGGGAACCCGCTTACACGACATAGCCGCCCGTTTTGTACCCATCAGACTTTTGACATTTTGATTGTCAGGTTGTGCAACCTCGCAACCTCCGCCAAAATCAGCGCAACCTGGCGCAACCGTGCAACCTCGCAACCCTATGTAATCCTGTAAACAACCTCGAAAGTTTGAGCCGGTGTGAGGCCAAATTTTGTCTTTCTCCGAAAATCTTCGTGGTACCTATACTTGCCCCATCCCTTAGAAGAGTTCTAGCATAATTTTTCATTGTTCTGGAAGTATTCAAAACACATTTTTCCTGCTATTTTCGAGATTTTCGGGGTTGTCAGGTTGCCGCAACCTGACAACCCAGAACAACCCGCAACCAAACTGTCAAAAGGCTGATGGGCCGCAGAACGGCGTGGCAAGTTAATAGATTCATGATGAAGTGGATTGAAAGACTTACTAGACAATTACCCAAACATTGAAAGTAGATGTAGCAGATAATGAAGAATAAACGCACCTGAGCAAGATCTACACGTGAGTGTAACATCTGTACATCGAAATACACGTCAACTCGACAGCGCGACCGCACGTGGTCGCGCCAAGCTAAATTATTTTATGCTGACACATTTCCTCTGACTGGTTCCTACGACGAACTACGTGAGAGGTATGTCTCTGTATGTCTAGGTATGTCTATCTATTCCCTATTTATACCACACAGATACTTACCATTACATAATAGGGGTTTCACACTTAGCTATTTGAGGCCCACTGGGACCTTTTGACATTTTGGTTGCCGGTTGTTTGCCGTTGTCAGGTTGCCGCAACCTCAGGACATCACAGTGCATAAAATTCCCGCTCAGCACGATGAAGAATGGCTTTGTCCTCAAGGTGTTGTTGTTCCAGGTGGTCATCGAGATCCTGCTCAGCCTGGGCAGTGAGCCCGAGTATCAAGGATTGGCGCTCCGAGATGGTGGGCATACTGTAGTATTCCGACCATTAGTTCAAGTGACAGGTGACGGCGACCCGTGAACTGAACTAATTGAGGTCGGTGACGGGTGACAATGAGTTTCTTGGCCCAAATAGACGTAGAAAATCACAGATTTTCGCTCCGGCATTCGCCGGATTACCTTTTAAGGCAATTGTTGGCTGATTGCCGAGCCGTGGACTTTCGTTCCAGTGAACTTTTGCGGTGACGGGTGACACCCCGTGAACTAATGGTCGGAATACTACAGTACGCAAAAGATGCTTACAACTATCCTCATGATCCATCATGCGCTCGAAATGTGTTTACAAATCTTGTTCGGCCGTGAGGCAGTAATCATCGATAAAGTATCTAGAGAAGCTCTGGTAGACTATCGAGGTCAGAGTTCGGATGGGTGTTATAGTGCCGTCAACGAGGTCTATGTCGCGGGCGAGTCGGATGAAGGCGGCAAGCCACATATGGAGCTCGTTCCAGGCGGATGTGAAGGAAGACGAAGAAATCACCATACCCTAATTCGGACTTGATGGCATTGATGATGAACAAACACGAGCTCAGTCTGGCTCAGTTCGGCGACGACGCGTACAGAAGTAAATGAAGTTGGGCTTTGAAAGGATGTGCTTGAGGGGTGTTCACACCTCCCTGCCCAACTTGACGTCAACTTCGGTCTCAACTTGATCAAGTTGGCATCGAGTGGGACATCAAGTTGGACCCAAGTTGGGCCCAAATAATCAAGTGTGAAACCCCCGAATGCAACACAACAGCCTCGAAAGAGCAGGGTTCAGCATCTTTAAGAAAAGGAAAATAGTGTATCGGACGACATGGCAGATTGAGGAAGCCTTTCAGTTTGAGCATGGTGCGACAGACCTAGCTATGAAGGCCCGAATTGGACAAAAATACTTTTTTGTTGCAGTGGCATGTTTTTTACTGTGTTTTGTGCCAGATCTTCGAAGATCCGTGAGGATCTACAGGTTTCTGTGATCCACGTCAAAGATCTTCGAAGATTCCGAACCTTTTTTTTCTGCGCAACGCCACCAAAGTCGTGTTTCTTTGAGGATCCTCAAAGATCCTGCAAATTGCCCTTTCTTCGAGGAAACTTGAGGAAACCGCATCCACTTCTTTTTTTCTGAAGGTTCCGAGTTTTTTTTCTCATTGTACAACACCGTTTTCCTTATCTCCCTCTTGCCTAAGCTCGTGTTTCAGGGATAACCCTCTCCCAACAGCGTGGACATCAGGCACGTTGGCCTCTGTTCCACCTGGGATCGCCAGAGGCCATGTGCTCTGGAGTCTGATAACTTAACCGTGCCGCGTAGCAGTACTTATAGGTACCATCGACTTTGCCGTCAGTCGTTCAGTCGTCCTTCCATCGCTCACCATGGCTCATTCACTTCCTCCCCGTGGGGGCTGCTCCAGCTGCCAGAGGTGCGGCAGTTTTCTTGCTGCACAGTCCACCCGCCAAGCCGTGAGCTATGTAAGTAGTATAGTCCCCCTCCCTCGACGACTAGCCACCACCCTTGCCTTAGATTCCGCGCCACGCGCTTGAACTGTGTGCTGCCTGTGACCATCCTTGGTTTAGCCACCTCGCATCCCGTTCTGGGAATCCAGACCAACAGGGCATCTGCATGCCGACTTCGTGTGGCGGTTTTTGGCCAGTACGTCCTTTTGTCGTCGCTTGTTCCCTCAACTTTGACCACTATCACTTCCAGTCCAGGCATCCGAGTCTTCTTTCGAGAACAGTTTCCGCTCCCTATGTGTTTGCAACGAGCCTTGGTTCCACCACGAGGCTCTTCGCAATGCCTCAGCTGCCAATCCACTGTATGTTTTTCTGTACTCACACCAACTCGTCAGTGACATCCCTTATCCAGCCCTTCACTGCTGCCTCCTCCGGGCCGTACGTCCTCTGCCTATCAGTCTCTCCGCTTATTAACCTCTGCAGTCCCCCTGCCCCTGCACCCCCTGCACTGCGTGTCCCACCCCCGCTCAATCCGCTTCACGCATCCCTCCCAACTCCCATATCGACATTCACAGGTCCTTTATCCGGATCGGGTACGGCTAACGAAAACCGGAACACGGCCATCGCCAGACACTTTCCGAAGCCCAAAAAGTACAAGGCGCCACACGCATTCCCGCTCACTAGGGCTTGGGGGCCACTGCTGCGCCTGGCAATACGAGTCCCTTCAAGCCGCTTCGCGGCATAAGCACATAACGTGGAGTGCCGCTTTATACTTTGGGAATGGTGGATTAACACTGGGACTCTGCTCATACAAGTGATGTTACAACAGGGTAGACACAATATAACGAATAAATACAAATCAGCAGTATTATGTACGCAACACCAATGCACTTAACACGGGTGAGGCTCTAAAATTATTGTAATCACATTAAATATATAACATAAAGGAATAATGCCGACAGCGGAGACAAACCTATGTGCTGTATTTAACTGCAGTACCAGACTAAATACACATAAAACCCTCCCAGAGCTGTACATGTGCATAAATTATGTGGCTGCTACGGCAAAGAGCAGCTCAAGTTTGGAATCGGCCTGCGTAAAATTGTTTTTTTTCCTGGGCACCCGCACCACATCTACCCTTTTGCATATATAAGGTTTATAGCCCGTCTCCCTCTTGCAGATACAAGGAAGTCGGTTGATAGGGTGTCTAGGTTGCCTTCTTCCACACAAGATCTGCCAGTTAATATACCATCGTGGTACCAGACCACCCCATTCAGTGATATGTACCTGGCTGTGAAGTGCCCCCATCCACTATATATGACTCCTCTCAGCCTGAGAACTGACATTTCCCCTCCCATATCAAAACTCACTGTCCTGGAGTAGATGATACCATCCTTGTCTAAACTCACCACAAACAGAGGAGGCACTGACTCCATTTCAAACATAACTGCAAGTCTAGCCCTTGACCCGTTGAGTCTACAGGTAGGGCAGCGCACCACTGATCTGGTCAAATGTTCGCCCAGCCATGTTGTAAGCAGGATCCCTTCCGGATAGCGTCTAGACTGGGCGGGAGTTGGGATAGCACATACATAGGGGTTGAACATTGGCAGGGGATCCTGACTTATATATCCACATGATCCACAGCTCAGTCGCCCGACTGCATGGGTGTTATCCACTGGCAACAACACCGACACTATACGGTCAATAGTCGTGCCAACTGGTCCGTACGGAAAGCTTTCAGGCTGCATGTCATGCATTATTATTCTCAAGGCATCTCTAGCCTGCTCCATGGTCTGCATCCCATTAGCAGCTTCCTGGATCAATGGTGTGAATGCCGCCAACAGGGGGCTTGTTGCCCTGAACACCGATGACCACTGAGGTGGGTTGTCTCGCCATACATTAGTCAATATGGTCAGCATTGCATCGTAGCCGCAGCTGTGATCAGATGCATCCCAGATAAACCCAACGGGGACTATTGCCGGCGCAGATATTATACTAGAAAACCGTTCAGGTCCTACCTTGTAATCGTTCTTCCACTTCTTCCTCGCAGAGGGCTTAACAGAATCTGCATTACCGCTGTCCGTTCCTATCTGTCGGGGCCTTTTCCTGGACTTGACACCAGAAGGAGCCCACTCTGCATAATCATCGAAGGACCGGTCTAGGTCATTACCGACCTTGTCAGATACAGTTCTTCTCATGCAAGGGTGAAAGTGCACAGGATCTTCTGCGTTGCTCTTCCATGTTGTATAAGACCTTATGAGCTGACGCCTATACAATCCAGTCACAAACCTGGGTAAAGTGCCTGCAAACTGTAACCTTGTTATCTCGTCAAGCTGTTCCAGCTCGTGCAATTTCTGCCTCAAGTAGCCTGCCATGCCGCACGTTATCTTGTCTGAGGAGAAGTCCTGGAGAATGATCGTACCTGCAGCCGTGGTTGCTCTGGACAATGCCACGTAATAGGCCTTATGATCCTTGCAGTTGGTCAGGTCTACGGGGTTCTGATGTCTAGACTTTCCCTGTGCTGTATAATCTGTAATTGAGAAATTCAGGAGACTTGTTACCTGTTCCCGGACTACAGACAGCAGGGAGTCATCCTCTAGCAACACAGTGATGTGTGATGATGTACGAACGAGGGGTACAACATTAGGTGGCAATCCAGGTATATTTATTGTACGCTCCGTTGGAAGGTTGAGTAACTGCACAAAGAGGGTGTCAAGAACTCGTTGCCCAGCTGGGCCAACACTTTCATCCCATCCGACTACCAGAGCCTCCTGTCCTTTGGTCATACACAGCTCCGTGGCATCGTTGCTCCTTAGAAGCAGTGGCATCCCAATACACAGTGTTAGCTTACCAGGAAGATGCTCAGAGTTCGATGATGGAGGAGCATCCCACAGTTTTCTCTGCAACCGGTCGCTGATACGGGTAAGTTTGGACTGCTCACACCGTTTCCATCTTGACTTGTCTGCTGCCCTTGCACTCAACTTGTCTATGGAGTAAAAAGACACCAGCTCCTGGTCGGTGTCCTGTGCGTAGCGTTTTGCACCCAACCGGTTTCACATCTGTCTGGGAGTTCCAGGCAGTTATAATGGACACATTCCGGAACAACGTGGAGTCAATCCTGGGATCAGAGGGCCCAAAGCCCGCCACCCTAGTTCGCAGAAACGCTATGTCTTTGTCCGTACAGGCAGCGTATCTCATGTTTGACAGCGCAGTGCGAAGTCGATCATCGTCTTCACTAATATCAACCTGTCTCATGTTCTGTCTGAGGATGACCACCGTACTGAATTGATGCCACAGGATCTTGCCAAGAACCGCATTCTGCGCTTTGACGGTTGATGCTCCCTTAGTGTTGATCTCAACCTGATGGCTGTATAGGGAGGCTCCAGTTGTAGGTGGGAGTTGTGCAAAATCGCCAGCAGTAATCATGCTAAGCCCTCCGAATGGTATGTCATGGACGTTCCGGGCCTTAGCAGCTTGTGTGGCCAGCAACTGCAAATCACTGCACGAAACCATAGATATCTCATCTAAGATAATGTAATCAACACCTTGGAGTCTTTCGTTCACGTTTGCCATGGCTGCGGTCTCATTGTTAATTCCGTCCACGTCATCACGATTTTTACTCTTGGTGTCCCTAGGAATCTTGAACACAGAATGATATGTGGATCCATTAAGCATCGCGGCTACAGACCCTGTAGGACCCAGAACTACAAAGCGATATGCCTCTCCTCTTCTCACAAAAAACTCCACCATGGCCTTTATGACCCTGGATTTACCTGTTCCCCCCATCCCTCCCATATACATTCTTAATGGCACGGGCTGGGGAGCAGATGCGTGGTTGGCCAGTATGGCAAATGCCCTAATCTGCTCTTCATTCAGCCCGAAGTCCGTGATTATCTGCTGCTTCATATCTTCACACTTGGCCCTTGCTTCTGGTGGCAACGTGTAGAGATAGCTCGAATCAAGAATTTCCACCTTATCCCACTTGCTTGTAGCCCCCAGTTTGGATGTACCAGTAGGAAGATTAGCCAGCTTGTTTGCGGTAAATTTTTGTCTCTCTCCTTTCACGATTGTAGACCAAGAGGCCCTACTGTAGTAGGGTGGTAGAATTCGATCAAGGTTTGGGGTGTCATTGCTTCTCCCGACATAATCTTTGCGCAGCCATCCACACGACCTCAATAATTCAATCATGCATTCTTCCTGCTTCTTCAAGCGCCTGGTGGCAGGTCCAACAAAGTCGAATTCGTCCTCACTGTCTTCTCCTTCGTCTTCCGCAGTTCCATAAAGTTCAGGGTCCATGTCCATGGACATATCATCGCGCCTCCCTAGTTGTGGATGGGAGGTGCCTTCTCGGGCTGTACCTTCTTCATGTATCTTTCTCTGCATCTCTGCATAATGGTCATCTCTGGCGTCATTGCACTCATATCGCACATTGAAGTTTGCCATTAGTTGAAACTGTCTTTGCGTAAATTCATGACCTCTGAATGACTGTGCCCAGGTCTCATCCACGCGTTTGAGGTTGGCAGGAGAGCGCCACGGCTTAAACAATGTCAGCATGGTGAGACAATAGAAGCCTCTATCACCTTTGTCTGCCCTAGGCAGCGCTCCACCTATGAAATTGGGAATAACAGAGCGTAACCTGGTGAAATTGCAAGAAACATGGTGTGTTTCATACCGTGGATGTGCTGGCAAGAAAGAATGCTTTACTGATTTCTGACCTCTGTCTATCTTTGCCTGTTTCCTGTCAATAGTTTCATCGTCGTCATCAGTCTCCCAGTCACTCTCCGAAAATATATCATCCTCACGGACATCATCGTCCTGATCTTGCTCGTTGCTGTAGTCTAAGTCCAGGTCATCTTCAGTGCCCTCTGCAACGGTGCTACCCCTATTGACCCCTTTGTTAACGAGTATACGTGAAAGCTCGAGCTCTTCAGTAAAATCTTTACGCTCTTTTGGGGTTCTAGACTTCTTGTCTGAGCACTGCACCCATTCATACAGGCTAACATGTTCAAATACGGCTGGTCTATATCGGTAGTCGTCAACCGCAGACCCTGCCACTATCTTACCTTCTGCAGCCGTGATCTCCACCTTTTCGTCGAGCAAAACTGCTTCGTCATCTGCGATATCCTCCACATGCCAATATTTTACAAAAAGCGAATAAGATCGCCATGCAAAAGGCACAAATATGTGGCTAGAGTAGTGGTCGGGATCTCCCAGCATGTACATTGATGCCATAGGACTTCCTATTTCCATCTTAGTCGACAGAGAATTCACCATCTTCCGCATTAGGTGTCTTGACTTGTCGTGAGGCTTGATGTCAGACTGCATCATATCAGAGCTGCTTTCGAACACCTGAAATACGGAGGCAAACAGCTGATAAGACTTCAGTGACACCTTAGAAACATAGTCAGATACATAGGCAATTACCGCTTTTACCGCTGTGCCTGACATCAGACTGGTTACATCAGTATTACATCGAGACAAGTAAGAGAGAATTGGGTTGTAAGTATTGACCATTGGTTCGATGTGTCGAACCTCTATATGACCATCGGGATCCACCACCGTTTCAGCATGGGTATTACGTGGAAACCTTGCCTTGCAGATATTCTTCCCAGTCATGCAGCCCTTGCGTTCCATAACCTTCTTGGCCAGCTTGGCACCCTTCGTTCTCGTAGTGCCTCTCCAGTCCTTCTTTTGTTTGTTATGTTCCTCATCTTCGACTGAATAGAAGTGAGAATAGACGTTCGTTCGAAGCACCAGATCATCTGTCTCGCTTGCAAACACTTTCCACCATGCCACAAACTGTTGGCACTTTGTACACCGCCCCCCGCACTGACCATAGCCACATATCCTGGGTGGTGGTCGGGGGAGCGTGTGGGTAGGAGGCATATATGCTCTAATGCCTTCCCACTTAGACTCTGCCTTGATATCAACTCCCACTGCAGTGCTAACCTCATCAAGGCTTCCTTGCTGAAACTCAGCCTGATGACAGGATTCCAGGTATCGTACAAGCTTGAGCTGGAACGCTGATTCAGGATCCATGATTCTATCGCGAATCTCTTGCGGAGAGAGGGAATTAGCTATCCAGATTAACGTGTGAAGGTGCAGGGTCAGTCTGCCTTGCTGCTCCACAGTGCCATAGTATGCTTTGGTGTGCCCAAATATACCTCGGCCATCTTTTGACCAACACAACACGTCTGATAAAAAAGTGTCTACCATGAAGCGGAAGAATCTAGCCGCTGCGACAGGATTTTTGGACATAAGACGGTACCTATCCGTACCCGTGCGCAAACCTGGACGAAACACAGTGTCTGACTGCGCATAATACAAGGCCAAAGGATGCAGCATGTCTGCCCACGCCAGTGTTACGAACCATGTAGGGGCATTAAAAAACGAGGTCATAGACCATATCTCATTTCTCATGTACTTCTTGGATGTCATGGATCCCTTTACATGCCCAGCCACCATGTCGAGATCCTTTACAACATCAAAACACAACTGTTCGGCATCCGTAGCAGGCTGAACATGCTCCCCAGCGGCCATGCGGTCTGCAATGCTGCCAGCCACTGCTGGGTCAATTGCATTGAGCCGGGCCTTGACAGCACCAAATCTCGACCTCTCTGCAAGAAGTCTGCTTGCAGTTGATGATGCTTTAAGCTGCTCATGATTAGAAGCTATCATAGGGAAGTAGGTGTCCAGCTGAAACCGTTTATCGACATACATCAGCAGATTCCGTTTCCTTGCAACATCACTCTGCCTGTATTTATGGCTGTGATGCCCAATGCCTCCCTTCCCATACGGGAACAGCCAGGGAAACATGCCCGGGTATGCTTCCACAGTGTCGTACATGCTGACCGGTGCCTCGGACCTACCGATGCCAAGCATATGACCATTCCTTGTTACGTGCTGGAGTGCAACATGCTTCAGGGTGGAGAGAGTTGCATGCGCATACTCTTCTCCAGTGAGACCATGGACTGCAAACAGACAGTCTCCTGTCTCCGTTCCGTACTCTTCACCGTCATCGTTGACAGCCCTGGCCAAAGAGGGGTGCGAGTCACTTGCTTGCTGTGTAGACCACCTAAAGTCTACTACCACAGGGATATCTCGCTCTGAATACATGGCCAGATTTTCCTCTGAAATCTCCATGTCAGCATAGCCGTCGTGGTTCAACTTCAGCCACTCCAAGGCATCGCGCACTTTGCTCTTTCGCACAAGCATTGGTGTGCGGTCAAACTCCTCAGGTGTTGGTGCCAAAGACCCCGTGTATATGAATGCCAAAATCTCACTCATTTCCTGTCTAGAGGGTGGAAGCTTGTGATAAACCTTAACAACAGGCTGCGAGAACATAACTGCATTAGCACTCATCTTAACCCTGCCTGAATGAACCCGAACGACACAGTGATTATGCCTTATGCGGGTGATCATGAGTTTCTCAGCATATTTGAGCCCCTGCAGCTGGGGTGGAACAGGTCCAATCCAGTTGTGAAGTGCTAGGGCATATTTAGGAATCTTGCGGTTTACCAAAGCGATTTCACAACCTACGCAGACAGAATCACAACCATCAGCTAACACAGGTCCATCCAACTCCTCTATCAGATCGTCAGAGGCATAGCGCTCCTTGCGAGTCACCCCAGTCCTAACCAGTACCCCTAGATAAGGCATCAAGAGATAGAGGCTACTCAGTTCATGTTTGGTTACAAGGCAGCCACATACGGCACAACCTGCTTCAACAAACCGGGAGGGTGACACCTTTACGCAGTAGCCCCGTATTATTCGATATATGCGACGATAACTCATAGGAGCAGGTGGGAACACAGAGTCAATGTGTTCACTCTCCTGATGCTTTCTCAGCATACGCAACATCCTGGCTCTTTCGGCCAAATCCCGGGCCGCTTTGTCGGACCTGGCCTCTGACATGTATTTGCGAACCCTGGGTTTAGTTTTCAAGGCTGCTGCGGAACGAACAAACTTGAACACAGAAAGCACACCAACACAAGTGTCGCAAGAGTGAGTAGAGCACAGAAACTTACAATCTGCCACAGTCATCCTGGTCAACATGGGAAGTGAATGAAATTTGGACAACTGCAAAAGCTCATGCTTGGCCAGACCATTATATATCAGGGTGAGTGGAATAGACACAACGATGCACGCTGGGTTTCGTTTCAATGTTAAAGCAACTTCACCACCACTGCACTGCAGCTCAAAAGAGAATGAATCTCCATCCTTGATATTCCGACCATTGTCCATAACGAGATAAGACCGCAAAAGTGATCCATCATATGTACGGGTCGTCGTTGGAATTTTTCCTGGACCCGTAGGTACCCGTCGGGACCCGTGAGAACACTGTGTATCTCAGTTGAACACCTTGTTCTGGCCTTTCCCGCCCTTCCCCTGTCCACACCGCCATTTTTCTGACCTTTTAGGTCGTTGCCGGGCGCAACCTATCCTAAAAACAATCAGGTTTGCCAGAAGAGCCAGAAGGGGTAATTTACGTGTGGGTGTGGATTGAATGACAGGCCTGGCCTTTTTTTGTTCATGGCAATAGCTATCCATGTCGTTTTGGTGAGTTAAAGCATTTAAAAAAAAAAATTACACTACCAAACACTTGGAAAGTATGCGGGCCCTTGCCGGGTTGCACGGGTCGCGGGTCACCCACCAACCCGCGCCCCGACTGCAACCTTTTGGTAGTTGTGAAAGTTTGGGTGATGCCATCAATTCAACCAAGGACTTCATCAGCTTGCTAAGCATGTGGGTAGGTCAAGGTCAGATCCACCTCACACGGCAACAGCACGAAAACATGAAACGACCTCTAAATTTTCGGAATGTTCCTTTGCGCTGACGCAGGCCTAAAAGCCGACTCGGGCCGCTCGGCATTGACCCGGCATCAAGGTCTTGAGCGGTCCGTTTCACGGGGTTGCTGAGTAGCAGAAATTAGTGGGGTTGCTGAATAGCAGCAACCCGGGTTGCTGAATAGCAGCAACCCGGGTTGCTGATTAGAATTGTCCAAAGGTAAGGCATGGAAACTCAAAACATGCTAAAAAGTGGGCGCGAAAACCGAAAATTGCGCGCGAAAGGCCAAAAAGGCGCGCGAAAAACTAAAAGTAGCGCGCGAAAATAAAAAGTTGTGCGCAAACATTAATGTGCAAAGTGAACGTCATATGATTTGCCGTCGATGAAGCAGTGAATCACAATTTTGAATCGAATAAGACCTGAACATCTGAAGTGAGTGCTCCACGCAGAAGAGATAATGTAAGATATGCCACCATGCTGTCCATCATGGTGCCAAAGCGAGTTGGCCCCAGCCACTCTGTACGCCTTTCGGTGGATGGAACGATCACCGAAAGATCCCGGAGCACCATGGACACGGAGATAGGATGCGATAATACGTTCACGGGTTACGTCATGGCCGCTGGCAGTCAGTCGGCCCGCGATCATGTTGCGGCCGAAGGCAGGAAAAACATCGAGAATTTCAGCAACTGCGGTGTCGAGCTGCTCATCTGTAAGGGAGGGTGCTGCAGGTCTTGGCGCGCCAGTATATGTGCGATCGCGGCCACCATCCGGAAGTACTTCCTCGTCACGGTGGTAGACGGGAACACCAGGAGCAGCAAGACCGAGCTCAAGCGCCCGACGGCGGATGGTCCGAGGGTGGCAGCGGAGAACACCAGACAGCCCGGTCGGGCCACGGAGCGTTTGTCAGGAAATGTATCATTCGGGCCGCCCCAGCCTCCGGTCCGTGATAATGATTGTCATCAAGATGAATACCTATCACAGGGTCAATTAGTATATATATCGCCCTATGTACGCTTCACACCCTCAGTCTTTTATCCCTTATTGCGGGAGACTGAGGGTAAGTTCTCCATGTATTCCTACCTTATTTACCTTACTTACCTACCTGTAGTACAAGCACCTTCCGTGCATTCTCAGGTATTTAATACAGTCTTTTATCCCTTATTGCGGGAGACTGAGGTACAAGCACCTTCCGTGCATTCTCAGATTCTAATAGGTTACGGGCCACGAGCGTTGCTTCTCTCGGACATACCTCAAGAATCAAGACTCACTGCTCGCTCCATCGGAGCTAGAAGCGCCCCGAGCATCGCCTCACATCATTACTCGACCAGATCCGATATCACCTCGGACGGTCCCACACTATGGCAACAGCAGATAACACAGATTTCACTGCACTTTCTGGTGCAGATGACTGGCCTATGTTTCGTGTTCACACTCAGATTGACTTACGTCAAGCCGGACTGTACACACTTTTACAGGCTGTTATCACAGCTACTAGTGCTTCAGATGCTATGACTGCTGCTATCGCCAACACACCCTTGCCAGGTGCCACCCCTCCTCCTGGTGTGGCCTTCAAGGACACCCCGGAGGAGCGCAACAGTCGTGCTCTAGGAGTGTTACAGAAATATCTTGCTGCCGATCTGAAGCTCGAATATTTAGAGGAGCCTAATGCTGGAGTTCTCTGGGCCAAACTTCGCCAGCGTTTTGAGGAGGAAAATAGTGCTCATACAGCTACAAGTGTCCTCTCAGACCTTTTTGCCACCAAACTGGTGGTAGAAGGCGATCCAGAGCTTGTGGACAAGAAACAGCTAGCAGACCATGTTGCCCTTGTTACAGGGTACTTTAATCGCTTAGCGCGGTTGAAATATCCCTTCCCACCAGATCTTCAGCCCCTCATCCTCTTGGGTACTCTTCCCCAGGATAGCTACTGGACTGGGATCCGGGGGAACATTGTCTCCTCCCAAGGATCCAAGATTACTCTGGACAAAGTCCGCAGTCTCATTATCGATCTAGGGAAGAAGCCATCCACAGATAATGATACAGCACTGGCAGCTACAGGGACGAGCAAAGCCAAATCATCTGCTCTGAAGCACTGTCTTCATCATGGGCAGAATTCGACCCACTCATCTGATGAGTGTCGTAACTTGAAGGCTTTGTCTCAGAGCTCCAAGAAAGCCAGCACCAGCGCCAAGTCCAAGAAGTCATCAGATAGGAAGCGTGGTTCGAGGGCAAATGCCTCAGCTGACACTGGCTCTGACTCAGAGGACTCAGAGGTGGATGCCAAGTTAGCTATAGCCACTGTCTCTGCCAAATCTTACTCTGCTTTCTCCGCTTATCTTTCGAGTGATTCTGAAAAACCTAAGCTGGTAATTGTTATTGACTCTGGCGCATCTCGTGTCATGACTCCCCATCTTGACTGGTTTGAGACTGGGACATATCGGACTCTGAATCCTCCTCGAAAGGTTCGCCTGGGAAATGATAGTCACTGTGATGCCATTGGAATTGGCACTATCTGGTTCTCCTGCAAAACAAAGTATGGAACGACCAAGCTTGAACTCAGGCGTACTTTGCATGTTCCTTCTTTTGGACTCACACTAGTATCTGTGCAGCGTTTAGCGAAAGCTGGTCATAAATGCACTTTCCAAGGAGATGAGTGCATTGTCCGAAGCTCTAAAGGACAGCGCATTGTTGAGGCAGTACAGCACAAAGGTTTATACCACATGACTTGCACTCCACTGAGCCAAGATCCACACGCTTTATTTGCAATGGATATCAACCATCTGCATAGGATTTCTGGGCACACAAATTACCAGTTGCTTCAGAACTCTGTACGCAAGGGCAGACTCGGTGGAATCACCTCGTTGACAGGACAGCCAAAGTTCTGTGAAGCTTGTGTGCTTGGGAAAATGAAGAAACTACCATTTTCTCAGAGTCGGACTAAAGCTCGCGGTCCATTGGACATTGTCTCAAGCGATGTGGGTGGACCAGTTACTCCAGAGGCCCCTGGTGGATATCGCTACTGGGTGGTTCTTGTCGATCATTATTCTTCGGATCCATATGTGTTATTCGCAAAGAAGAAATCTGAGGTCTATTCTATCATAAGGACATGGCGAAGGGACATTGAGGCCCATTTCCGTGCTCAGATTGCGAACTGGGAGTTCTGTGAGGGGTGGACTCGTTTCTTCCGCACAGATGGAGGAGGAGAGTTCACATCCAAGCAAATGGAGGCTGAGTTCAAGAGGCTAGGAGTCATACACGAAGTAACCGCACCATATACACCTGAGCAGAATGGTGTTGCTGAGAGAATGAATCAAACTCTTGTTACTCGGGCAACAACAATGCTCATTGATTCCCGCTTGCCTCGAAAATTCTGGAAATTAGCCCTCCTTGCAGCACGCTACACAATAAGCAGAACTCCTACATCCTCACAGGACTATCGCATACCACATGAGATCCTATATGATCGCCCAGTGGACATAAACCACTTGCACCGATTTGGCTGCCGTGCATATCCTCTGATTCCAAAGGAGAAGCGTCATAAACAGAAGTTTGGTGATAAAGCCCAGCGCTGTATCTTTGTTGGATATCATGAAGGAAGCAAAGCCTATGACTTACTCGTGATCAACAAGGATGGTACCTATGGCAAGATCATAACCTCGAGACATGTGAAGTTCGATGACGATGAGCCATCATCCACCATGGTGCAGCCTCCACTGGAACCAGTATCAACCTCAAGAGAAGAATTTGAGAGAGTTGCCCAAAGTCTGCTGCCTAGATCCACTCCATATTATGATGAGGACGAGGACACAGATATTCCAATACAACCTAATCCAGGTTCAGTGGGGGATCCTCCAATTTCGGTCACTCCACCAAGGGACAGTCCACCTCAAGCTGATCCTTTGCCATTGCCGGATGCTCCATCTACCAGACATCCTTCCATGAGAGGTACTCCACCACTTCCAAAGGTTGCTGGTGTTAGAGTTGAACCTTCTCGGAGATCAACTCGTCCGCGAGCAGCTGCCAAGCATCCTAATGCAGTTTATGAACAGGTTGCACAGGGAAAGCAATCTCAGACCAAAGCTCAACGTGTAGCAGAAACTGCGGCACATAACCAAGCTCGTGAGACAGATCCTCCTCCTCCATCCGAGGCAAATCCACAGAACACCGGAGAAGAGGCACTTCTTCTGCCAACTCTTCATGATGTGATAGATGAAGCCTTTGCTGCACATGATCCAATTGACTCACCCACATGGGCAGAAGCTATGCGCAGCCCAGATGCTGACCAGTGGACTGCAGCACTCAACGAAGAGCTTGCCAGCTTACAGGAAAATGATGTCTATGATGTTGTTCCCATTCCTAAGGATGTCAAGCCCATTCGATCTAAAGTAGTGCCAAAGATCAAGCGAGATGAGAATGGTGTCCCAGTGCGTCACAGAATTCGGATTGTAGCTTGAGGAGATACCCAGAAAGAAGGTGTCGACTACAAGGAAGTCTTTGCTCCCACAGCCAATCTGGAATCTGTTCGCATAATCTGTGCTCTTGCTGCAAAGCATAATCTGGAGCTCGATCAGATGGATGTCTCTACAGCATATCTCAATGGTGAACTTGAGGAGGAAATCTACATGATTCCCCCTGAGTGCGTGGACATTCCAGAAGGACACTGCTGGCGTTTGAAGCGGGCCCTATACGGCCTCAAACAGGCAGGGAGAACCTGGAACCGAACTCTAGATGCAAAATTTGTGAAACTTGGGTTCCACCGCCTCAATGCAGAAACTTGTCTTTATGTCTATAAGGAAGGCAAACAGACATGTTTTGTAGTGGTGTATGTTGATGATCTGCTGATCGCAGCTACCTCCAAAGAGTTCTCCCAGAAGGTCAAAACATTACTTGCCTCCTGTTTCAAAATGCGAGATCTAGGTCCAGCCAAATATCTGCTTGGTATTGAAATTGTTCGCGATCGAAAGAAGCGCACAATTGCTCTCAGCCAGCGTCAATATATTGACAAAGTTCTTGCACGCTATGGCATGTCCGAGTGCAAATCAGTGTTCACTCCAATGGCCACAGGGACAGAGCTCAGTGCTACTGATCCTGAAAATGACGAGACTATTCATCAGATGGCTCTTGTCGAAGGGGGTCCCATTGTCTCTTATCAAAGTGTTGTTGGATCTGGCATGTATGCAATGCTGGGCACTCGAGCAGATATTGCACACACCATCGGAGTTCTTGGACGTTTCAGCGCCAATCCCAAAAAACACCACTGGGCAGCTGCGAAGCGCCTTCTTCGATATCTGAAAGGCACTCGGGACTGGGCACTGCACTTTGACGGAGCTGATCCTGGAATGGACATGAACTTTCTTGGATACAGTGATGCCAATTGGAATGGAGATCGTGACACCTCACGCTCCACCTCAGGTTATGTTTTCATAGCAAGCCGGGGAGCCATTGGCTGGTCCAGCCGCAGACAGTCCATGGTTGCCTTGTCATCTACTGAGAGCGAATATATTGGACTGGCCAATGCTGGACAGCACCTGGCCTGGCTCCGAACTTTCTTTGAGGAGCTTGGACAGCCACAGAAGGAACCTACTGAATTGCGCTGTGACAACCGGGCTGCAATCATTCTATCTCAGGATCCACAATTCCGTGCACGCACTCAACACATCCAGCGGAAGTATCATTTTCTGCGAGATGATCTTGTGCGCCATGGGGAATGTGTTGTGCTCTGGTATCCAACAGACGAGATGGTGGCGGACATCTTCACCAAAGCTCTTCCTCACGACAAACACTCCAAGTTCTGTTTAGCCATGGGACTACGGCCTGGGTCGAGTGGGGGGATCAACCAACGGCGACACTGTCCGGCTCAGGCTCACAGCTGATTGTTGGCAAGTTGCGACACTGTGCCGAGATGCGACACTCTGATGGGAGATCAATACCGTGCTAAAATCTCTGAATTAGCTGTGAATACCGCGACCGAGCAGTAAGTGGCCATTAGGGTTCGGGTTGGTGGTTTGAGTTAGGGTTCGGGTTGGTTAGGCTTCGGGTTCAGGTTCGGGTTCGGGTTCAGGTTTGCGTTAGGGTTGGTTAGGGGTGAGGGTTGAGGGATGTATTTGCCTCGGAAAAGAACAGGCAAAGGTGTTGACAATTCTATGTTTTTAGCCAGAATCAGACCATCAAAGTGATGTAAATTGCCCAGAGTGTCGCAGCTCGTCATAACCTGGCGGCCTGTCTTCAGTGAGTATGAGTTCGAGAGTGTCGCTGTTGACACATCCCCGTCGAGTGGGGGTGTCAGGAAATGTATCATTCGGGCCGCCCCAGCCTCCGGTCCGTGATAATGATTGTCATCAAGATGAATACCTATCACAGGGTCAATTAGTATATATATCGCCCTATGTACGCTTCACACCCTCAGTCTTTTATCCCTTATTGCGGGAGACTGAGGGTAAGTTCTCCATGTATTCCTAACTTATTTACCTTACTTACCTACCTGTAGTACAAGCACCTTCCGTGCATTCTCAGGTATTTAATACAGTCTTTTATCCCTTATTGCGGGAGACTGAGGTACAAGCACCTTCCGTGCATTCTCAGATTCTAATAGCGTTAGGGCCTCCTCCAAAAATGCGGGATTTATATTCTTCTTGGGGCGGCCACGCTTTCCGGTGACAGAGTCGGCGGCCACCGTAATCGATGGCCCTTCCTGAGGCCTGAGGATCTGTCGACAGATGGCAGGCCTCGTCAAGGCGATCGGCCATGGCGGAAATGCTTTGCTGCAGCGTCGCGAACTCTGCAGGTGAAAATAAGTTGCGATGCTGGGGCTTGTACTTTAGCAAAATACCTGCGCACAGAGTGATGTAGGACTTACTGGTTCTGCAGACTCAAGCAATCGGAAAGCTTCGTCGCGCTGCAAGCGAAGCCGGGCCGTGTCTCCGAGCTGAGTACGAAGAGCGCGGTTGACGCGTGTCTCGAGCACGCCATAGGCTGCACGGAGGTTGGAGAGGGGATCTGCCATAGGGGATGAATAGAGGGGAGAGTCAACTCAAGTTCGGTAAGTAAGCCGTAAGTAGTATCTAATGTACTTGGCATACTGTTGTCTTGAGAACACACAGCGAGTGTACAAGCCTGCATATCACGGAAACTCTCGATAAGCAGCTGGGGTATAAGCCCGCAATCACAGAAACTACAAGGAATCACAGAAGCCGGGAGCTGTCTTGTCAGCCACCATGTGGTGTAGCCATGAACAAGCGGCACATAGGCCAGCAATCACAGAAGATAAAACTCAACATCTCAACCTGAGCCGGTGGATACGCCAGCAATCAGAGATTCTCGGAACACTTGATGGTAAAGTCTTCATAACAAAGACTTTACCGTCACGAAAAAAAGGTGCATGAAAGTGCAAGATCTTCGAACATTCTAAACCACTTTTTTTTGGTCAAAGAAAAAAACGACCTCGTTCAGGATCTTCGAGGATCTGTGATGGCGAAAAAAGGCTATTGAGCGGAAAAACAATGTCAATCTTGGTGTTTCTTCAAAGAAAGTGAAGGAAACTCAACAGAGTTTTTTTCTAATGCCAGATCCTTGAGGATCTTTGAGGATCTGCAAAGATCTTCGGGCAAATCAACAAAAAAGGAGGGCACCAACAAAAAACAAGTATTTTTGTCCATGGTGGGCACTCAAACCTAGTGTTTAAACAATTAGATTACTTATTTTCCAGTTCGCCCTTTTCATTCAGTCAGTGAGAATTTAAGTTAGAGAATATTTCACTGCACTGTTGAGGCATCGATAAATCAGCTCTAGATTGAAATTCAATTGTTACCTGCGCGGGATGAACTGCCTAAACACGTTGTTACTTGAAAAATCCTTCAAACATCGTCTCTGGGGACAAAAAGCGGGGCCAGAATTGCACCCGCTTGAAAGTGTATGTATACGTACCAAAAACCCTGCTCGGCAGATGAAAATATGTCGTCTCGCCGCCGTGGCTCCAGAGACTGTGTGTAGTTGACTACACTTTTTCATCTGTGTAGCTCTGTGTAGATAGCTAAACTTATGCCAAATGCAGGTGACCGCGGAACGCAGTGATTGTCATCCTTGTTTGACCTGAAGACATCTCCAATGAAGCATAGTGCTTGGTACAGTGCCAATTTAACTTTTGAGTTACAAGCATATGCCAAGTGTATCACAGGCCAAAGAGAATCCAGGACAGAATTTTCCCAAGCCTTTCTGTTGGCGAGTCTTTCTAGGCATTTGGACACAACTTCTATGTTCTTTCCCCGTGTTGAACACGAGTACTTGTGGAATTTTTACCATTGCCAAGTGAAACTTCTGCTCTCTGCGCCCTAGATCTGCGTCAATCATACGACAAAAGATGATTCCCCAATAATTCAAACTGTTGTAAATCTTCTTTGCTTTGCTTTGTCCAGGGTTCAATACACCTCTTTCACGGGCCAACCAGTTGTTACATAAATTCCTGCAAGATTGAGCAGTGCCTTTGCATGGATGTGGAAATTAAAGGAAGTGTGCTGATGGAATTCAGGGTAAAGTTGCCCTGCTTCAATGTATTCAGATTTTCCCAGATGGATCTCGCCCTTTCTTGTATTGACATGCTGTGCTTGTTGAAATCGTCTCATCGGGAAGAATGGTACTATCTTTGTGGGTAATCAAAGTCTAGTCGACTGAACATAACTGATTGGATCGATAAACGAGACGAAAAGGGTAGATCGAGGTGAAAAGAGTAGGATATGACTGGCACTCAGTGTGTCACCACGTCATAGAGTTGTGCTGAAGTAGACGTTGCAGTAGATTTAACTTGCTCGAACTTGAACGACGAATTCGGCCTGGCCGAGAAGCCCGAGTTCCAACCAAGATTCGGTGGTGGATTATATATCCTGCATCCCTTTCACGGCCCGGGTTGCCTGTCGAAATTGACATCTGCTATAAATATATTCTGTCTGGTGCCTTGTCACTTGGGACCTTCGAGTTACCCACGATCGGAGTTCGGCGGCAGTGGACAGGTTGCTGGCAGCTTTCTGGCAGTCGTGGAGTACCAAAATATCAAGTGACCATCTCATTCCAGTTTCCCCCTTCGCCACAAACTAGCTCGACTGACAACTTGGCTCACTCCGACAACCCACAATCTATGTCGACCTCCACCAGCACAGAGCGTTTTTGTGTTATCGGGATCCATCAAGCCCCACCTGACCTTTCCAAGAAGGAATTCGAAACCGGAATCGAGACACTAGTGGCTAATTGGCTTGAATTGCCCATCGTGAAGACCAATGCCCTCAAAATGGATATGGTGTGCTGCCTCTGAACTGTAACTAATGATATACGGCTAGACCACTCCAGATATTCTCGAATACTCTTTTGGAGGCGCAGGCCAGGGCGGCTGGGTTGCCGGAATCCCGTCCCTTTGCTATAATCAAGACTGAGTACGAGGTGCTGTAATTAAATTGATTACAATGATACCACCCTCATCGAACCTACCTAGACGGTTGATAACATGGTCGCAGTAGGTCCAAATTACTGCAGACGGGACGTGTCCACATTCTGGTCCAGGTGATGCAACACCAAGAGTCGCTGAAGCTAGTTGCAGGCAGGGAAGAGTTCAAACAGAAACGAGGAGCCTCCGTGTTCTCGGGGGAGGTCACAACAAAAATTGACAAACCCGGCTCACAAGACCAAGCCCACGGAATAGCGATCCTCAAGGTGCCGGAGGGAGAGTCACCAGAACACTTCGCACGAAATCTCGAGGCGCTCTTAGATCGCTTCGTGGCGCTTCCTGTGACCCAGAAGTGTGTCTCGAAGTGCACACTGGTGCGTCGGGTCGCACTGTTCAACTTTACCTCTCACCTCCAGATTTAAGTTGCACAATGGGAAGAGCTTGGAAAATCAACTAAATGCGATGGGTATCCATACACCTGGACGCACTTTTGTTATCCACATGGAGTACGAGGTACGGGGTCGGGTTTTCCACCATTTGATCCAATCTGTTAATTCCGCCCCAGAGCCTGCATCACTCGATGGCGGTATGTCTGAAGTCGTCGATTCATTGAGTCGCCTCATCTTCTGCAGGTGGTTAGCGATGCAGGGATTCTGAAGCTACTCGGAGACGCTGCTCAGGATCTCCGAGTTAGCTTAGTTGACGTTTCCTACTTTGGTGCGGATGTCATCCCAAAGTTCACCAGGAAGTGAGGCCGTTTTGCGAAGCCGAGTGTACGAGTACCAGTAGTTGAATTCCTGGTTTTATCTCATTCTCCTGCGCCAAGTTGATTCGGTTTGAACCGCGCTACATGGGCTTGAGTTTTCTGTATCTTCCAAATCGAACAGTCGTCTGGCGTGGAGCCCCGATGGGGATTTCCTTGCCAAACTAGGCGGATTTTCATGTTTGTTCCCAAGTACTCCATGGCGGCCAGAACGTTGTTTTATTATTTGACACGCAACTTTGAAAATCTCACACACGCAAAATTTCAGATCTGTCTCCGGTCACTCCCAAGCGGTCCAGAGACCTTTTCTATGGCCCTGTCGACGCACTGACGAGCTGACAAACCTTCACTAGATTAATGACAATGAAGTTTCTGGAGCACCATACCGCCAGAGGATTCAACTTGCGCTGCAACATCCCACCAAAACACTCTAATAAGAGAGGGCTTTTCAGTTGTCTCACGGTTGAACTTTCGAGACGCGCTTTTTCCCCGGGCTGTACCATTAACTTGAGATTTGGTATGTGGCTGACAAGTATTCAATTCTCTCTGTACGGAAAATCCGAACTGAAGAAGCCGGTTGTGCCGAGCCGGAGGGGTTTTCCGAGAAACCGGATTTCCCGATAACATTCTCTTTGTGGAGTGGGGTTTCTCAAGAAACCGGGTAGAATTATCCGACATGATGACGCCTCGGGATTGGAAAAGCGGCGGATTTACGGCAACGCTTCCATTCGATGTGCCTTGGGGAGCATGTATAAATACTCCTCCACATACGCAAGATTATCTCCACTGTTGTTGTGTCTGTGATGGCCTCTCCTCCCAGCCCCACTCGCCAAACGGGCTGGTTCAATCCCCGAGGTGCGAAACGCACGGTCCCCATGAAGGTGTTGGTTCTCGGCTACCCTCGGACTGGCACTGCATGTACGTGGCGAAATACCGGCGGCCATGAAATATCTGATTGAATGCATATACCAGCCATGCGCGACGCGTTGGAGATCATGGGTTACAACGCCGTCCACCACATGCAGTCCATCTTCGCCAATCCATTGCAGAACGACATGTGGACAGAAGCCATTAATGCAAAGTTTTTTGGTCGCGGGAGACCCTATGGGAAGGAGGAATGGGACCAGCTGCTCGGACACTGCCAGGTTCGACTCAAATCTCTTGCCTTTGAGAAAGTGAAGAACGGTGGTTCGTTGTAGGCTGTGACGGACTCGCCTGGTATAATGTTCGCGGAGGAGCTGCTGGCCGCATACCCAGATGCCAAGGTCATTTTAACGAATCGCGATCCAGACACGTGGTGGAAATCCTTCACTGAATCCATTGGGGCTGTCGTCAACAGCACCAGATTCCATGTGGCTGCCTTCCTTGACCCACAGTCCTTGGGCAAATTCGCTGAACTAGCTCAGCTGATCCGGTCCGTTATCCTCGGCCCTGGCGCCACGGAGGAAGAGGCAAAACGCCGCTTCACAGCCCACTATCGAAATGTCAGAAAGATTGTTCCAAAGGACAAAATCCTGGAGTTCGAAGTCAAAGAGGGGTGGGGCCCTTTGTGTGCGTTTTTGGGAAAGGATATCCCCGCGATGGACTTCCCAAATACAAACGACAAGAAGATGTTCCTCGCTCAGTTTGAAGGGACTATCTCCGCGATTTACCGTCGGTTTGCGTTGCAGACTCTCCTGCCGTCCTTCTTTCTCACAGGTATACTTTTTGCGATTTATGCCGGAGGTTTCCTGGGCCAAGCGGTAACGATTAAATGACACACTAGTTCGTCTCTGAACTGAACCTGGGGTCCAGTTCGAGGTTCAGATTTTGCTGAACCTGAACCGGATCCGGCCGGGAAAATTAAGATGGAGGGACTGGGATGTATCAGTGGTGAAGCTGCGAAGGCCGCGAAGTGAAATAAGACAAACTCAACAGTAGCCTGCGCACAAAAACCCGGTATACCGCACGGATGGGAGGCAAAGTACGCAAATATACTAATCGCGACTGCACGACCCAATTTGACGCGTATCGCGAACGATCGCAGGCCTGGAGATCCAAGGATTCAAATAATTGGGCGAAAAAGGCGAGGGAGTGTGACTACAAAGAGCAATGAGAAAGACCAAGACTTCGGCCGATATGATTGAGGGAGGGCAAGCAACGGCAACGGCATTAGGCGAGGAGTGAGCACAGGGAAGAATTCTAAGGTGCAATTAGAAAGGCGGTGGATGCCGCGTATGATTAGGGTCAAACGAAGGAGCGAGAGTACGAGTGTGGGGCAATTTAAATGAGCGGAACGACTTGGATGAGCAGGAAATGCAACGCGATACATTCTCTGCACGTAGAGTGCTTGGGATTAGAACGACGCGGAAGAGTGAGAAGGGACACGCCTTAAGTATTGGCAGTGAGCAGAAATAAAGCTGGGATATAGCTAGTGTTGATACGCGTGGCTTGCATGCAGTTAGAACAGGAGTGAGCGGGCGGATGGAGGAAGAGTCGGATCCCGTGCTGGAAACGGATATACGGTGAACAACAAAAGTTGACCTGCGCATAGACTCGGAGCGAATGATTAAGAAGATCCAATTACAAGTGACTAGAAGGAAGAGGGAGGCACCTCGAAACGCTGCCTCGATCGTGTTACTCTATTGCGTATCCACAGTCATTTTGAAGAAATCTGGATGGCGATCCCACGGTACAATCAACCCGAACGACCGTATGTGTTTGTGAGCCACAGCCCCATGTGCTCGGCCGCATTGGAATGCATCGGATTGCGACAGAGAGAAAGCGCAAGAACAGGATCCTCGGTGGGGTCAGGAGGGGGATGTGTCAACAGCGACACTCTCGAACTCATACTCACTGAAGACAGGCCGCCAGGTTATGACGAGCTGCGACACTCTGGGCAATTTACATCACTTTGATGGTCTGATTCTGGCTAAAAACATAGAATTGTCAACACCTTTGCCTGTTCTTTTCCGAGGCAAATACATCCCTCAACCCTCACCCCTAACCAACCCTAACGCAAACCTGAACCCGAACCCGAACCTGAACCCGAAGCCTAACCAACCCGAACCCTAACTCAAACCACCAACCCGAACCCTAATGGCCACTTACTGCTCGGTCGCGGTATTCACAGCTAATTCAGAGATTTTAGCACGGTATTGATCTCCCATCAGAGTGTCGCATCTCGGCACAGTGTCGCAACTTGCCAACAATCAGCTGTGAGCCTGAGCCGGACAGTGTCGCCGTTGGTTGATCCCCGGTCAGGAGCAAGGATCATGGTGGTGCTCGGATCAATACGGAAGTGTTGTCTATTTTAATTTTTCTGTCCCGCCACCACATGCACACTGAATCGCGAAGCTCTCAAGCCCAGTTTCGTCACACGCTCACTGCTCGGAATCCATTCCACTCGTCGGGCGGGCGCTTGGGCTTTTGCCCCAGGATCCAGTGACTCGAGACTCGACTCGATCCGACGATTCCTCTTCGCCAACGCCCTCTCGTAGGCTCCAAGCTTGAGTTCACGCATGCTCTCCAAACTCTTTGAGCCTATCAAGGTTGGGAACATCGCGCTGCAGCACCGCGTCGTCCTCGCTCCCCTTACGCGATGCAAGGCCGACGAGGCGCACGTCCCTTATCTCCCTCTCGTAGCAGAATATTATGGCCAGCGAGCGAGCAGGCCAGGATCGCTGCTTATCGCTGAGGCAACTTCAATCGCGGCACGAGCGGGAGGACACGCGCATGTCCCGGGCATTTGGAGCCCAGAGCAGATCGCGGCGTGGAAATTGGTGTGTGGTATATATTCGTCGCCTTCGAGGGATCTTTCAGTGAAACTATGTCTTCTTTGCAGGTGACGCAGGCCGTGCACGCAAGAGGCTCCTTCATCTTCCTGCAGCTCCGGGCATACGGCCGAGCAGCGAATCCCGCTCAACTGCAGTCCGAAGACCCGTCATTTCCCTACGTCTCCGCATCGGACGTCCCACTCTCAAGTCAAACCGGACCACTACGCGCGCTGACTGTCGCTGAGATAAAGGAATACGTGGGCCTCTATGCGCAGGCGGCGAAGAATGCGATTGAAGCTGGGTTCGATGGAGTAGAGATCCACGGTGTGTTCCACGCTCACCTACGTCGTCCCGATACTCACCCACACCCCAAACCGGTTTCAGGCGCGAATGGCTATTTGGTTGATCAGTTCCTACAGAATGTATCCAACAAACGCACGGACGAGTACGGCGGCAGCGTCGAGAACCGCGCTCGTTTCGCGCTCGAGGTCGTAGACGCGGTGACCGCAGCCATCGGCGCAGAGAGGACAGCCATCCGATTCAGTCCATGGAGCCCTTTCCTGGGTGTGTTCTGCTTCCACCAATTTTTGAGCGCTCACAGGACATGAATACCCCAGAGATGGGCATGTCCGACCCGCTCCCCACCTTCTCCTACGTTATCTCCGAGCTTGCGGCCCGCTATCCATCGCTCGCGTACGTGCACCTCATCGAACCGCGCGTGAGCGGCAATTCATCGCGCGAGGCCGCAGCACACGAGTCCAACGACGCTCTCCGCGCGCTTTGGGCCCCGCGGCCCTTTGTACGCGCTGGTGGGTTCACGCGCAAGAGCGCGTTTGAGGCAGCCGAGAGCGGGGACTTGATTGCGTTTGGGAGACTGTATATTTCGAATGTATGTTGTCATCACTTTAATTTGGTTCGACGATTACCGAAGCTTGCATTTATACAGCCGGACCTGCCTGCGCGGCTAGAAAAACACGTGCCGCTCACGGCGTACGACCGTTCCACATTCTATCTTGTCGGAGAAAACAGCCCGCGAGGATACACTGATCAGGGGTTCGCAACGGTTGTGACGTGAGATGCTGGCCCACTAAAAACGAGAACAAAACGTTAAATTTTGGGGCGAGATTTATGGACCCTAAAATGATCAATATTTGGGGATAGCACAGGACGGAAAAATAAAATATGTTGGGGCAAGGAGCATGATTTCGGTTCGACTTGAAAAGTCACAGAACAGAGGTACCCATCCATGCTCCAAAAAAAAATCTTGTTTTTGGGTGAGGAGATGGCAACAAAGATGGTGCCCTGCTCTAATTACTCACAACTGGGCCATAGATCATGGTGTTGTAGTTGGGCCGTCTGATAGTGCCTCAGGGGCAGAAAAGGCGATGTATATCCACCAGGTCCAGTGAGAATTCGGAAATTCACTAACTACATTTCGGCGCCAAATGGACATGTACCCGTAATTTTTTACTCAAATATCTTCCTCGTCATCGGTCATTACAATAAAAGTTGTTACAACACTTGATTGTGGCATTGAAACTGGTGCTATCTAATCCAAGCTAATCCGATGTTTCCTGCCACGGGTTTTGCCCGCGGTGTAAACTTTCAACATGCCGGCTCGGATTGATCGCCAATCAGACGCGGAATCGTGCACAATCAACTCACCCAACGACAACGTTAATAGATGCCCCGAAACCCGGAGTCTTACGGGTTTCAGCTTTATGGGTGTGAATGTCCATATATCCTTGTAGGCATGTCCCCGGCACGACTTGAGCGCGACTGTGGACAACTGTGAATTAATGACTTTCCCCTTGCCGCACTCTCGGCACCCAATTCACGAGGGAGCAACCCAAAACACATAAGGTGGACATGAGTGGATGATCAGGACCACCCGACGGACAATTTTTGAAGCCATACGGTACATATGACCTAGTTCCTTTTGCTTTTCTGTCTTCGGACCCCAACGCGCCGTGTTATCTCAGTGTGGCTTTCCATCTGTGGTCAGACACAATGCTATTTTGTCAGGTGGCTGTTGAGATCTCGCGGTCCGAAATGATTATGATCACCTGCAGGCCTTTTTTTCTTCCTCGCCGCCAGTGATTACCTTCCAGTCTCTTTTCCACCTGCCAGTTAATCAATGTCATCAAATATCTCCCAGCCAAAAATTGATCAGTATCAAGTTTAGTTCAATGGTTGAAAGCATGGGATAGAGAAGCATAACTGAAATTTAGTCTCTTATAAACAGACGCTACAGCAAATTCTTCACTCGTACCTCGTGTTGTTGTAACTGAAATTCACACGCAAATTCATTGTAACTGCGTTGAATGATATCATCAAATTGTCCAACTGGGTAGTCACAGCAGTCCTCGGATACAACATTTAGCCAATGTTCTTCACGCTAAGCAACCTGGTGTCCAGTTCCACAATACCATCAGCCTGTGAAGACCTTTCAAACAAAGGTCGGGCAGCTCCCCAGAGTTCGACCGCTTTGGACTTGTCTCCATGGATGCTCGCAATATCTCCGAGCCTCAACATACACTGTGCTCTGCTGCAATGAACATCCAGGGAAGTAAATCCCTCTAGGGCAATTGTGTAGAGGTTGTGTGCAGTTTCTTCGTCCATGGAGAGACTGAACTGATCTCCGAGGAACAAGTATGCCTTGCACAGTGACAATTTGTCTCTTGAGTGGTGAGCAAATGCCAAGTATATTACTGGCCAGTTGCTTGTAAGCTGGCTGTCCACCACACCCCATTGGTGAATATTGGCAAGTCTCTCGAGACAATAACATTCAACCTCACTGTTGCTACCCAGGCCCAGTTTGAGATTATTCTGAAATGCAGTCCTTGCAAAGACCCTATTGCCCTTCCTCAGCTCCAGCTCCGCCAAAATTATATCACAGTTGACAATTGCAGGAGGGTAGCGGCTGCGCAGTATCTCTCGGACAACATCCAGATTGTGGCGGATACCACTCTCTGCTCCGCCGATCATTACATCAATCTCCGCAATGTTGAGGAGAGCAAATGCATATGTTTCAACATCTTGATCCACAGAAGTATTTTGCATAAGTTGGTTGTGGATTTTTCTTGCCTCAATGTATTCAGATTTCAGGCTGTAAACCTCTGCTTGAGCGTTTGAAATGTTGTGGTCCGTAATACATCCAGACATCCCACACTTGCCCAGTATACACCTTGCCTGGTGCAGTAATGTGAGACTCTGTTGGTAGTGACCAAAGGATTTGGAGCAGAGAGCCATCATTCTCAATGCTCTTGCTTCCTGATATGAGTTTGCTGATAAATGTGCAAGCCTCTGTGCTTTGCTACAGTGAATTTGTGCTGTGGAATAATTCCCATTCCTCAGTTTGAGCTGAGCTATGCCCAGTAGGATATTGCAGTGCTCGTTGATATCGCCATCTGGCCTTGACAGGACCAGTGCTTTTTCGAAATGTTGCATGGCCATTGATAGATCATGGTAAACAAAATAACTTCCAGCAGCTCGCCAGAACTTGGCTGTTGCGGTGGTCAATGCAGTATGGCTATGGGAAATTAGAGGAACTCACACTGCAAAACTGGGTCATCAAAATGTTGAAAGTGTGCCTCCACATCGTTGATCAGGTCCTGAATCATATCAATGGAGTTCTCGGTGTAGGACATTAGCACTTCTGTGCCAAAGCGTGCTGCCAGTTGGTGATCAGGGGGCTGGGGAAATGTGGAGGGAACAAGGTCCAGTAAAATTGCCCTGCTCCCAGCAATCCGGGTGAATGCATTTAGAGATATTGTGCACCAAATGGTGTCAACAAGGTCTGGGTCCCCAATTTGTAATCTTTGCAGCAAGACCTGCTGCAGATTGCCGATGTTTGCTGTGATTTGAGTGACAACACCACCAAGCTGCACCCCATTATATTTCTGATACAATTGAAGAATGGAATGAAAATAGTCGCAGAGTGGTTTGGTGAGAGATGATGAAGGCGGCGAGAACTTTTGCATATGTTCTCTGATTGGCATGAGTGAACAAAGTCGACTCTTTGAGTCACTGTATGCGAGTGAGGTGGCAAGTAGTATGGATTTGCAAGATCGGATGTCTGGGATGGGAAGACTGGCTTGAACAAGTTCAATATCGGACAGTCCGTCAGGAAGAATTGAGAGAAGGCCTAATAATTCCTTGGCCCCAGGTGTCAGACGCGGACTTGAAAGGGAGATGGCAATGGAGGCATTCAGGTTGGATTCCCTGTTATGGCCTGCAGTAAGGAGACTAGTTCTTTCTGTTTCCCACCGAGTCAATACACTCGAAAGGCCTTCATAGTCCACCAGGTGGGCAATGAGGTCCACTGCCAGTGGCATGTTATCTGTGAACCGAAGAAGTCTGTTCAACTCTTCACTATCACAGACATCATCTGTTATATCCACAAAAATCTGGCGAGCAGCCATATCTGACAGTGGCTGCAAAGGCTGGAGAAATGGATGACTCCAAGACACTTGGCCCGGCCTTTCTGAACCTCGCATTGTGATCTGTATCATGTCAGCTATTGAGGTTTACATATTAAGTAAAGAGCCTTACCACAAGTGCAAGGTTGGCTATATCCGTGAGGAGAGAAAGAAACTCTTCAACACCATGACGGGCCTGCATTGGCTCCCAAGGGGTTTCCAGGTTATCTAAAATCAAGAGGGAACTTGGTTGCCTTGAAAAGTAGTTGACAACTGGCTTTGTTGAATCCATTGTGGGCTCCAATCCAATATGGAGACCGATAAGTCCAGCTAGCTCAATACTGGTTGCTGCTGACTCGGCACTGACAAACAATCTATGTTGGAATCTGGCGGAGGTATTTTCGTGATGCAATACGGCCCTCGCAAGTGTAGTTTTGCCCATTCCACCGCCACCTAGAATTGCTATCCGGGGGCTTTCTTGCTCCAGACCTTTAAGAATCTGATGGAGTTCGGATTCACGGCCATGGAAGATTTTCGGTTTCGAAGGCAACAGAGAAAATGAATTTGAACTTGAGTGGCATAAGATAAGCGAAGAATGTTTGTGAAGAGCTGATCTACTTACCTATTGTGTGAGCCATTGAATCCTGAGTATAACTGTTCATCAAATTATAAGCACTTTTACAAAAATGACTGGTGCGGAATGCCCACCGACAATGATCTGTCCGAAGTTGAACCATCAGAGACAGTTGAGATTACTTCGAGCAGTTCGTGATGCATATGCTCTGCCTTTTGCTTCATTTCCTCGATAGTGGTGAAGTTCAATATGGCAGTTTCAATCTATGAAGATCAGGCATTGCCCTCCGTCAACTGGTGTGCAATACCGACCTTGAAAGCCTCCTGGGCCTGCAACAATTCTGTCTGGCAATCCTTGAGCAGTGTGTTCATCTCACTCTGCCGGAAGAAGTGTTTGATTTTTTTCCGATCGAGTTGAGCCTCAATGAAAGTGTGAATCTTGCTCAAAGTACTGCGCAACCCTTGCTCAGTAGTCATAAAACATATTTTCTATGTATGCATACTTACTCGGTGAATTTACCAATATGATGCAAACTGGCCGGAGGTAAGGACCCAATCGTCGCAGATTTGAGATGTACATCAACGATTGCGAAGAGTACTTGATGCACATTCTCCAGCAATTGAACACACGAGGCCCTGTTCCTTTTGACACTCTAAGGGCAAGTCAGAAACTTCGCTCAACTAATTAGGGCCGAAATCTGATACCTGGACCGTGCCAATGAGGGCCTGGACGGTCTGCAAAATGAGCGAAACAAATGGTGTCTCAAACACGCCGTGCACGTCCGTTAAGAGGGATAGAGCAGGTTCCAAATAGGCAACGAGGTTACTGATGTGATTTTCGAAGAGAGTCGGTTGGCGGGGCATTTTGCGCTCAACGGTAATTTGTGATCTCTCGTCGAAGAGTCGACTGGTTATAACTGTCCTTCGGGGCCAGATGAGCCCTCGTCGTTGATTCGTGCGCTGGCAATCATCTAACGGAGAGCCTATCATTTAGCCTTCCAACAACAGAATGTAATGATACCCCACCTTCGTTTTTTTAGAGCAGTGATTTGTTTTGCTGACTCCGGCTAAAGACCGCTGGTAACTTTCCGCGTCTGTTAATGGCTTTACCTGACTTTGGTTCCCTTTTTTCGCACATTGGGTCGCACTTTGAACCCTTGGTAGGGGCAGAGCGAAGAGATCCTAAAACCTCTTGGAGAAGAGGTTGTGAATCAGTTGCCATGTCAAACCAGATCTTCACAGCCTATCCTCGGTTGAACAAGTGAAAAAGACTCCCGCCGAATATGACGTCCCCATCCGTCACAAAAATTTACATTCAACAGTCAGAGATGCACTGCACGTTCTCACTATTCCAGATGAGAAACGAGGTTGTTGGTCCGATTGACTCGACATTGTTGGACAGCGTTTCGACACTCCGGCATCAAGGCTTCAGGGCCGAAAGGAATCCACCCCGAGTTCCTGCCAGCCTTCCTGGGTTTACGAATGTTGTCAACTTTGAATTATTATATGTCACGCGCTCAAGCAGCCTGAATGTCGCCGAAGAATGGGAGCAAGCAGGATAAACACCCAAAAAGACCGTTGACGGATGAAATGGCCTGGCGCACCCCTTCACCCTCGAAGTGCTACATTGCATATGCAATCGAATTGCATCATATAAGCATCGTAAAGGCATCGAGACAGCATCTCTGAGCGCACGTCGCATAAAACAGTTGATCTGCTTCACTCCCTCGAAAACACACCCACGCGCGGAGAGACAACAACCTTCACGGACCCGCACCACTTGTCAGGGTGTCACCTTCATTCATTGAGTTCCCACCGAAAACAGTCTATCACTTGGTCCGAAGATACAGCAGAGCTCAGAAATGATGAGCGCGGCAGTCGGATCCACAAGCTGCTCGCATGCGCCGCAACGCTCCGCGCTGGAAGAATGAATCTTCCGCGCCTCCGAGACACCGTGTCCAGACGTGAATGCAAAACAGATTCATCCAGCGAGCGTGCGAGGGCCACCTCTTGGTGGCGCTGTAAAGTACCGCCCGCGTGGGTGCCCAACACCCCACATCCGACCGGGGACCTGCGCTCTTCCCTGGCCGCGGGTCGACACAGAACAATGCATAAGAAAGAAAGAAAAGACTCCGAGCCTGTCAATGCATATGACTAGCTCCTCGCGCGATGTAACTGCCTAGCATCACGCTCTCCGTCTGCGCCGATGCCCGACCAGTCGCTGGCCACTATCCCGCCCCCACTCGCGGGCGGCCGCATACATCCACATTTACTCGTCAAGATCACGGTGCACTCCACCGGTGTGAGCACCGCAATCTCCGTCTCAGAATCCACCGCAGACTCCGCAGAGACCATCATCAACTCATTATCCGGGTGCGCCACTGAGCCCCATAGTCGCCATTGAGAGGGCGACAACGGGCGCGGATGGATCCTCCCCCGGGCCCCGCTCCACGCACAAATGCAGCTCGCCAAGGCGGCCAAGCTTCCCCGCGCACAAGCGCACTGTATCATTGTACCGTGCGCACTCGCGGAACCGCGGGGCATACCCCACGACATCTACTACTAACTAGCCTGTCCACTCAATACGAATCCCACACCTCCAGCGCGAAGGCCAGATCTGGACGCACCTGTGATGTCGGACGGAGAACAGTCGGTCCATCAGCGCTGTATCGAGATGTTGGACAGTGTGCGTACACCGATCGCCCTCGATGCGGGACGCAAATTCCCTGCGTTGCCGCGAGTTGGAGCCGCCGCGAGCCGTACGACTCGGAGGCTTGATGACGTTGGAATATTAATTGGGTCGGAGTGAGGAATTCGGTGGCCCGCCTGCATATCGGTGGCGTTGGACAGAGCGGAAGAACTTGGATTTGCAGGAGGTCCGGCCCGGCGCTGCGAGCGATTGATCAGAGTCATCAGATCAACCCGGCTTGCCACCTTCCATCAATACTTAGTGCCCGAATCCTCCTACATCCAACTCAGCCATGTTCTTCTTAAATTTCCTTCCCCTAGCGACGTCGTGCGCGAGCTTTCCCCGCAGCTTAACCGACAACGGATCCTGCTATACCCATGCACGTCGAGCTTCCGGCTCCACCAGTTTCCCTGCGGATAACTTCTGCGAGTGGAGCTCGGCGAGGGTCAAAAAAGGATGTGAAAGAAGACAACGAGGAGAAGCGGGATAGAAAGGATGGAAGATGGAAGATGGAAAAGGTCGCGTGTGCCCTCCTCGCTCCGTCCGTGTACCATTCTAGCACCGCACCAAGTAAAGAAGGGAAGAAAAAAGAAAAAAGAACAGAAACTCTCCGCACCCAAAAAAAAACACCATTCGACGCCCAGGCGCCCAAGCCGCACCATTCTCTGTCAAGCGTTCGCGTTCGGTCAAAATCTTGATTTCGAATATTCTGCTCAGTACTCCAGGCAAACTAAAAAGCAGGAATTGTTCAATGTTTTCGCGACCGCCACCCGCTTCTAGATCGGGATTCAACACCAGGTGCCAGAAAAGGTAATCAATATCGTGATTTCGCTTCGAAAGTGCTGATCTGGAACTTTAGGGTTTATGTGGGGTTTGAGAAAACTGACCAGTTTACTACTCGAGGCCCGGCGCAGAGAATACGCATTTCTGTGTCAGTCTGATCCGCCCGGCGGCCTGCCGCACGTTGCCTCTATTTGGTTGTCGAGCTCGGCTTCTCGGCTTCTCAACCCTCCCTCCTGCTCCGTGCTTCGAGCGTCGATACGTGTCGCCGTAAGTATCTCTTGGATCAGTACGTCGCTTGGCCGGTTCACGATCCATCTCTCGAATCCTGTCGACTCGGAAGGTGTAACGCGTAAAAGACTTTCAGTCAGGAACCCGCAGATTGTAATGGGCCGCCATCGGCTAGCTGACATCAGTGTAGACGAGAGTCCTTCATATGGCAAGAAATCAACCGATAACTAACACTAGCTTCGCATGCCATAATTGGCCTGTATTCGACGGCATGGCGCCATTCTGGAGCGAAATGGTGCAGAGCGCATCTATCTATATATACGCGCGCTATCGCGCCCGGGTGGTCTGCCATCCCCCTTCCCTTTCCCATGTCTCGCGCGAACTTCTCTGTGGACGAAACGGACACGAAAATTGACCCCACCTCTGGGGCTTGGAATGAAAGCCAAACCGTAGCCGTGGAATCAAGTGGAGAACCGTCGTACTATGTGAAGAATCTGGACTACACCGCCGAGGAGGAAGCTCGCGTCGTGCGAATTCTGGATACACGCCTGTTCCCTTGTATTCTCTTGACGACCTTCGTGCTCAACATGGACCGCACGAACATCTCGAATGCCATTTCGGACAATCTGCCGGCGGACCTAGGCTTTACTATTAACACCGTCAACACCGCGACTGCCATTTATGCCGTCTTCTTTTCCCTCTTCACATTGTTTGTGCGCTTCCTCCGAATCTTGGTCTTCGCTGATGAATCTAGTACTGGAGCTATAATGGCAAAGATTGTGGGACCGGCGAGATGTCAGTGTTGTTCAAGTCAGTTTGCAGTTTAGAAAAATTAACGAATTGGCAGGGATACCCACCCTCATGTTCGCCTGGGGGTTGGTGACTCTGTCTCACGCGTTAAGTCCGCTAAAACTCTAATTTCTGACCTCAACCGCTCACCGAAAAGCCTAACCAGTCAAGAACAAAGCGGGATACATAACCGTTCGAATTTGTGAGTCGTCTGTGGCACCCACGATCTTTGTCTCAAGTCCATCCAGTTATCGCAATCACCGAAGGAGGTGTCATTCCCGCAACACTGATCTATCTCGGTGGATTCTACAAGAGTACGGAGCTCGCGACAAGACTCGCGTGGTTCTGGGGCATTCAGGTGCATCTCACTCACAATATCAGTGTCTACCCCTACTCACTTTAAAAGCCAAGGCGATTGCGAGTGCAGTCAGTGGGCTTATGGCCAGCGGACTGCTACAGCTCGGTGGAAAGCACGGATTGGAGGGTTGGAAATGGTTGTTCATTGTGGTAAGGTTTCGGCTTCAACGCCATACGCCTGTCCTCACCTTGGGCTTGAAATAGGACGGAATAATCACGGTCTTTGTCTCCGTGGTAATTTGGTGAGTTCCATTCCGCGCTTGCAATCAAACATTTCGCTAACATTTTTCAGGTTTTATTTACCACGCAACGTCACCACCACCCAAGGAGCACTGAGAGGCCGCAAGCCCTGGTTCACACAGCGTGAAGTTCAAATCGCCGTCACGCGGGTAATTCGAGATGACAAAGCGAAGAAGGAATACGAGTACGTCTTCTTGAGCCTTGTTTACTTTTGTGAATCCTCACGTTTCATAAGGAAACGAGTCACACGCGCCGACTTCAAAGATGCGGCCACTGATCTTGGTTTATGGGGCCACCTACTGTTGTCGAACGTCACTTTGACGCCGACGAATCCACTCTCAACCTATCTCCCAACCGTCATCAAGAGTTTCCACTTCAACGTCTTCGTCTCAGTAAGTCTAGCCGTGAGCCTTCCCGAACGTCGCTCACCAGGGGTACCAGAATGCCCTGAGTACTTATTCCCTGCTGGGTAGCGCAGGTTGACTGACATATGCTGTTTCTCAGCTGCTCCTCCATATGTTCTACAGTGCATCATCATGATCATTGTAATCAGGCACTCGGACAAGGTCCGGGAGCGTGGATTCCATGGGGCGTTTGGGTGTAAGCATTATTTGGTTTGAATCGTGTTGGTTGTAAATTAATGCGTGTGCAGCGGCCTGGCAGCTTGTTGGCTGGATCCTCCTTCGTGCGATGCCTGACAAGGCCAGCCGAGGTGTCAAGTGAGTCTGGCCGTCGGCGCGCCAAATATCTCTCATCACTTCAAAGATACTTTGGAGCCCTTGTTGTTGCGTCTTGGCCGTACAACCATCCATTGAATATCGGTTGGATGTCCGAAAATACAGGTAGCGTAGGGAAACGCAGTGTGGCATCCGGTAGTGTGATTTTCGCTGCCAATATATACGCTGTTTGTGAGTGGATTTTAATCCGGGGGGTTATGCCGAAGCTGATCAACTTTCATAGGGGCATCACAAATATACCAAGCAGACGATGCACCATGTAAATCACCCCATTCACTGCTATCTGCTTGTGTTTACATTCCATCTAGACTTCAAGCGTGGAAACTCGATCAACATTGCGTTCGCCGGCTTTACTACGATCCTCTGGTGAGTATTCTCGACTTTGACATACTCCGTTCCCACGGTTGATTTTACGGACAGGGTGGTTCAAAAATATTATTACCGTCATTTGAACAAGCAGTATGCGATCAAGTACGCCGCCTTGACTGAGCAGGAGAAATTTGAGGAAGATAGTCAAGCAGAGAAGAAGGGAAATCGGAGTTTGACGTTCCGGTTTACGACTTAGAGATTTTAGCTCTTTACGAGTGATGTATATTTGATGTCAAAGTGTTTACTCGGAACTGGGATTAGTGGAGACGATCACTTGAGGGATTCGAAAGCTGGCCTCTAACATGGGCAACCTGCCGCTGGCGGTCACCAAGCCCGATTGGCAATTGGCGATTTTGAACATGGATCGTTCTCCTTACTGACAAATCCCAAATCTACCTTATTGATACGTTTGTTCACCATTTTAAACGAGCACGGAGGACAAGCCTGGGACAAGCAACCGGAACTCAATCACTACTTTACAATGCTTCGAAGTCGTAGACATTTGTGCAGCTCGCTCAGGCTGGAGTTGCCCAACGGCTCTCAGGTTTCAAACCCCAATTCTCCAACCAAGCTTGGAACTTGGTAGCAATATGTTGATGACCTAGAACGGTAGGGTGTTGATTTCTAGAAGCCATAATGAGCGCTGGGTCAGTCGACAATACTGGAGGATTCTCACGCGGGAAAAACGTCAGCATAGGTCACCCAGCCAGTGGTATTCACCAAAAATATATTCTTGTCGCCTTCGGCATGCCTGCTCAGACGTGAGGTAGTCAACCAAGCCATCGGTGTCGTAGACATACTTCAGATCGACAATCTTTTGATACTGGCCTTCGAAGTATTGGCCGAATGTTCCGTCAGGATTGGGCCAGCCCCACTGCAGAAGTTGTTAAATTGTATCTTGGTTTGATAGATTATCCCAACCGGAGTGAACACGAAAATCGGTTGATGTTCGTAAATTGTCCGCAGACGGGTGATGAAATTTGTGTAAACCTGCAATGCGGCCAGCATGTCAACCTGAAGTGTCGTAACACAAACAAGCATCCTTTACCTCGACGAATTGCGCATCTGTCACATTCTGCGCTGCATCGTTTGCTCTGGTGAGCCCCAATTGACTTTTAACATTCGCCCAAAACCAAATAGGACAAACCCGATGTGGATTACAACATGCGTGGCCGCAGGTTTGTCTCGCGCAAAGTTCCAAGGGGTTGTGAAATTGTGGTCCGTCGTATAAAAGTACCCTGTATCTTCAGTCTGTCGTTCAGTGAGCGGGAATACTCAATGAGTCTGTTGCAAGGACTCACGCGGAAGAATTGGAACGAAACACCATGCTCGTTGCCGAACGAGACAATATCCTGCAGAGGGTGAGATTGGGTGAAGGAATGACATATTTCGGGCCTTACAGATAATGCCGCACCGGGCTGAGCCACGACGACGTGCTCTGCCTTGAATGCTTCTCCGAGGACGAATGGCCAGGCTTGGTCAACACCCTTCGGAAGGAATTGACCCTGCATGTCGACCAGTGAGTCAAGATATGGAAGACAAAATGCCGTGTTCAATTACCGCGGATAGCGAGTCCCCGATGAATTGGAAGACGAGTTCAGATGGTTTGTATGGAACTAATGTGGCGCCCTGCATTGAATATCAGGATTGATAGACCGGTTCACGACCTCCTAAGTACCTCGTTCAAGGCGATGCTCTCAAGGTTCATGCGGTTGTTCTGCCATCCTTCGACATTCACTCTGACGACCGTAGAGTCCTGTGCGCCTTTTTTGAAACCCGCGGGGATCGGAATCGTGTTTGACCCCTCGGAGATGTTGGCAGTAATAAATTCGCCGTAGTCAAAGGAGACACCAACAGAGGTATTTGGTGCAGTAGTATGGGGGCCAAGATTCAAGGACAAGGATTTGAAATTCTTGATGTTTAATTTGAAGCCCGACCCACCCCTGAAACGGCCGGTTCAGCGAGAGAAACGGAACCAGGGGAGTTGATAATCCTACCACCAAGTCCCCGGAGAAGAGTCCCATCGGCCGTGAAAGTAGATGAGAGGATCGTTGTTTTGAATCGTGTTCCCCGACGCCATCGCCATAGGCAAAAGGCCAGTCGAAAGAGCGCTAATCGCTGCGAGGAAAGGCAGAAGGGAGGGGAGCATTGCAGCGCACGTCGAAGAAGCGACTCGGAGGAGCTGGTATTTATGATGCCTTATAGAAGTACGATCACGCGCTGGAGAGCCGAAAATTCTCCGAGAATAGGCTCCGCAAAAAATCTACACGCGAAGCTGAAAGTTGAAGAGAGGTGTCGGGATTTCACTAAGCTGGTGAAGACTTATTGCATCAACCGCGAAGAAGCTGCAACGCTTGCTTCAGCGAAAAGGACCCGATCGCACTGGTTCACATAAGTACAGCTGTTCGGAAAAAGAATACGAGTTTTGATGGAAACAGTGGGAGTGGGACTCGTCGCTTAGCTTCGGGTAAGGTCGGTTAAACCATTAGTGGGACTCGGCGCTACTTGGCGCATCAACAGTGGGACTCGGCGCCAAGAATGGGACTCGCGTGCCGGCACATCAAGTTTCAACTCGGCCCGGCCGGCGCCACGCTGCGGCAGTCGGCCCAGCGGCGAGCGGTCCGCGGGGTCTCCGCTGAGCCAAAATTAAAAATTAAAAAAACCTGCGATGAATTCTCGGACATGCCGTCAGGAGGGTCTAGGTGGAACAATATTACCCTCAGCTCACCATGTGCCAGAATTGGCCCCAAACTCCCCGCTACACCGCCAAAGTGCAGTCACGTTGAGAGCAGCTGGCACTGTCATCTCGTAGACACCTGGATGGAAATGTGCCCACACCTCGTAGCTACATGGTCGCCAGCTGTACTGTGCAGCTGCATTTGCAGCTTACCGACAGCTGGCGGGCCATATGATGGGCATGCATTCACTGCAGCTGTCATCAACTTTTCAACCCAGATCTCAATAGCTTGGGTAGGCAATAGACAGTGGAATTTATTCAAAGGATTGAGAAAGGAAACATACATTTAAATTGACATCAAAAGCACCCAGACCGGACTTTGGCAATAGGACCGTGACGCGGAATTGAAAGGGGTTTAGGAATTGCAGGAGAACCAGGTGGAAGAAATGAACTTTGAGTTTGTAGTGGACCTGAGAAAGTTGACTATAGTCTTTGAACAATGAACGACTCGGAGAAGTGTTTCATTTTACCGGCACCGACACAACAACGTCAAGGACGCGTTGTTGTGTACGCTTTGGTTCATCACGTCAAGCTTGACAGGTCACGCGTGTGTTGACAACGTCTTGACTCCGATCCTTCGACTCTTCCCTCACTCTGTCTCTTGCGCTCGACTCTGCACTTCACACTGCGGGCCTCTGCCGGCTGTACCACGGGCTATCACAGGTCCTCCTCAACCATACACCTGGCATCACACCAATCAAGAGCAATCGACGGTCGTTGTCGCCACTCACTCAAGAAAGTTGCCGCGTGCTCGAGCAGATGAAGGGACGGGGTGGCCGCTAGTACTGAAGTACTGTCGTGAGCATATAACTTTATCATGCCTATCCTCTTCCTCTTCCCCGTCACGACGATGTGGGCTTCGTCAAACCAAGCTTCCGCTCATCACCAAGACCATCGCCTCAACCTTCAGTCGAACTCAATCTAGTGGGGTGTGGCCCTCGAAGATGCACCTGCCCTCTGCAACCTGCCCTCAAGGGCTCAGCGACTCAGACTCGCTATCCCCCCAAGTTGCCAACTCCCTTCCCGGAATGCAACCCTTAAATAAAAAACCCTCATCTTTCCAAGTTTCCCCCAAGCAATCAAGTCCATTCTGCCATTGATTTCAATATCTCAAGTCGCCAAGTCGTCAAGCTGTCAAGCCGACTCAAGTTATCAAGTATCCGAAGATTTTATGTAATGTTTCAAGTCATCAAGCTGAATTCTCGTGCAAGAGTCGTCATCGAATTCCAGGCAGACTAGTCCTCAATCTCCTATATGGCTCAACCGCATTTCATTTTCCGAATTCCGTTCATCCTCAAGTTCTCCCGCGCAACACTGTCTAAGTACATATGGACGCCCTCGCTTCGAATACTTCGTCAATATATGCTCTTGGTCACACCTATTGCTATCGTTCACAGGCGTACTCTTCTTCGGCGATGCGTGGTAAATTGGTAGTACTTGATTTCGTTTGTTGCCAGTAGATTTAATTCATTGGATTCTCTCATTCATGCGTGCCAGGCGGAAAATAAAAAATGCGATGAATAATATAAATACAAACACATCTGCGCCGACACATGAAGAGCAGGTGCGCCGGCAGCTGGCATTCAGGTGGAAGTGGCCACACGATGTCGCTATTGGCGACTGAACGTAGCGGCCAGTCCGTCGCCACCTGGCCGCCAGTGGCGGGCGACATGTGACACACATGTTGGCTGCACCTGACGGCTACGTGTCCGCCAAATGGCGGTGTAGACATGAGGCAAGGTTTCCAACTGCAGAACCGATCGTGTATCGTGCGCTATTCAAATTCTTGAAGTTGAATGTGTTCGACTCATTCTGCGGCGGTGGAAGACTGAAGTAAGACGGAAAGAGCAGTCGCACCGCCACCGTCGGACGCATGTCCGAACAACTCCGACTCGCCTCGTCGTCCTCATTCATTTTCTCCTACGGGAGGCAGACAAAATCGCACACGAAATTAGATAGTGACAGTGTCCATTATGGGTGAGTGCTTTTTTCCCAGGATTCCTTCCGCTGAATATCTATGGCTGAATATCTATGGCTTTCTCGCTTCTAGACTTCAGCCCCGGAGCCATTGCCAGACATCGTGGTACCGCATAAGGAAAAGATGCCAGTCAAGTTATATGTTCGTCGTTAGAGGTAAGAAGCTATTATAGACCGTTGTCTCCTCACTCGGAGCTGTTAGTTAAATGCTTCATGTAATTCCTGACGCGGGGTACCAATACGTCCTATACAGATGAAATCAAATGAAAACATAGATTTAGGTAAGCCGCAGTACTGAACCTAATGCATCTCCTGTGCTTCTCTTTCGAAAGTCTGTAACAATGCACCCACAAGGGCTTTCACCTGGGAATCACCCAGTGTGTTCATCTGGGCAATCCGGCGGAGCCCATCGTAGAGGCGCGAACTTGTCGCGCGAAGAGGAAAGAGGATCTGGTGGTGCCAGTCTGACACACCAATCCTCATGACGTGTACCGCCAGCCGCCCCATGGAACGCGCCGCGCGCGCCCACTCGGCAGTGAGAACTCTGTTCTCGTCCAGACTGTCTCGGGTGAGAACTTTAAGCTGCACACCAGACACCCCAGTATAATCGAAAAAAAGGCAGGGATCGCCCGGCCACGCTTGGATGAACTTCACGGTGCTTAATGCGATATCGAACCTCTGGTGTAGATAATCCGCATGCACTAGCGCTCGCATAAATGCCTGTTCACGTGGAGTGAGACCGGCTTTCTGGTGGTCTGAATCTCTATTAGTATGTCGGCGAAGCAACTAAGGGAGATGGTCCTACACCGTCGCTCAGCATATAGGCTGGTGCATGAGGTGCGATGCGCTGCTTTCCAGTCGCTGCGTTGGCATTCGGCTGAGCAGTAGTTGGCGCTTCGGCATCCTGCACAACATCTGAATTTTCCCTTCTTGTCTATCTGGTTGCACTACCAGACGTCGGTAGGTAGATCGTCAAGAAAAAGTGTTCAACGCACCTTCATGTTGTCGCATGCGACGAATGATGGCCTCCCCACCCGCTCCCACTGGTCCAACACTATCACTCGGTCCCGTACCAAGGCCTCGAACACCTTCCAATCTTCGAATAATGCCGAACGCGAGAACTTATCGCGACGTGACAAGGTCTCAACCTCGGCGAGAGATTTCTTCATTTGAGTCACGACATGGTAAGAAACCATGCCACTGGGCAGAAACTCGGTGAGGAGCGCCTTCAAGTCCGGATATTTGCCGTCTTTCGAAGTCTTCACTTCTTTCTCGCTGAACAAGATGATATATCGCAGGAGGCCCGCATTTAAGGCCTGCGTTATCCAAGGATATCCCGGGGACGTCTGGATATACTGGACAACCGTCCCGAGAAAACCGTCGACGGTGTGGGGATCGCCGACTGATGTGGGCATGTGCCAATTGATTTCGAGTGCAGCCACGAGGGAAGGAACAATTCCGCAGGACAAGAGTGTCGAGGTGAATTCCTTGTATGCATGATACGTCGATTCCAGGAATACCAGGACCCCATGGAGCACATCGATAGCACCGAGAGATTTTACCTCAGCGGTAGCGAGTGAAAGTTGGTACTTGAACGCAACCGCCATATTACGATGGCTTCCCCCAAAAGCATCAAGGATTTCCTCAAAGTTCTCAGTCTCTTTCAGTCCATCAGCCAAACTGAGGAGAAGGTGAGCCAGTTCCGGCAGGCTGGCTCGTGTATGCCTTGTAGCATGGTAATTCAGCATTGAACGCCAAGCGGCCGCGATCATCCGGCGGACCCCAGGAGTCATAAACATGGCCCGCTGAGTGGGTGGATGGTTCATAAGCCGGAGGAGGAGCATGGAATTCCCAATCTGGGCGACCCCCTGCTCGGAAGGGAAACCCGGAAGATAATCCCAGTAGGTGTGGATGAAGTCGATCCACTTCCAGACTCTGCACCAAATATCCCTCGCAGCATCGAGAGGAAATAATTCCCGCCTTTCAGAGATCTCACCTAGGGCATAGAGAGATCTCGCTGCGTTGTCGAGGCATGGGAGATGAATGGAGCGGGTTATGATGTCTTCTAGCATATCCAGGCTGGGAACTAGAGCAGGATCCAAATGAGTATAGAGAACTGGCAGTATACCCAAAATCTCGGCATCCGGCAGGTCTTTGAGAAACTGGGGAAAGCATAGTCTGGCGAGGTCGGTGGCAGATCCATTTAAAGCGGCCAAAGCTACGGACTTTAATAAGATGTGAGTTGTATGAAACGGAATTCAGGGAACAAATATCACCTTAGCGGATCCACGCAGTTTTGAGATGTTTCGAACGTGGAACGACCGGTGGATTGTGGTCATGGTGCGTGAAAGAAACGGTTGAGGCAGTGTTGATGCGCTGTTTGTTATCTACTTCCCACGATGTCACAAGTCGGCATGTCTGACCTCTCCCAAATGAGCTGTGGCTCGAGGTGTTCAAAAACTTATCCCGGGAAGCTCTCAAAGACATATCCTTGACCTTCCGCCCTTTTTCTCGTATCACCCGCCCACTTCTTTTCACCCACCGCGATTTTCATCCCTATCCAATTGGCACAAACGAAGCCCTTCCTGCTTCCCGCTCGTGCACAATTACGTCTTAACGTCATCTTCTTCAGGCTACCGCCCCCAGCGACTGATTCAAGCGACTTGAATACTCATCAACACGTCGAACTGTCCTTTGAATGATTGAATCAAGCATTGAACTCGAGGGGATTCAGAATTCGCCTACTACTCAACCTGGGGACTGGCCACCTTTGGCCATGACGATCCGAGAGCATATGAGGCATGGGAGGGTCGGGTCGGATGGACCCAACCCGACACGACACGACCCAGAGGCAGTGCAGGGCCTAGACCCGGGCCGGCAGGCCTCCAGGTGGCTACCATTGTTGAAATTTCCCGCTTTGGGTTTTCCAATTCGTTTGTTCAACCGTGTGAGTGCCGGACCATGCTTGATGTCAGTTGAATTCACTTATATTACTTGTAATTATGGCTGTACCAGTAATAAATTGGTTATCAAATTGAACATTAAATCCCGTGGAACTGCAGAGAGCAAAAAGTCTGTGGCAGACTCAGAAGGTGTAGTCTAGTTGAGTAGGCTGGTTGACAGTTCTATGTCCCGCCGATGTGTCCTTTGTTTTTGTCATTAGCAATTACTTACACCGCCAACTTGCGTATTCATGTCAGCCAGACCATTCAGCCACCTGAATCCATCAATCATTCCAGCTGATCATTGTCCTTCAACCGGCTGGCAACCAGCCGGAGCGCGCAGCTGTGAGTCCAGCTGTTGACCACATTATTTTTTCCTGGTGGCCAGCCGCATGCACCGGGTGATATTCAGCCTGCACTGTGCTACAGGGGATCAACATCGAATCCAGTCCATTCAAGTTGCATGCTGTTCTTTCACGTTGAAATTTAAGGTGCAAACTTGAACCGTACCTTGGTTTGGAGAAGTCTCAGCGGCATAATATTTGTTCGACTACATAGGCACAAAGTTTCAAGCTCATATTATATTTGAGTATACCGGGTCTACACTGATTATATTAGAGACAGAGACAATGCGGAAACTCAGTTCATCAGTCCATCACACGACGTGCGGTGCAATGGGGCGATGATTTGTGTGAAGTTTGATCGGAGACAAACATGACGCTTCTCTTTCTCTCCCCACCTTCATCCCCAGTGCCACCCACCAAGGATCCCTCTACAGCTTGCTCTCCTTTCTTCTTTCTCCTTTCTCCCATCTCAAAAATCAAGATGTGAACAGCTGGCTCCCTGGACCCTGATCAAACTTCGAAAGATTGGCAATGGTCGCACATCTCTCGCGTCGTCCTACCGTTTGCGGTCAAACCAAGGCTCTTAAGTACCCAAGACTCAAGACAAGTGCAACACAACGCCGCAAACTTTTGGGGCATCACCGTCTAAGAAGACATCACCGCTAAGATTCAAGATGAACTTGGGTGGCAATGTCAAGCTTCAAAAATTGGTCCACCTCAAACCAGCTCCGTGTCTGAAATTCAAACTTCGGTGGCAATCATCAAATACTTCAAGAATTGGCCGGTGAGCAGTCCTCAAACCTTGCCCAACGCCGTCTGACAAGATGTCAAAATTTTCGATGAATTGGACTTCACGTCCCAAGGCCCGGTTAGCAGGCAGGGTTTTTAGTCACACTACTTACTGTACATCCTCTACTTTGTGCAATATATTTTCCTCCGCATTGTACTTGGTTATGAATCTGAATAATGGAAACAATGGGGAACAATAGAAACCAGGACACGAGGCGGATTTGGCAGGCGGCTGATGGCTGTGAACTTCAGCTGAACAATGGCTTCGGCTTAGTGCTGGCCAAGAATACGATACGGAAAAATATATTCTGAATATATTCACTTGAATACGAATACAATACGCTCCAGAAGGGATGAAGAGAATATGGATATAATATAATATGGCTACGGCGTATCTGAATATATTTGAATACAGTGATCTACCGCTTTTGCCGGCCAAAAGGTCATAATAGAGCTGTAATCCGCTCAGATATCTATTTAGGGGATTTGAATTCCCCATACCTCTCACATTCCGTTTCAAATCAATGAATTCTAGTCAAATTCTAGTTGACTGTTGAACCACCTTGTTGCCATCAATCAATTTTGATGTGAAGTTGAACCGAGGTTGAATTGGCGAGAGGATCAGAGGTATGGGGATCAATAATGATGGGGGATATCCCGCGGGATATTCGAATATCCTGCGGGACAAATGGCCGCGGGTGTCTCACCGAGGGCTTAGGCCTGTGGGCAAGCATGGCAAAGTAAATACCAGGGTGTATAGGACACCGGGCAAGTCCCAGCGGGTGTATGGCTCATCGTAAATACCCGCGGGTGTCTCACTGAGGGCTTAGGTCTGTGGGCAAGCATAGCAAAGTAAACACCAGGGTGTATAGGACACCGGGCAAGTCCCAGCGGGTGCATGGCTCATCATAAAGACACACATCCTTATCACCTTGGGAATATACCTAGCCGTAGAACACTACGGGGACCTACCCACAAACAAAATCCTCCAACTTTTCTCTTCGTGCCCCGCATGTCTCTACCGTATATTGTGTCGAAAGAAACACGGGCCCGTGTTTCTTTCGACCCGTCACCCCGTGTTTCTTTCGACGCGTCCATTACTCATAGAGACGCGTCGTCCGTCCGGCAGGCGGCCCAGCCGGACCGCCACTCCACGCCACTCTCTCACCAACCACCACCACGCCGACCTCGAGCTCTCGAAACGACGACGCAACGCAAGGCATGACCCCACGGAGTTCACCTAGGATGGGATTCCGTTGCGCGTGGAGGGGTTTTATGGGTGGGTGTTTAATTATTTCATTTTATTTTTTCACCTTTTCGCTGCTTGTCGGCGCTCCCATTCTCGTTCCCACCGCCTCCTCCCAATTCAACCGGGCGTCGCCGGTAACTGCAGTCTCGCCCTGCTCGTATGCAGGTCTCGTGTCCGCGAACACGGCGCTGCCTCCCTTGCTGTGCACGCGTGTGCGATTACCGCCGCCACTCGTGCTTTGTCGTCGTCGCGGGAGATTCCTGGTGGCGGACAACTTTGCAGCGTGTGTGGGGCGGCTTTCCCTCCCTGATTCCCCTTGACCCCTCCTCATTTCCCCTCCATTTCCTCAGTTCCCTCCCTCCTTCCCAGATAGGCTTGAACGGAAACCCCCGCAGGGGAACATCCACGGGGCCACCCTTGGACGTGCTCACCTGCAGGGGTTTGCATCTGGCAGCGGACGCGAACGTGCATGCCTGCGGGGTTTCAGCCGCAGGAGGAGCCATCCGTGGGATTAGATGAAGGTCTTGCCATGCAGGAATTCACGCCCACTCGTTGACGCGGGGGGTGTATGCGCACGCGGTTTTCCCTCTGAGGGTTTCTGTGTGCGCGTTTTCGTGCAGGGGTCTCACCCCCTTCCAAATCTGTCACGGTCTTTAATAACCACTAACCTCTTATCTCTTCTCAGGGCTGCTACTTTTGTGACTACTCTCCCCACCATGCTCCCTAGAACTTGGTACATCTCATCCATTTGTTTATCTGTCCCTTCTGTGTCTTATTTTTTCTTTCTAGTGCACGCTTCGACATCATGGACACCGATCCGGAGACGCAACGCAGCACCGACAAAGGGAAGGATGCAGAGAGGGAGCGGGCAGAGAGAGACTGGATATGTCCCTGTACGCCCCCATCCCACCTCCTTCCCACCGTTCCTTCATCCTCTCACTCCGTGTTTGTGTCGAATGCGATGCAATGCTGCATGTGTGCGAGTCGGGCTTCCGTCCGCGCTGCCCATGTGGGTACCGTGTAGATTTGCGCGTACCCGGGTACGCCTCCACGGAAATAGCCCCGAGGACCTGCTTGGGCGCACACACGCACGCGGGCTCGGTTTCGAGGATATGATCCCGGGGACTTCCTCGGGTGTACATGCCTGTGGGTGTTTCCTTGGGCGGGCATGTTTGCACCAGTATACACGAGCAAGTGGGTGGTTCCCTTTGCAAGACAGGCGAGTTTTAGTTTTATGCCAACTTGTCTGTAACACACCGTCTCCCTCCCATTGTTCCACGTACACAGCAATGTGCCTATGTAGTCTTTGAATAATTACAGTTGGCGATGTGAATGAGGACTCCTTAATTACTTGTTTTGAGCTATTGTGCGTAACACCAGTATAATTCTAGAAGACGCACACAAGATAATTATTCGGCAGGCATGGTAGCATATATTTAAATAACAGATGAAGCCATAGGATTGTGGGCAAAACCCTACATGCGAATGGCTGGCGGCATTTGTCCCGCGGGATACTCGCCGTGTCCGCCATCATTTTTGATCCCCATACCTTCAACCTTTTGGAATTGGCCATACACAAAGTTTGGGTGGGGATGAGCTTGGGGAAGGACTGGAATGACCTCAGGGTGGTATTTCAGTGCTTCGGGTGTCTACAAAATTTGCCTGAGACTTACTTTTAACCAGAATTGGTGTCATTTGGTCACGGTGAATATAAAGTGAATATATTTGGATATATCCATATCATATTCATATTCAGCCTCTTGAATACGAATACGATATGGATAAAATATAATACGGCAAAACTGTATTCATATCATATCATGGCCAGCACTACTTCGGCTTGCCTACCCTGGTACAATAGGATCCAAGGTCTGGCAATCAGTCAACATCCAGGTGGCTCCCAGCCGACGTTAGAACGTGGCTGACCTGTAATTTTCAGGTGGCCGACGGCTGGCCGAAAATTTACGGTGGTACCATGTTCATTTCGACATTTTCAGCGCTCTTCAACTTTCAACTGGTCAGCAACTCAGTTCCCATTCCCAAGGGATTACTAGCTCCAACTTGAATAGTGCAGACCGGGAGAAGGCTTGAGGAGAGAATGCATTGCACTTGCTACTTACCGGCTTGTGCCAGCCACCACGAGTAGCACAAATTTCGGTCCGGGCTTTGATCTCTGATCAACGCTTTGGACGGCGACCTCGCCGGCCCAGCACACAGCACAGCCTCTGGGTTGTGCCGTGTCGTGTCGGGTTGACCTGACCCGACCTTTCCATCACGGCGACTCTCACGATCCGCTGTCGCGGCAACGCATCTCCATTAGCCTTAGGCCGAAAAAAAAACGGCAATCACTTCTATTCAACTTCTATTAGTATCACGTTGCAACCTTTTCACAAAGCCCGAAATTCGACTACATGATCATGAGTCGACTGTGCAAGTCTTTAGCGCTGAAGAGTTCAACCAAGTGTTCGAAACCCAGAATTCGAAACCCAGAAACGAGACTCAGGATAAAACGTCGTCCTGGGGGTTTCAAAAAAGGTTCTTTGATTTACAACCCAACCTCCATTTGCCGCCGGCGGACCTGGAAAATCTCTGATGCTTGCGCTGATCAGATCCAAGACAGTACCCGAGCCATGATTCCCCATGCTTCAACTGATGTCGCTTCTGCATCTTTATAAGGAGGTGGACGACCAGCTGTATGTTGGACACACTCGCCATGTCTGGTCTCTTGTCGGAGCAGATTGCGCTCTCCCTCACCCGCCTGCTTTCTGTCAAGGCAAGTACAGAGCCTTATATCGCCGAAGACAAACCCTGACAAGGAACAGTATCTGAAAAGTACGAGAGACGCGTTTTTTGTCGATGTCATGCTGAAACTCGGTCTGTCCAGCGGCAGCTGCAGCAGTTCTGGCGAGTCATCCCAAATTCTTCAGTTATTCCAAACATTCTAACGCGCTTTGGTAGTTCTTTGACTATTGCTTGATGTTGAACCTTGAGGTATGGCCGCATAACTTTACGGGCGTTGGCATTGGTATATAATCCGCGCTTGCCTCGTGTTAGGTGTCGCATATATGGCCTTCGAGCTGGTCTTTGACGAAGATCCTATACCTGCTTTCACGATACACTGCGTTTGTGGATATTCCGTTAACGATATACTGTGAGCGTGCTGCAAAGAATTTGGCGCTACAGTATACCTGATGGCTCCCAGATTTAAACCCCCCAGAAATTCTCTCCTCAGAGGTTGGATGGTTTTCTTTTTGAAAAGTCTCGTTGACCATTATTCAGATCTGCGCCGGAGTCAACATCGCAATAGCAAGTGAGGCTCTCGCACATAATTCAAGTCGCTGTCTCACGAACCGCAGTCGGAAATGTATTAGGAGTCGCCTTTGCAGAAGGCATGTTTTATCCATCGCTCCCTCCTTTCTGTGGTTCTAACAGCTCGAGTTTCCAGCCATCCTCCTTCTCCGGACATATGCATTGAGCGGCCGAAGTCGCAGCATTTTGGCGATTTTCGGAACGCTATACGTGGTACATCTCTCTCGACAAATAAGGACTGTCGAGATCAATATGTGCACACAGATGAGCATTGGAGGGGGAGCCGTCGCGGTGTGGTTGTTCCTGCGGGACATGCAATGTTCGTCCAATAAATATCCCTCTCCATACCCTACTGACTTCTTACAGACCTGCCCCCGATACCAGGCTTCGGTGGCTGTAACGTTGTCGGCGCAAAGTTTCTCCTCGTCGGGATTTCCATCGCGGTGTCTCTTGTGTACGAGACTGGTGCGCCATCTTCCCATATCTTGGCTACATACTCGAACCTGACAGAAGGATAGCGCTCATGGGTTACACACTGTGGATCTGGTTCCAAACTTATCGACACACGCCGAACGCGCTCGTTTCAACATTGTATCGGGACGGACTCACGTACTATGTCTTTCTCTTCTGTGAGTTCTTGTATCGCTATGTGCATTTGTCAAACTGAAATAACCTGTTCCGCAGTAGGATCCGCGGCGAATCTTGCGATTATTTTAACAGCGCCAGTGCGTCGCCGTTTCCTGCCTCAGGCTACCACTTGTGTTCGATACCCTGACTCTGCAGTAGGAGGAGTTGCGACTTCTTTTAAATACGTGCGTAAAATAGAATTCAACCCGCTGTGATACTCAACTCCCCTCCTAGTCCCTTCCGTGTTCTCCATGCCGTCCTCTCCACGCGCGTTGCGGTAGTTGGCGAGAGCGTGTTTGGTCGTGATTGGCAGGAGCATCCGGGCGTAGTGGCCCGATGGGGCCGTAGACAGACATCTTCTCATCTCTTTTCCTTCGTCTTCACGCGTTCCGTTGGCGGCACCCGAGAGCGGATTAGACGAGCCTAGCCCATCTGGTGATTAGGAGTGTGATTCGAACCCTAGACTACCCTGGCGCCGTCCTCGTCACAGTCCCGCGACGCATCGGGAAGATTTTCCTCGCACTCGAACTCAGTCCACAGAACCCTCGAAGAGGTCATCAGACAGCGAACACCAGTACCCAGAAGCTCGAGCTCCGAGACACTAACAACACCGTCTACGCTCACGCCTGACCAATCCGACGACGAGAACGACACGTTACCGGTATTCACACAACCAGCGGCACTACCACAACAACTTCTGCGTATCGCACGCCAGACACAGCCCGACGACGACGACGACATGGCAGGGTCGACACTAGAACCGTTCAATGGCGACGACAGCGACGTGATTACGCCTCAAGATTTCATGCGCAGGTTTCTGCGGGAGATGGGGGATAAGAAGGACGAGGTCAAGGTCAAACAGTTCAAGAACTACCTACTTTCTGGCGGGGAGGCCGACGTATGGTACCGGGACCTCAACGCGGGGGTGCGGGCGGACTGGGACCAAACGGAGGCGGCTTTTGAGCTAAAGTGGCCGCCGACGATCGTGGTGAAGAAGGCGCAGACAGAGTACGAGACGGAGCTGGCGGACACGGTGTTATTGGAGAAGGATCTGGGGAAGAAGGAGACAGTGCTGGGCAGGGAGGTATGGACACACGTGGTATGGGCGGACAAGATGCAAAAGCTAGCCGCCGGTGCAAAGGTCGCGGGGGGGACGATGTACATCACGCACGCAAGGCGCGGCCTGCCCGACATCATCAAGGACAAGATACCTTCGACGTTCAAGGACTGGGCAGAGTTTTTGACGGCCGTGCGGGAGGTCGACATCGAGCACATTCGGGACGGCGCAGAGAAGTTGAGGAAGGAAGCAGACAGGCAGAAGGCAGTGGAGACGAGAATCGCGCAATTGGCGGCGGTGGTAGAACGTCGTGATGGTCGCGCAGCGGTACAAGCATCCCCCACCAGCGGCATTCGGGCTCAGCTCACAAACGCGAGGATCAGCGCGCCAGCGCAAGCCCCGGCGCGTTGGCCGACGCCCGCCGCGGGGGCAAACCCTTTTCAGAATGCAAGCGGTGGCGGCCAAGGGAACCTCTTCGCAGCGGCGCGTGCTCCGTATACGGCCCAGGCACCGCGCGCTCCCCTCCAGCAGCAGCAGCCTTTGGAGGGCGAGCCCCGCCGCATTCTGCTGGCCGCAATCGGGCGCATTACGCAACACCCCGACACCGACGCTGGTCGCCTCGCGCATGCTAATCAGCAGCAGGAATGGTTTCGAGCGCACGGGAACGTCGACATGAGCGTGAACACGCCGTACCCGTTGCGCCCCGGGCGCGCGCCTCTCAACTCGGGGGAGTGTTTCCGCTGTGGATTCACAGGCCACACAAACTTCCGCCGCGGCTGTGACGCGCCATCGGAGCAGTGCCTGAGCATGAGAGAGCAGCAGTGGAGGAGGATCGCAACGCAAGCTTTGAAGGAGGGGCCTACGGCGGTACGTGCAGTATTCACGTCGTGGGATGTCGACGACTTCGGGCGTCCCTTTGGGGACGACGAGGCTCGCTTCGAGGACATCGACGACCAGGGAAATGCTTAGGGGCTGTCCAAAGAGATGCTCGGACAGCCCCAGAAGAGCGAAGGAAGGCGGAGCCGGTCCTCGGGGGCAAGGAGTCACCGCTCGAGGACACGTTGTCTGACCCTCAAGTCCGTATTAATACGTTGACCCCCATGTACCCAGCTTCCAAATCACAAATCGTCGATCTGTACGCGGTGGGAATTGCGGAGAGGGAGCCAAAGCGAGCAAGCGTGCCGTTTATATGCGGGATTGAGGTGGAAGGACCGAGCGGAGAAATGGAGCGGGTGCGGGCGCTGGAGGATGATGGTGCCATGGTGAATGCGATGTGCACGGCGCTGTACACAACAATACAGCATCGGATAGGGGGCTTGCAGCGGTCAAGGAAGATATTGCAGATGGCGAATGGGGCACTGGTGCCATCAATAGGGTATTGGGAGGGACATATCCGATTTGGCGGTGCGAGAGCTCGGGCGGGTTTCGAAGTTTTCCCCAGCGGCGGATCGTGGTTGTTCCTCCTCGGAAAGCCAATGCTGGAGAACTTCAGAGCTGTCCACGATTATGCGACGGACACGATAATGGTTCCCGGGGCGAACGGCTCGACAGTAATCGAGAATCGCATAGGGCAACTGAGCCTGTGGGACGAGGCACGAGGCGGAGTGAACGCCGTGTTCTTGGACCCCAAATCGCGCCCACCGTCAGCAGGAGGAAGTAGCGCACCTCCTGTCAGGCGAGTACATTTTCTTGACAACCGTGTCCCGAAGAACATTGACCGGCACCCACGTAAGGCGGCGGCAGTGGGTCAAAGGACGCATACACGGGGAACACGTCAAGAGGCACAAGGGAACTCGACGGGGGATTTGCCATCCCCCTCGAGGGAAGTACAAGGCGTTGAGAGTGGAGGAGGCAAAAATGATACTGACATGATTTCTATTACAGTGCGGGATCCGGAAAACGAGGACGCGGCAACGAGGCGAGACATGGTGGATGGGGTGAAGGAGGAGCCCAACAGCGAAGACACGCGGGTGTACTTACCTGGGGATTTTTCGCGATCCCCGTTGAGGGACGTACCCAAAATAAATCACGCTATTCAATTGGCCGGCAATACTGACACAGTATTGAGTTCAGTATGGTCGACAGGAATAGTGCACGCGCTGCGGGTGGCAGGCGTCGTTGTGATCTGGGGCATGCTCGTGCTCGCAGCGCAGTACGGGGGCGCTGACAGCAAGACGAGTACACGCGGGACGCTTAGCGGGGATTCGAAATCCCCGCCGAGGGAAGTACCCGCCCCGGATAATTTTCTCGAGAAGGTCGTTATCACTGATAACAAAACACCAGTTACATATCTTCAAAAGAACTGGCGGACAGGCAAACGCCGATACACGAGGAGCGAACACAAGCGCCGGATGAAGTTACGGCGAACCGCGAGGAGGAAGCAGCGGGCAGCAGAGATGAAGGAAGAGGAGAAGGAGTATTGCATGGAGGATGACTCGAGGTGGTGCTGGTGGATCCCACCGTGTACGTTGCAGTTTGAAGTGCGGGTGCACGGGAAGGTGGTACGGCCTAAACGGCCAGCGCGAAAACACTCAGTGGGGGATGGTGCGCAATCCCCCGCGAGGGGAGTACCGGATCTTGCACAAGATTCGCTTGAGGAGCCCGCTGACACCTCTGTCCCAGAGCAAATCTATACCGTGGACGACATGGCCGATTACATCAAAAGTGCCATGAAGGAAAACCGTGTTTGGGACGATTTGTGTGCGAGTTCCCCAACGGAGTTCGCACAGTACTTGGTACAGCTCTCACAGGAGGCCGGCGAAGGCGGGTTTGAGCAACCCGAAATTCATCTCGACGAAGACGTATCAATCTTCACGAGGATGACAGATCCATTCAATCCCAAACGAGTCACCGCAGTGCTCAAGTCTGTTACCGTTGGCCCCGACTTGACCGGCGAGCAGCGGGCGACAGTATCGGAGTTCATAGCGGAGTTTGCGGACTGCTACGCGCTGTCGATGAAGGAGGTCTTACCAATTCCGGGCGCCGAGCACACCATGAACATTCCGGCCGACACGACTTTCAATACCAAAATCCATCAGAGACCGACAACCCCAGCCCAGAAGCAATGGTACAATGGTGTCATCGACGAGATGCTCACCGCAGGTATAATTGAAGGGATAGATCCCAAAGACGTCAAATGTGTATCACCAACGACACTTGCGCAGAAGGCTCACCAAAATGGCAACACCCGAACAATCCTCGAACTACAGCATCAAATCAATGACCAGTGCATCGCTGCTGGACTCCCGCCCAGCTTCCAGTTACCGGAACGCCCAACGACAACATCAGAGGTCAAAGATCCAAAGACCCCGTCATGGCGGGTTTGCCACGATTACCGCGAGCTAAATTCCAAGACCAAGGTCGCCCCGATGCCGCAGGGTGACATCCAGCGCAAGCAAGGGCTCCTTTCGGGCCATCGGTGGGTATCAGTCTTTGATTTTGCCAAAGGATTCTACGCCTGTGCGACCTCAGAGGAAATCCGCCCATATCTCTGCTTTTATGTTGAGGGTCGCGGTTATTTCACCTACTGCAAAATGCCGATGGGACTGACAGGCGCGCCTTCGACGTTTAGCGTGGCAACCGCCGGCGCACTGGGGGACATGGTGGGCACCAAGATCCAGCTGTTTGTGGATGACGGCGGGATGGCGGGAGATGATTTCGAGCAAAAAATGGCTGATTTGCGGGCAGTTTTCTTGCGAATCCGCAAGCACAAACTCTCCCTCTCCGCGGCGAAGATGCAGTTTTTCATGACAGAGGCCACATTTGCTGGGAATCGTATTGGACCCGACGGCATCAAACCCGACTTGACAAAGCTCACCGCAATTGTTGACTGGGATACGCCACACGACTTGCTGAATCTCAAGTCGTTCCTAGGACTCTGTGGGCATTTCCGGGGTTTGATCAAGAACTATGCACGTATTGCGCAGCCATTGACGGACCTTGAGCGGCTAGCAAAGGTGGGGGGATCGGGGTCAAAAGGGGAGTGGAGACGGCGGATGAGAGCGGTGGATCTGCAGCGGAAGTGGGGGGTAAAGGAACAGGCAGCGTTTGTGCAGCTGAAAGCGGCGTTGACCTCGGAGCCAGTGCTCAAAGGCCCCGTTTTTGATGGGCGAGCGTTCATCGTGACCACGGATGGGTCCAAGGAAGGTGTTGGCGGCATGTTGTGCCAGCGGTTTGACACTATAATGCCAGACGGTAAGACAGTGAACAAGCTGCACCCAATAGGCTTCGCATCAAAACGGACGTCCCTCGCCGAGGAACGATACAAACCGTATCTCCTCGAATTTGCGGCACTCAAATACTCCCTCGACAAATTCGCTGACACAACATACAGCTTCCCGATCGAGATCGAGACCGACTGCCAAGCACTACGGGACACGGTGACGAGCACTAACCTGTCCACAACACATGCCAGGTGGTTGGAGGCCGTAATGGGCCACGACATTCGGGAGATCCGACACCTCCCAGGTGCCGTCAATTTTGTCGGGGACGCGCTGAGCCGCAAATACACCAACGTGGCACGCACAGAGGAGGACGGGAGCGGCTGGTCAGTAGAGTGCGACTGGTTTGCGCAGAGCGGTCTGGTTTTTGACCTATACACGGTCGCGGAGGGCCAAGACATCCCAGCACTGAAGATTCGTTTTGGTGACGTGCCCGTATTTCTTCAGGCGATTGAGGCGCTCGAGGTCATTGCAAAAGCTAGGGACGACAAGGCGGTGCGACGTGCAAAGCACCGCGCACGGGAGTACATGGTGGAAGGGGGGAAGTTGTGGCACGTCGGAGGGGGCAGGTCGCGCCGGGCGCGTGCACGTGTGGAATGCCTGACGCCGACGGAGATGCGTGCGGAGGCGGAGCGGGAGCATCGAGAAGGGGGCCATCTTGGACGTGACTCCATGAAGCTGAAACTTACTGACAGATTCAAAACCCCGGCGATCGATAAAATCATATTGGACGCCATCCAAAATTGCGGAGAATGCTTGAATTTTGGGTCAGCTCACCTGCACGCCCTACTGCAACCCATCACACGGCGACACCCATTCGAGCTCCTGGTTGGCGACTACTTGGCAATGCCGAAAGGCAAGGGCGGATACAAGGAGGTCGGGCTGTACCTGGATACGGCGTCACAACGGGTCTTCGGGTTTAAGTACAAAACTCACGGTTCGGCGGTGACAACGAAGGCAGCCCTCAACACACTCTTCAATGGCTATGCGCCCTGGGAAACGTTTCAGACGGACGGGGGAAGCCATTTCGACAACGAGGAAGTTCGGCAGTTTTGCCGCCGGTTTGGCGTCGACACGCATGTGGTGGCTAAGTACTCTCCGTGGGTGAATGGGCTAGTCGAGGGCACAAACAGAATCCTGTTGGGGATTTTGAAGAGGTTGTGCGCGCCAGATCTGGGGGAGGAAGGTTGGAGGAAGATCGAGAAGTGGGAGGACCTCCCGGCGAACTGGCCAGATCACTTTGACAGCGCCATTTTCTTACTGAATAACCGCATTCTTAGGGCACTGGACCATACCCCGAACGAGCTGTTCTTCGCGATGGTCATCAACACCGTGGAGACGGGGGTGGAGACCGCCTCCGGCGAAATATCAATGGATGACATTGATGTACAGCACACGTACGCAACGCAGCAGCGCTTCGACGGCTACGCGCGCGCGGTCAAGCACGGGGTGTCGCGAAAGGCGGCGTTCGACCGTCGTGTCCTCGACTCCAAGGCGGGCGAGGTCGTATTTGCGGCCGGAGATCTGGTCCAGGTTCTCGACCCCAAGTACAAGAAAACATACCTCACGTCGAAGAAGATCCTGCCGGAATGGTCGGGGGCTTTCAGAGTCAAGGAACGTCTTTTGAATTCATATGTCATTGAAACTATTTACGGAGACGAGCTAGCGGGCGAGTACAACTCGCGGCGCCTGCGGCCACTCAAAGCCCCCGAAGGTTCGTCGCTTGAGGCATACGAAGTCGCCAGAAGAGCAAGGACAGCCGGCGGGGAGGTGCTCAGAGTGGTGGAGCCGGTGGTCTTGGAAGAGCCAGAGCCAAGTCGCGAGGAAGAAAGCGCGTTGCGCGAGGCAGACGCGAAGAGGCAGAGAGCGGCCGAGGAAGACGAGGAAGGTTGGGTGGACGAGGATGAAGGCATTGGAAGGGCGGCGGGAACGTCGATTGGGCAGAGGCTACGGAGGAGGAAGCAGGCAACGAGGACGTTGCCTGGAGGAGGGGGGCAGATGCGGTAGTTGGCGAGAGCGTGTTTGGTCGTGATTGGCAGGAGCATCCGGGCGTAGTGGCCCGATGGGGCCGTAGACAGACATCTTCTCATCTCTTTTCCTTCGTCTTCACGCGTTCCGTTGGCGGCACCCGAGAGCGGATTAGACGAGCCTAGCCCAGCGTTGTGCTGCACCTTCGCAAAACAGAGCATAACGAGCGCAACTCTGCACAGGTGTGGGCCAACGTGTCGGCCCCGTCCGTGGTCGCGTTGACCTGGCGAAGGTATAATCACGAGTGGTAGTGTTTCCGGGTTCAACATGGTCATACCCGTTCTCGGTCTGGCCATGCTCATTATAATCCTGCCTCCGCTAGGACTCGTAAACCAAAGCTCTGTCAGGTCCACCGGTTGAATGTTGAACATCTGGGCTCATCGTCTAGATCTGATTAACTTGAGACCAGACGCTGCCGTTCGACAAGAAAAGTGTGTTGGCCGATCATTTTATTTCCAAGGCACAACTACGACACTGTCTCGGCATACTAGTAGAACAGGGGACCTGACATGGTCATACCCGTTCTCAGTCTGGCCATGCTCATTATAATCCTGCCTCCGCTAGGACTCGTAAACCAAAGCTCTGTCAGGTCCACCGGTTGAATGTTGAACATCTGGGTTCGTCGTCTAGATCTGATTAACTTGAGAACAGACGCTGCCGTTCGACAAGAAAAGTGTGTTGGCCGATCATTTTATTTCCAAGGCACTACAACGACACTGTCTCGGCATACTAGTAGAACACGGGACCTGACTCCGGAGGATAGACGTAGTGTTATAAGCGGAGTTCAAACGGTTTTCCTTATACGCCAATACTAGGAGCCAGTTGCAACTTGCGCTACTCATAGATATGTGGCAAAGGATGAACTCGACGCTCGTTCCTCACATCCTGACGAAACAAAAAGCTCCAACTCACTCATCTCGTGCATGTCCACGCCGTTTTTAACCCGTTTGCAATTTCAACGTTGGCGGAATGTTGAACGCTCGCCGCTATTTATGTAACTAGTTAGGTGGTGGAGGATGCAAAATGAGCAATGGGTTCCGGAGAAGAAGGTGGAGGGTGTATTACTGAAGAGGTATAGGGAACAAGCAGGTATATTGTCAAGGGGGTATCGGGATTCGAAAGTCGGATGGGGGTCGAAAAGTTTTTTTCAACCTTGCCTGGACTCTCCTTCTATATACTGTCCTAGCGCCAGGCCGCAGTCCCGGACTTTCCGCCACCTAAACCATACCTCATTTTAAAAATGTTTGAAGCACATACCATGGTTCCTCAAGCTATCTAAAGTGGTACAAAGGCTTCAAGTTGACCTGCACAATTTTGTTGAATCTCACCCCGGAACTGTTTTGCGACCACTTTTACGACCACTTTTGATTGAACTGGAGTAGAGTTATTATCTCAGCACATCCTGAGGTGAGTAGGAAGCAGCTGTTAACTCGTTAGGGGCCCGAAATGCCTCTCCGGCCTCTTTTCACCCTCCCACAACTTATAGTACACCCCGTCCGGAATTTTAATCCCGATGTCCCCTTGTACCGAAATGCACTCGTACTAATGTATGCTACAATTGTCAACGGCCCTATCACAGAGGGAGCATAGGCACCGATAGCACCTACGGTTAGTACCCATGCGTCGCAACTGTCATTATATTTTCTTTGCGTTCTTTATATTCAGGCTTCCCGTAAAGATCCGAATCACATCTTGACTTGAACGCTCATGTCGGTCAACCACCTCAGCCCGTCTCCCGGACTCAGAGGTTGTCACTTCGATGGTCGAGCATCACGTCGCGACTCCGAGTCTACCTGGCTCTTTCCGACGAAATCTTCTCCGAAATTTTCGTACATTCGTTCACTGCCTTCTCAGCCTTTGCAGCCCTTCGGAAGAGATCCATGACCCGCAGAGGCTCCCTCATCCTGCAGATATGAAAGTCCTGGAGCAAGCCGGTGCACTTTGCACTGAATGGTTCTGCATCATGTCGAACCTTACAGATGTCGATTGGATATATACAACCCCTCCCCCGAATTCTTCCATGATTTTTTTAGGATGCTCGATCGCGCCAAAGTTGGTGGCTTCTGCCTTACCTAACGCTCACTTGAGTTTTTGTGCGGGTGCTTGGAGCTGGAAACAAGCGTGGTACAAGACTCTCATCGAGATGCGCGCAACATCAGGAACTTGAAGTGTCCAGGCTTGAATCATTCCACTTGAGCGGGTCCTTGGGTTCGGATGTATCTCTTAATCCTGGTCTAAATGCGCTCGTTGAAGAGGAATGAAGGTTCACGCTGGGCCTGAACTTGAATACCAAGGTCTTGTTTGATGAATTGATTGTTGGCAATGCCTCCGAGTCCGGGTCCGGCTGACTCGAACACCGCTCTAAAAAAAACATAACGCGTGGACCCACCACCATTTCCCCACTCACCATGCACATCCAATCTGCACGCCTCACCCTGCGCGAATTCACACTCACCGACGTTCCGGCCATGTATGCGCTGGAATCCATAGCTGAAGTCGCGCGCTATCAAACGTGGCCTCCGCGTACGCTGGAGGAAGCCGAGGAGACAGTGCAGGCAGCCATCGCCGAAGCGGAGGAGGTGCCGCGGGTTATCATCGAGCAGGCCGTTTTTATCACGTTGGAAGACAAAACAGCGGGCGCGTTCATCGGGCGCGTGGGCGGGAGGATTGACGCTGATGCACGTACAGCGGAGGTGTGGTTTTCGTTCATGCCCAGCGCAGGCGGGAAGGGATAAGCGACGGAGGCCACCGAGGCGCTGATCAGGATGCTGCGAGAGGCGGCGAAAAGTGGGGAGGTGCCGCCTTTTGATAGGTTGGTTATCGAGTGCGACCCGAGAAACGAGCGGTCGAGTAAGTTGGCGGAGCGCATGGGATTCATAATGGAGAGCTGCACGGAGCGGGCGTTTGAGTGTAAGGGGGAGTGGGTCGGGAGCATGGTTTATACGCAACGACTGGTTCAATAAATTTCGGCCATGGGTGGATCATACAATATGCTTGAACTTCTCATCCCGACAGTGAAACTGAAGGGCAGACGTAAAACCGGAATGCTCCTGTTCTGATATTCAACATTCCTCAGAATAAGAAAAGAACCAAAAGATAAAAGAATACTGACCTCAATTAAAGACAGAGTCGCATCCCGAGGATGGCACAGTGAAAAGCATGATATATTCCCTCCGTTCCGAACTACATCATCAGAATTTCCCCAATAATCACTGCCTTCGCGGTAGTCCCAACTTCAAGGCGACTTCGTTCCGCGCTCCTCATTGGCAGCACCACAAACCCGTTCGCCCCACTCAGACTTGCGACCCTGCTGGAGCGCTGGCCTCCGGTACTGAATGCCTTCAGTCCATCAACATCGGCGTATATGACGACGCGATGAAACTCGGTACGCGGATCGAGGTTCATCGTACTCCCCAGCTGATCCATCCTCAGGGCTCAAATTCAACTCGAGAGGTCAAACGAAAATGGACACACCTTGACTGACACGCGCGGTAAATGACACCGCGCCTCGGGCCATCCACCAAGTTTTCTGAGCGCAGGGACGACGAAGATGTTGAACGTAACAAGCGCCGAGGCGGGATTCCCAGGCAATGCGAAGATGGGTTTTGCGGCACCGCCGGCACAGGGAATAGTGGCGAATGTGGTCGGCTTCCCCGGCTTGACGGTCACTCTTCCGAAATGAATCGTTCCCTGGAAATGCCGCTCTATGACCGGCTTCAAAAGGTCTGTCGGGCCCATCGAGGTTCCGCCAGTCGTCAGCAAGATGTCTGCTGCGTCCAGCCCTTTGCGAATGGCGTTAACATGGGAGGTGATGCTGGCAGAACATTGGGTGGGTTCAAATCGAGAATCGAGAGGAAACACCCAACTCGTCAGGCACGATTCCAAGGTCGAGCACGTCGTATCCCATCCCCTGGAGGGTCGCTTGCAAAGATGGACGGTTTGTATCCCAGATCCCTCCCCAGTCATCTCCAGAATGAGGCTGGGGGTTTTGGAGGTCGAGCAGCTCATTACCAGTACTCAGCAGCGCAACAACAGGCCGCTTGTAAACCTCGACCTTGAGAAATATAACATCATCAGCGACCTGACATCCGGTAATGGATTAAAAGAAAGACAAACTTCTTTCCTACCGACAAATGCTAACGTCCCAATTTCGCCGCCTTCACTCAGGAGTATATCACCCTTCTGAAGAACCAGATCGCCTCTCTTAACATCCGACCCAGGGGAGCGGACGTTTTCGCGCGCGGGCACTTGCACCAGACACTCAACCTCCTTCTCTTCTCCATCAACCCCGTTAGCATCTTTGAACGTGGAAACGAGGTGCGTGTCCTCGACCATGATTACTGTATCTGTCCCGGCAGGTAGCGGACCTCCAGTGTTGATACGGTAGATGGAACCCGCGGGGAGAGGAGTACCAACGCTATGGTTTTGCGAGGTCAGCACTTTGTAGATACCCGCCGGATCGGTTGCTACGAGCGATAGTCTCTCAGTTTAGACCCGAAAACCTTCTATGAGAGGTGGTTTGTAAGGCTCACAGCGGAGAGCATATCCGTCAACACTGGTGGTTGAAGTCGGCGGTACATTTTGTGGAGCATAGACATCCTCCGCAAGGACATGTCCGCTCAGTTCGTGGGTCACCTAGGCGCCAATGAGCTCTGGGAGGCCGGAGCCAAAGATTCATTCCACTGACCAGTCGTTTTTTAACCCCAAGGGTTGTCGTATTTTTTTGTACAAGGTCAAGAGCGTCCTCCAATGAAATGAGCGGGTACGGCGAGACGCGATGGCGCGCCGAAGCTGTGAGAATAGTGGTCGTTTCAAATTCAACCCAAAGAATCTTCAACATACTGACCGGCAGCGGAGGGATCGTGCGATAGCGTCCGAGGTTGGGGTATCTGGTGATCGTGGTGGTGGTGATGATGATGATGCGAAGTAGCAGGTAGAGTGGCCTGAGATCCAGAGCCCCCGGCCGCCAGAGCTTCGTGCACCTGCTTCCCCGTCCCGCCCCTGATCAGCTCTATGGCGTGGTTAACGACTCCACCAGAGATAAGTGCATCCATGTTTTCCTTGACGGCCTTGACACTTCCAGGGAGGGTTACCACAAGCGTGTGCTTGATCGTTCCCGCGATTGGCCGAGACAGAGCGGCCATGGGCGTGTACTTCAAAGACGCTGATAGCATCAGGTGCACGATTCCGGGTGCTTCGCGTTCGAGCAAGGGGGAAATCGCCTGAGATAAACGCAGGAGTCAAAATGCAACGCAAATCTAGAGGTAGATATTATTTACTTCCGGCGTTTGGTCGCGCACTCCAAAGCCTGTACCACCAGTCGTAATGATCCAATCGACATCTCCGCGATTGCACCAATCTTTCACGGCCGTTTGGATGGACTGGATGTCGTCCGCGACGATGAGATGGTCATTGCACGAGAAAGCTCCACTTTGGCTCAATATTTCGCGAATGGCGGGCCCCGATTTATCTGCCGTGCTAGTAGCGGAAGCAGTATCGCTAACTGCAGTCCAGTATAATTATCTGTAGCGCGCAGGCCCACAAGGGTGAAAACAAACCTGTTAGGACCGCAACGCGAATACGCGACATCGAGGTTGCTGACAAGCCTTGCGTGACTCAATTTGATCTACTGTACATCCGATTGCCTATTTGGGCGGGTACAATTTTTGTAAAATCCGTACAGGTCTGTGTGTCTAGTAAAATAATGTAGCATGCAGTAGGATGGGATGCAAGTGAGTGGTGGGCTAAACAGCCGCTCTTAGATGGAATACAAGTCCAGTTTAGAGTCCAAGATGCTCAGGTATGTAGCGGCGAGTCGGTATAAGGTGCGGAAGGAGACATTGGCGGGTGGCCAGAATGCAGCGCAGCGCCCTCGGCCGTCGGTAAAGTCGAATGCACCGCGCCGTAATGCGTCGGGCTCAGCTGTGGCGCGGCATACGCGTCGCCCTCGGCGTACGGGGAATACTCCTCCTGCCCATAGTGCTGCTGATTGTAGTCGACCTGCTGCTCGTTTGCCGGGTGCGCAGCGAAGCTGTCCATGCTGATCGATGAGGGCTGGGAGGACCGGTTTGAGTGTGCGCCGGAGGACCGGTTTGAGTGTGCGCCGGAGGACATGAAAGGCGCGCGCGGCTGCGCCGGGAGCGGCTCGTCTTCGGCGTACCAGGGGTCCTCTTTGCCGACTGCAGCCCGGGAGAGGAGCTTCCGTCTGTTGTTGGCGTTGCGGCGGCGGAGTAAAAGTAGCGCCTGAGGGAAAAAAATACGTTAGTGCAAGGTATGAATTCTAGAGAGAGGACAGACTGCTAGGAGGGCGAGAGCCGCTGCGCCCGATGCAGCACCAATGGCGGCTTTCGTGCCCGTCGACAAGGCAGACTTGGTAGTGGCGTCATTGCTGTTGCTCGACGATGACGAGCCGGAGCCGGAAGACCCTGAGGAGCCCGAGTTGGGGGCCGACGAAGTGCTGTTAGTATTGGGGCTGAGCACCGCGCCATAGGCAGCCTTGATTAGATCCGCCGCGTGCTCAGCAACCCCATACGCCGTCGCCATCGTGTGCGCTGCCAATCGTTGTAAGCAACAAAACGCGCTCAACACAAGCCCCGCGTACCTGACGGGCTTATCGGCACGATCGACACGTCCACAACCCGCAGATTCGTCGTCCCGTACACCACGAGTCTCGTGTCCACCACCCCGCCGTATGCGAGCGGCAGCATCGAGTTCGTTCCGGTCGGGTGGTACTCCGTCCCCGAGTCCTTCGCGATGTATGAATTGATATCCTCGTCCGCAGTTGTGGAAGACCCGGGGAGCGTCTCCCCCGCAATCATACTGGACATCGGCGCGGTCTTGACGATATTGCGCACGTACTTGAGCGCGGCGCGCATGATGTCGAGGTCGTACGAGATTGAGAGGTAGTTCGGGTTGATGTCGGGGCTGTCGAATATGGAGGCTGAGGTGGCTTGGACGTAGCCCCGCGAGAAGGCATGTTGGATGCAAAACTGAATCCCGATACTTCCGGCGGTGCCTCCAAACATGTTAAAGCTGGAAGAGAGAGAAAATCAGCATCCCGCTGCCAAGATGAATCGGAAGGGCTCACATCAGCTCTACTTGCCCGATACTCGACGACGCGGCCCATTGGGACAGTAGCGCGTACTGCGCCTGAACACCGGCCGCCACGGTGGGATCCATCGACGCTGCAGCCACTGACGTGGACAGCGCGGTGGCCAAGTCGAGCCCAGACACCCAACTGGGGGCATCGCTGCCCATGAGATCGGCAATCGTGGGGTACGCCACGGCCTCGTTCATGTATGTCCACATGCCCGTGCCGTTCGCTCTCCAAATCGCCAATTGGTCGTCCCAGAGGGGCTGGGATTTCAGAGCGGCCCATGTGTCGTCGTCCGTTGCCTGCAGGTATACAGAGCTAGAAACTGGGTACAAAATAAGTCGACGCCGCAGTCTGAAAGGGTAAAAGAAAAGCGCGCACGATGGTCCTGGAGATTGGCGCCTACGCCCGGCAGATCTATGACGCTCTGGATACCAAGACCAGTCACAAGAGCCTTGGGACCGACGCCCGAGAGCTGGAGAATCTGTGGCGATCCAACGGTTCCGCCACTGGACGGAGATGAGAGATGGAATTTCAGGGGCACTCAGGACGCACGAGATGATAACCTCCTTTGCGGCATGGACGGTGTACTCCGTGCCAGACGCGCTAGCAGCGAATGATACTCCTCCGGCAACCGCGGCGCCGCTAGTTGTCGAGTTCCAGTTCACCTTCGTCACCTGGTAGCCGGTCAGTATCACCAGATTGGTCCCTGCGTATGGGGCGATGTAGCCGAAATTGGAGTCGGAGCGGCTCCCGTTGGCGGGATTGATGATGGAGGGGACCCAGGACACGCCGACGTTATTGCCGTTGGCGGGATCCAGAGTATGGGGAAGCCCCATCGCGACCATGGTGGGCACCCACGCCGCCAAGTGCGCGTACTGGAAGGAGCTGTGGCTCGTCTGGATGGGCCCGGTCGTGCCGTGTGCGTCGGAGTCGTGAGTTACGGAGAAAGTGGCGGCATCCGCGTCGGACATAGGCGTAAAAGTCTCCGACTGTCAGGTTTGAGTACCCGTGGTAAGTCGTAATCCCGTAATTCAATCCAGGCCGAAATAACCCGCGTGCGTACCTTTTTTATCGACGCCTGCATGGTGTTCCACCCCCAATCTTCCGCGCCAGAGGTGCCGTTCTGCAGCGTGTTCCAAGCATCGTATTCAGCTGAGCTTCCTCGACACCAGAACATGCCATTGATAGCGGAAGAGCCACCCAGCCCCTTCCCTCGCGGCCAACTGAGTGCGCCCCCGCCCGCATTTGCTTGCGGGGTCGTTTTGTATTGCCAGTCGTAATCGGTCCCCGTCAGGCCGCCGAGATAGGACATGCCTGCAAAATAAAGTCAACATCTACTTACGCGCTCGATAGTCGCTCGCAGAAGCAAAAAAAAAATACTTACCAGGAATAGTGATCTGGTCCTTGTACTGCGTTCCATCGCTGCCGGCCTCGATGACCGCAACGGTGATGTTGGTCCATTCTGCGAGACGAGCTGCTAAGGCAAGACCAGCAGTGCCACCACCTACGATGACAAAATCAAATAATTTGCCAGAAAGCTGGGTGTGGTCTGTGGTCGATCGCTTCTGGGGAGACGCGCTGCACGCGACAGCCGCAACAAGGGCAAGTAAAAGTATTGAGGAACCGCGATGCATTACGGGGCAGGGGTGCCGTGCCGCCGTGTTATATAGGGAGGGTCGCCAAAAGAAAACAGTGGGAGGCTGGAGCAAGATGGAGCTCAAAACTAGGCCGGGCCGAGACCTCGCGCATACTCTAGAGAAATATCAGTTAGCCGCGACACTGCCTTCCGGCAACGGTCAGGATTGACCGCGTTCGCAGCTACTTACTTGGCTTAATTGATAAGGACGAGGAGGATGCAATGTTGGCCGTGATAACGAGTCCGGTGACGAGAAAAGACAGAAGTGAAGGTTACCAAGGTATACGTACAATCATCCTGCTTACCGGCGGTCCGGCTGCCGATCGTCGGATGTAGGCGTCTTCAAGTTCAATGAAATTGTGCTTTGTAAGGTGTTCTGCACCTTCAGCTGGCTGAGAGACTCTTGTACGATTCGATAGGGAATCAAAGGAGAACAACCCCTCAATCTCTGTCGGCCGCAAAGTACGTAAGGATCTCAGTGCTTCATATTTAACTTGTGGTTCGGAACACCGCAAAAGTCGTGTCAGTTAGTTGGCCTGGCATGATCCAAGCCGGTTCAATGGATTGGTGGCCTCAACTTCAAGATGTATGTCGACGTGCCAAACTGGATGAATCTGTACATTGAGACATCAGCGCGCATAGACAGACTCGGCCTAAGAGGTCGTGGTGATTCGAGACAAGAACCAGCGGCACCATCGTACTCACTCAATCTCGGGATTGCTTCGGAATACGAGGAAGGGGGCCGGAATCCCATCTTTCATGGCATTCTTAAAAGTTGGGGCTCCCTGTGTGCACATCAAGTGGCATTAGGTCAAAATTAACAGTCACGGTTGAGACCGGAAATTGGGAATGTGTCCATTGTTTGGATGGCGGCGGGTTTGAACGGCTCAGGAAAGTTCAAGGTGGTGGTGGAAAGGAAAGACGCGTTGTGATGGTTCGTTTGGCCATCGGCTTTGTTCGGCCGACTCGGAGGAGCAACCCCTAACAAAACAATGAAAAAATTCATTTGGATTATGGCGGAACCTTTAGGTTTTAGGACCTCTGCTATATTAAGTTTTTCAGTTACTTTTTCAGTGAAAAATGTCTGAAAAACAAACAACATTTTTCACCAAAAATTCTACTGAAAAACTTGAATCTTTCAACCAGTGTAGGCTGGTACTTCTCGTTTAAGGGCTGAGCCGGAGTTTGAAAAATTTCCCCCAAGCTGGATTTTACTCAATTCAAGTGGACTATTGGAACATTTTCAGAAATCGGTAATCTAGAACTATCAATCTTGAGTTCTGTCTCTTCAGAATATTTTCTTATGGCCCAGAGCATGAGCCGCGAAAAGGTCAAGTTTGGCGGAGAATTGATGGCACTGTACAGCCACGGCTTCGGCGCTGCTCGGCTCCTGCCAAAGAATTCAAACTCCGGCCCAGCCCCTTTGGCGGAGCACGAGAAGTACCAGCCTGCCTACGGCAACGCGTTAACACTTCCGTGATGGCAGGCTGGTAACGAGCCTATCCTTTGGGGTGGGGAAAAGCATTAGTTGGCCATGGGGATCGAACCGGGATTTACGGTTAAAATCGATGGAGGAGCAGTGAGGTCCATAGTGATCTGTATTGTATTCATACTGAACCACGAGAATCGAGCCAGTCCAATGCATTTGCATCGTCTTGGCGGAATCTGTCGTCCCATAATGAATCAAAATATCCCTGCAAGGCGAATGATGGATAAAATTGTTTCAGCACCTCAAAGATGAGCAGAAATATTGCACAGAACTTTGGTCCCGTAGCGTTGCCGGTGAGGAAGTAGCCCAACCACTCCCTCCGAGTCAGTTGTCCCCACTAAATCAACTGTTAGTTAACGAACCAGAGATTTCTCCAGAGAAGAAGCACTTCTGCCAATGGGATTCTGCTCCAACGACTCTGAATCGAAGATGTTCCTTACACGCACATCGCCGACCTCCGATGTTAGAGGAAAATTTTGACTGGAGAGCAACATCATAATATGGCCGCTTCCTACTTCTTGAACGAAGCGGAACATTGCGGATGGTTGAAACCATTACAAACACACACTTGAAGATGCGCGTAAAAATTTTGGTCATGAAGTTAGCCAACCTAGCCTATTAAATAAAGTGGAATTCCACTGTCCAGAGAAACCCAACCGTGTGAATTCCGTACCTCATCCATCATGATCAATGTTCGCATCACCCAAAGGCGGAACAATAGACTGATCTGACCCGCTGCGGCATTCTGCCTCTCTCCCGCGCTCTGCTCCAACTTGCTCTGCCATTCAGCCGCACAGTGTCGACACACAAAACCCGCAAGACGGATTCAAAACATACAGAGAATCTCCAAAAACGCGAGTTATAAGCGCTCAAGTTGTCAGTGGTTGACTGGCAGCCAATTGGGCAACGCCTTAATTAACGTGAGTTCCTTTGGATTCATTGAATAGTGCTGTTTCCTCACTTGAATCCCTGATCCTTATCTGCTACTTCGTACTCCTTTCTGCAATACACGCGCGTCCGGATCTCGTCTGCTCATTTGTGGTGGTACCATGGTCTATGGCCTTTCACCTGCGCTTTAGTTGGCTTTCAAGCTGAATTGGATTGGCGTGGTTAACCACACCACCCATGGACCGCCCCCCGACGCCCGACTCGCCCTTGACGAACAGAGACAGTCTGTACGACGCCACCACCACCATCGACGAGCTCACACAGGCCCTCGAGAACGTCTCGCGCGTGCCCTCGCCCGAACCCCCCGGCGGCCCGGGCTCGGCGTTTGACTGCTGTTGTGGACGGGGGGAGGAGTGCGAGAATGTACGGGCGTGGCTGGGGATGAAGGCGCGGTTGGAGAGTCGGTTGACGTTGAGTGCGGGTGCGCGCGTTTCCTTCACTTTATTATTGGGGTGATCTTGTTGCTAATGCGTGTATTACAGAGGTCGGGCAGGCGCTCCTCCAGCGACACGAAGCCTATGTACGGCGGCACGAGGCTGAGAGGCGGAGGCAGCATCGACGGCAACCGAACGCCAACGACGACTCGCACTCACAATCACAATCGGAACTGGAATTGGACGGGGAGGAGAGCGATGGAGGGGCAACGCCGGTGCAGGACCAGCTGGACGAGCTGGTGAAGGAGAATAAGGCGCTGGAGAAGGTGCGTACCTTTGCGCCTTTCGCTTCGCTTCGATTCTTGGGTGGTCTTCGCTTCTGCAATCCCCGTCTTCTCGGGGCAGCCAATTCGTCTTTGGTTTCCGCCAGTGGCCTCCCTTGATTTCTCCCGTCCCGCAGGACGTGTTTGGCGCACAACTGGGCGGGGATCGCGCGTTGCTGGCATAGAATCCCGACTGTTGACACCATTATGTCCATCGCATCTTGCGTCGGACGTCGGGAATGCTGCGCCGGTCACTGGGATGGGTGGCCGGGCGAATGGGCCCATTGTTGGGCCCCTGAGACTCCTCTTCCCGCCTTCAGCGAGCCGATAGAATGCGAATACGCGCCATTCTGCGGCTGCGGCTGCCTTTTCTTCAGAGGCAATAGACTACCCACTCGGCTGAATCTTCGAGCTCGTTCTTCTTTTACTACCTCCTCACATCCTCATCTCTCATCTCGCCCCGCCCACCCGGCCTGTATCACCCTCCCCTTACCTCTTACACCTCCCTCTCAATCCCTTGCCAAACGACTAACCCCACCCCCACCCAGCGCCTCACCCAAGCCCTCGTCAACAACGAAGTCACAGAGGTGTCCAACAAGACGATCCTGCACGAGCTCGCAGAGGCGAAGACGACGATAAGCCGGCTGACGACGTCGCATGCGCGGTCGGTGGGGTGGGATACGCGGTGAGTGCTGCGTTTTGCTCTATTTATCTATGCTACGAGTGCGCCCCGCGCGTTCTCGTGTTTGCGTTGCGGGAGTGTCCGGAGGGCGCTACCTACTTTGGCGGCGAGCACGGTACGGAAGGCACTACATACTCGCCTTTTGTTCGGCTTCGTATTACTGGAACGGGAGAGAAGGAACGAAGGAACGCGTTGCTGACCAACTCCCACTCGCGTTTAGACTCTCGGCCGCGATGAAGGAGAAGGATGACATGCAGCAGGAGCGGGACGCGGAGAGCCAGCGGGCGCGGGTGGCGGAGGGCCGGTTTGCGGCGTTGAAGGAAAGGACATGTGCGTGTTTCTTTGACGCTTTTTTGGACTCGGAGAATTTCGTTCCGCTCTCGATTTTGCTCTCACCACTCCAACTTTACCTTTACCGGGACTTTTTCTCTTCCTTTGACTCTTTCCTCGTTCTGTCGCCCCTTCGAATCCCCTTCGTCCCTTTCTCCACTCTTCCGATGTTACTTTATGGCGCAATGCGTAGCGTTTGCCTTTCCACCTTGTCTTTCTCTTGGCTCTCTCTACTGCTTCCATTCATTCGACTTTTCCCTCTTTACAATGGCACTAACCCCGTTTCCAGCAAAACTCCAATCCGACGTCCGCCGGCTGCAAAACGCGCTCGAGGAAAAACGCGAGCACCGGCTCGAGTCGTCGGAGAGCATCATCGTGGATGCCCGCGCGAGGCTGGAGGCGCTGCATCGCGCGACGACGACGGCGGGGGTGGGGATGTCTCAGGTACACATTCCTTTAATCTTATTACCCATTTCCTTACTACCAACTTCCTGCTCGCCTCCTCGTTAATCCGCTTTCTCTTCATTTTACTGATTGTCAATTTTTCTCCAGCAAGGAACAAGCGAAGAGCTAACAACCGTCCTCGAGACGCTCGTCTCGGACAACGAAACGCTCAAGCGGGATAACGCCGAGCTGCAGACGCTCCTGGCGGATGCGCGGGAGGATTGTAGGGCGCTTCAGGAGGAGGTGGAGGATGGGCGGGTTAATCCGGGGGTGGGGAATGGGGGTGGGAGTATTTCGAGAGGTGAGTTTGCGTTTCTCTTGTCTCTCCTTTTTCTGTTGCGGGGAGAGGAAAGGAAAGGCAGAAAGGAAAGCTTATTACGTATACAGCCGGGACGCCGGTGCATTTGCAGCTGAGGGGACACTTTCATACGGGGAGTGTGCCGTCGACGATGTTGGGTCCGGTGCGTACCTGCTTCTTTATATGCGCATTTTCGGTGTCTGAATGCTTTCGCCAGACGACGTACAACTTCAAACGCAGTTCGAGCAATGAGAGACGGACGTCGAGGCGATATGTAAGAACAACGATTTTTTTTTTACACCTGACAAGCGTTAAAATGTACGATGCAGGAACCGCTCACGCCGGAAACGAACCGCCGCCCGCTCTCTCCCGCCGACTCTGCGACGACGTCGTCGGAGAACCGATACGCCCACTTCGGGCAAAGGCAGCCGTCGCCGTCCCTCAATGCCAGCGACGACGGGCACGGGCAACAGCAGGACGACGAAGAGAGCGAGGAGAAGCGCGTGGCGACGCCGCATAGGCCGCTCTTCCTCCTTGCGAGATCGCGCGGCGTGCAGACCGATCCGTACCCGTACCCAGCTCCCGCTGCCGCCTCCGTCACCCCAACGCTCGGGCATTATCCGCCTTCCCAGTCGCCCTCGTCTGCTGCGTCGATATACTCGGATTCGCTCGCGCCGTCGTCGAATAATACCAGTACGGGCGTGGGTGGTGCGGGGACCGCAAACGCCGCCCCGAGTCTGAGCGTGCTCGTGGAGCGCACAACGGCGCTGCTTCAGAGGATGCAAGCCGCCGACGCGCTCTCGCTCACCAACCGGCTCAAGCGCGCGCAGATCCGGGGCGCGGACGTGAACCACCTCTCGCGCTCCACCATCGCCGGTATCCTCGCGGACGTGTCGAAACAACTGCGCACCGCGGGCGGGGAGGAGGAGATGCGCGCGGGGAAGCGGGAGGTGCGCGCGCTGCTTGGGGTGCTGCGGGAGATGTTTGGCGTGATGGGGGAGGTGCGGGTATTGTTGAATGAGGTGGTGCTGGATCCGTCGAGTGCGGGGCGGGTGAGCGAGGCAGCGATGGACCCGGGGAAGGCGGCTGCACGGGCGGCGCGTGAGGGGGAGCATGGGCATGAGAGGGAGAAGGGCGGGGCGGCGGGGTGGATGGCGCCGCTGTCCAAGTTGTTTGCGGGGTCGCCTGCGCCCGGCGCGAGTAATGCAGGTTCAAGCTCCTCCAAAGTAGATGGCGTGGCGGATAGGAACGCGACGGCGTCGCCGCTCGCTGCGCCGCGCCCCCTCGCACATACCAAGTTCGTGCCGAAGTTGGGCCCGGCGTTGGCCGCGTCGGCGACGACCGTGAACGTAGAGTTTTCGGGGTCCGGGGCGGGCATGGGGCGGGCGATGACGAGTACGAGTACGTTTGACGCCGCGCCCGCTTCGACGCCGTCGCACGGCAATGCCAGCGCACAACAACCTGCGCTGATGGGCATATTCGCGGGCGCGCCGGTGCGCATGCGGACGCCGGATCCATGGGTCGTTATCCCGCACCCGAAGCTGCCGAAGAGGATGCCCACCTCGCTTTTGCGCCCGCCCGGCGCGGGCCTAGGGAGGCACAACCCGAATCGGATGTCGCGCAATGTGGAGGCGGTGTTGGATGGGGTGGGGACGCCTCAGCGGCGGCCTGGGGAGCTGGATGGGGACGAGGTCGGTGGCGATGGGGAGGGCGGGGAGGATTACCTCGCGCCGCTGCTGCAGCGGACGCTGCGGCGGCGCGGGCTGTCGGATTCAAGCATACATTCGACGTTCGTGGCGCAGGGGCAGGAGGACGACGATGCCGCGGGTGGGGCGCCCCCGCAGAGTCCGCTCACGAGGACGGAGGCGGCGTGGTTGGAGAACGGGTCGGTGCTGCAGGCGCTCAGTCGGCGGGTGCAGAGCTTCCGGAGTGGTTTGGCGATATCGACGACGGGGGGGGAGGGGGGTTCCGGGGGCGCGTCGTCGCCTGAGGTGGGGACGTCTCCGCCTGCGGCTGCTTCTCCGCTCGCTGTCCGGGCGTCGAGGCGCTCGTCGCGCGCATCGAAATACCGCGATTCGCAAGCATATACGCAAGACGCGACGTCACCGCTCAGGACAGGCACGTCGACGAGCGGGTTCGGCTTCCTCGCGAATTTGGTGCCATCGGGAGAGGTGGCCGAGTTGGCGATGGCGAGCAGTCTAAGGGAGCAGGATTCCATACTGGGGAGGGGCTATAGGCCGCCGGGGGCAGGGGAGCGGGAGTTTGTCTAATGAAATGTGGATACCCGGAGGCTTCTATCCTACAGGAAAGGGTGTTTTAATGTGCTTTTTATTACTTTCAACCTTGGTGAGGTGTATGTATAAATCGGTGGTGGAAATTCATTGGCGCCGATTTTGGAGGGTTCTGACATTTCGTGAACTTGAAGGTTCCATCAAATCGTGAACGGGTAGTGCAACCTTCAGGATCGCCGTAATACCGTGAACGAACACGGATTATCATGAAGGATTTTCAATATCGTGACGATTATCTATATCGTGAACGATATGCGAAATCCTTCACGATTCGCCAAGTCCTTAAGGATTTCATCCGCCGGATCCGCCGGATAAATCCTCTACACATTACTCGTTCTCGTTTTGTGAAGGGCGCGCGCACTGAAGCGAAGGGTTCACCCAGACCTATCTTTCATGTTGCGTTCCTATTTGCCGGGAGTACACCCCCTACAAACCAATTACTTGGCGTTCAAGAGATTGAATTGGCGCGTTCCGCAGAGGTAAAAGCAAGGTATAGATGTAGTTAGTAGTAGGGAATATGTTGCTAAATAGTACAGAGATGCCACAATTCGACAGAAAGGAAAATAATAATATACACATTATTGCACCATAAGATCAAGCAGTCCCGGAATCCACTGAATCACCTTGGTCGCATCGCCAACCGACAAGAACACGAACTTGTCTCCCACGCCCCCCATGTGGATGTCCTCCAGCGCCTGCGCGTGCGTCCGCCCGGGCGTGAAGATCGCCGCCTCCTCGACCGTGCTAAGCGTCGACGTCGAGCCCCCGCCGCGGGTGGGTAGTGCTGCACCAGAAGAGGAGAACCGCGGCCGGTCGTGCTCCGACGCGATGCGGTAGATAGATGAGACGGCACGGATGATTAGCGGGTTGGACGACTTGGCGAAGACTCCTTGGATCTTGTCTTGCAGACCTTCGTATCTGCAAGAAAATTCAGTATAAACATAAGACGAAGGCGAAAGGCAACGCACGTCATCGCTACGATCTCCGGCCACACCTCCCCAATATCCGCCAGTAAACAATACAGCATCTCCGTCTCAGCATCGTTTCCCTGTGCACTTGTCACCACCGCTCCAATAAACGAAGACGTCAACAATGCCGTCGCGGGCCCATCGATTCCAAGTAACGACACCTGTATCCTCGGCGCGTCAGCCTCGTCGATATCAATCCCCCCCACCTCCGGCACCATCCCCTCCCCAATCCCACTCTCCTTGAGCAGCCGCCGGTACGACGTCGGCGTCGACGACACAGCGAGCAGTGCGATGAAGTACCCCAGCGCCTCTGAGTTAAGCGCCTCCCTACCCCCAAATCCATGCCCATTCGCCCCGTTCGGTATGTGATCGTCGTCGTCTTCCGGGATGTATGGCCTCATTGTCACCCCGAGGAGCGTCCTCAACACCGCCTCCGCCTCCGTCTTCACAATTGACGCCCGTATCCCCTTGAACAGCACGGACGCGAGTGCAAACGAAAAGTTGGCGTCGAACGAGATGTTCAAGAACTGCTCGAATTGATTGAGGACGCCCTCGAGCGGGTCGCGGCCCTCGAGTAGGACGGTCGAAACGGATGCGTGCCGGAACATCCCCCGCGCGCGCATGCTCTCGAGCGTTATGGAGAGCAGCTGGCACGCCTCAACGTAGAACACGACGTGGGACGACGCGAGGAGGGTGACTGCGAGCCAGAAGAGGGATACAAAGTAGCGAGACGAGTCGGGCAGCGCGGGGACGACCTTGGCAAGGGAGCGCAGCATCGTCACGACGATCGCCGAGTCTTGCTCCGCCTGTATGAGCGCCGTCCGGAGCGCGACGAGCATCTGGTACAGGTAGTCGTCGTCCGCCTCTTGCGTGAGGAGCGTCCCCAGCGTGGTGAACGACCGCATCTGCACCGCAGGGGAATACTGGAACGCCGACGACGTCGCGAGCCCCATCCACCGCGCGCGCCATACATTCAGCAGACCTGCGTCCTCAAACATTAGTTACGCCCAAAAGGTAGCGGACATCAGCAGCGCACCTCTCGACCCCGCCGTCAACTCCAATATCCTCGCCAAAAGCGCCGTCAACTGCTCCTGCGCATCCACCTTCTGCTTGTCGCCCGCCAACTCACAAGTCACATACTCGCTCGACTGCGTCAGCCTGCTGAGCCCAAACAGTCGCTGCGTCTCGGGCGTCTCGACCTCCGCAAGCAGCCCCAGTAGTTCCGACGCCGGCGCGTCCTCGCTGCGCCCAAGGTGCATCGCCTGTAGTAGGTTGATGACGCTCCCGTACACAGACCGCCGTACGAGGGCCGGCCCGACAGCTGCGGTGAGTGTGACGAGGTGGAGGATCTCGGGCACATAAAGCAGGTTGTGCGCGGGGCGCTGCGATTGGTGGCCCGCGATGTGACTGAGGCGGATGAGCGTGGCGATCTCGCTCCAGTTGGGGTAATCTTGCAGCGTCCGCGGAGGCTTACCGCCGGTGGTCTTGGTTAACGACTAGCAGGAAAATTCAGTTAGACTAGAGGGAGAAGAAAAGTGCCATGTACGACTCGCCTTCCGCAGCTTAAATATCAGCTTGCCCCGTATGCTGATGGACGTCATGGAAGCCAGCAGGAGCCCGATAGTTTCGCAGCGCGAAGAACCGACACCTCCATCAGTCGCAGCCCGAATTAGTTCGTCGATGACGACGTCGACAATCGAAGAGTCCAGGTTTGCAATCTCTGCCCAGACGAATTTTTGCGTGGCCAACCTCAGCTGTAGAGCACGATGTTAGAGAGATAAAGAAAAGAAATAAAGCATGAGTGGCTCGCCTCCGGCTGAGTCGTCGACATGTCGCAGAGCACACGGATGGCATCTCGCACTCGCGCACCAGAGCGCTCATACAACGGACTCGTCGGGTTCACGAAATGCGCCAAGTTCTTGATCCAGGGGCGCATGAACTGTACACAGCTTATTCGCTGCGAAATAGCCGCCTTGTCGATACTCGTCATGGCCGCCGAAATCTCCGAGACAAAGTCAAGCGTCAGCTGGGGAACAAAGTCCGCCAACGCCTCGCTCAGCTTGATGACGAAGATCGTTGGATCACCCGGGACGAAACCCGCTGCAGAAAAGGTCAATAACGCGACCATCGAGAGGTCAGGAGGTTAGGCGGTGAGTACGAACATTTAACACCGACTATAGGACTGCGGTCAAAGTTCAGGTAGGAGCAGACGGCGCCGAGGAGTTCGTAGCCAGCCGAAGTGAGCTCCTCGTCGTTCAGTGCATGCTGGTCTACGCTGAGCATGCCCACATGCAACAGAGTCGCAGGGATGTTGGAGAATCGCGAGAAACGCTCTGCCAACGGAACGGGAGCGTCTTTTAAACGGCCCTTTGCGGAGCGAATAGCCTGGTAACTTGAGGTTAAATACACGCGAATGATGCCGCGGGGTAGTTTACCTTAACGATACCCTCACGAGACGGCGACGAAAAGTACACAGTAGTGCCTTGTTGAGCACGGCGGATAATAAATTCGTGTGCGTCTTGTCCTATCGACGAGACATTGTACACATCGCTGACGTCCGTTAACGGAATGATTTCCGTGGACTTGCAGGAAAGACCGGGAGAAATCGGCTGTGCCCGTACCTGTACGAAGATTCGATGGAGGGCTGAAGGAGCGAATAGAGACATACCGAAGTAATCCGGACATGCGACTCGCCGACGAGGAGGATTATGGGGAACCGCATCTGTTGTAACCGCATCGAAATGTCCGAAAATTGTTCCCCGACCTCAGCTTCCAATGCCCCTATCCTGGTGTCAGATATGGGCGGGATATGTGTAAAAGGCACGTACAAGGGTATACTAGTTTGGCAACTGCTGATTGGGGAACATGCATTAGTAGCTCTGTCACAGACGAATGCGCTCGGATGACAGAACAGAACGGTGTTCCTGGGGACCAACCGTTAGTCAATGCGGATGAGACCAAGTAATAAAGGTCTCGTACCTGCCGCAAAATTATATAACCTCCTCATATATTTTTGAGTCAGCGTGTTAGAGTTGAGGATGTGGGTCGTCCCGAAGCGGGACCGAATATCGAATGGTATCAACTCGGCACAAAATTTCAGCCATTGAAGAGGAAGCTCGGAAATCCCGGTAAAGGCGGTGCAGTCCAGCACGACATCGAACCGGCGACTCTGATACATTGGAAGAGCTAGGGTCTGTTGAGGGACATGAACATTAAGGAGAATGTCAAGGGAGAGTCTGGACGCACCTTGAAAATATGGAACATCAAGAGCTCAATGTCAAGTGCCTCGACATCGATCTTGGAAAGGCAGAACAAGAAAACGGCAGGTTTATCCTGGAGCTATTATGAGCATTTCAATCTACGGAACTGAGGACACCGACCGCGGGGGTATCCGTCTCAAGAAATATCTCCTTCACCGAATCAGTGCTTCTATGCAGGTGCCGATTCATCAAGTCCAGGTAATCACGATGCACGTGGGAAGCAGCCGACGAAAGCTTGGGAATGTCCAATGGCGTTCCGAGCTCGACCAGGAGCCCACAAAGCTCATCCCATGCATGCTTGCCTGAAACCGCCGAAGGATCATTGTCGGAGGGTTTCGAGAGACTGAGCAGCTCTTTCCCTATCTTGTCCGCATGTTTGTGGAAGTAACGATGCAGGACAATGATGTCGGTGTCGTCAGATGTCGTGCCGAGCCATTCATCGGTTTCTTCCTCGGAAGTGGGGGCTTGGTATTTCTGCGATGGAGGGTCATGAATGGGAATGATTCAACGGGAACAGTGAGCTCACGTTTAACTCCGACAAAAACCTGGTGACGCTTGCGATGTTGTCTTGAAGGAAAGCATTCAGAGGCACCATGTGCTTTTCCTTCCCGAAAAAAAGGTTGTTGGCGAGATTTTGAATGATCTTAGCAATAACCATGAGGCCACGACGAATGACCATCTGGTCTTCTCTGGACAACTCTTTCGGTAGCTCGACGTCGATGGTTTCCGGCGCCACGATGGCGGGAGATATGAATCTGGAATACAAATGGGAAATGATCATTACAGAAGTCGCCAAGCTCACCGGAGGAAAATGAAGGCACCCATGGCGGAGAACTTGGCCTCGGGCCATACTCGGGACACGACTCGTGAAATGTGGGCAGAGATTTCACGGAACATTCTGCGATGATTTTAGCTTGTGTTCGCGTGGAGACCAAGGAAGAAAACGAACGGTGGAAGCGCTGGGATGGAGGAGGTGATAATCTCCAAGAAGGAAGCCGCTACAAACTTGACGTTCTCCAAATTTTGGGCGGCCTTTGCCTCCCCAATGTCAGGTTTCTCGGGATCGAGTTCGTAGCCGTGTCCAGGCGGAACCGACGCCATGCTCTTAATAAGCGGGATGATGAGACTGCGTAGGTACGAGTAGCCGTGGACTTTTGCGAACGCAGACAGGAATCTAGTGCAGGTAGAATTACTACGGAATAAGGCGGCCTCGTTTTCTAGGGGGGATTGAGCTACCTCGCTGGGAAGGAAATTAAGCCCGTACCAGTATGCGCGACCTCTCGATCTATCATATGCTTGAGGAGGGTCATCAGGGACCCGCGAGTGTCGAACAGGTTAAGCATAACTGAAATCATGATCTCTACTTCCGCAGGAGGACATGTCTCGCATATAGCCATGACAAGAACCATCTATGGGAGGCAAATTAAAGGATGCACGATCCTCTGACACCAGCACGTACGTTTGATCCTTTCACCAACTACGTTCCAAGCGATCAGCGCAGTCTCAAAAGTAAAGGACAGGACGTACATCTAAAAGTCGATTATTTCGCCCGGGGCTCACAACTCGGTCTTCGACATCGAACTTGGTACCCTGACCGATAACCCGGGCGAACACACGCGCGAATATCGCCCGTTTCTTGTTGTCGGTATCGTACGCCAGTGGTAGGCATTGCTTGAAACCGTGCTCCGAGTTCGAACCGACCAGATGCGAGAGACCTGTGATGACCAGTTCCCGAAGCTCAGCCTCTCGCTCGGCAACTCGATTCTTCTAAGAAACCGTAAGGGCCTAACGCAGCTTAAACAGAGAGTGATGAACTACCTTGGCCACTGACTGAGCCTCAGAGACGTTGTCGGAACGCTAGCAGTTCGATGAGAATAATGCAAACCAAAGGAAAAACAATCGCACAGCGTGATCTGGCAACTGGCATTCGACACACCCGCGCAGGAGCAGACCCGAATACTTGTGGAAAAGTCTCGACACCACATGTATGCTATCGTCGCCTGTGGCTGCCTCATCCAGCGACTGGATCTGCAGACGATCGAGCAGTTTGACACAAGTGCACAAACAGGCAAAGTTAAGATCACTCTGCATCGGTGTTAGATCTTGCGACTGGGGGAAAACATTAACCACTGAAAATAATGGAGTACAAAGCGAAGGACATACATCCGGCGCGGACTGCATCCATTCCATCACGATGTCAAGGATCTTTTGGCGCACGGGGTTGTCTCTCCGCAATGTTAGTGTCTCTGGCCGATCACATACGGTGTCGCACAGCTTGAGGAAGTTGACGCGGAGTCGGGACGCAGCTTGGGGGTCGAAGCGAGCGATAAACATCGCGAGAGCGTGCATCGTCAAACTTATATCAATGCTCATGAGATCCTCCGACTGAGTATGCTTGTTCTCGATGATCAGCTTCAACACAGCGCTGAACTACATGCCGGGATCAGAGAGGAAGGCAGGAACGCAAAGGAGTTAATGCATACCTGGTCGACGAAGAGCGAGTATGAGTCTGCGAGGTCCGGCCCAACGAGCACGCTGATCTGGCGAATGGTGCTGGAAATCACAACACGTAAGCACATTTACGCGAGCATCTATCGAGGGGAAAAACTCACTCGTCGAAGTGCTTAAGCAGTCTAGGGTAAAGCCGCCGACTCAGCTCCCCGCCCAGCGCCGTCCTTGCTCCCTCCCGCAGCTGCGCGTCGTCGATGACCAACTGGTCCGTCATCGTCGTGATGAATTTGGTGACGAGCGGGACGGGATTGTGTAGCTCGCGCATCTGGTCGGGGAGGTATTGCGATGGAATGACCGACGCGAGGAACTTGAGATCCACGCCATCCAGCGCACACGAGCCCCCGGTGGCCGCTAGGAACAGCGTGAGGTTTTCATACGCGTACCATTTGTCCTGAAAAAGACGTTAGTATCCACGACACCAATCGATAGCTCCACTGCTGTGCGGACCTTGATGATCTGAAAAATGGAATCCCTCGTCTCTGGTGCCACAGAGATCTCTTCCACCGTGTCCTTGATGAAGTTATACAAGTAAATCCACCGCCAATAGCACTCTTGCCACACTGCGACGTGGATGGCGCTTGGAAACGAAAGCAGCCGCACGAGCTTCCGCATGCGCTTCTGGTGCCCGACTCGACCTATGCGAGCTCAATGAGAAAGCGGATCCAATGTAGAGAAACGAGGCTGCCTACCGACGATGGGAACACGCGGATCGCCAAGCTGCTCGTAGACAAGATGCCGCTTCGACAGCACCTCGTCGTCGACGATCGACGCGGACGCCGCGTTAGGGATATTCTCTAGGTACGCGAGGTACCGCAGGCCCTTGGCAGCAAGCTGCGAGACGCTATTATCCTCCGACGGAAGCGTAACGAGCAGGGCAATCTCGACAAGCGCAAAGGCGGACGTGCGCTTCTCGTCAGTCTGGATCGCCCTCATAATCGGGGACTAGCAAACAGATCGATCAGTAGGGACTTCAGAGGCAGAGTCGGGGATAGTACGCACGTCGTTGTTCGTCAGATATAACTTGAGCATGCGGAAAATTGCGGTCGTCCACATGCGGGTCGTTTCTGTATCGCTCCGCGTGCGCAGAAGGTTCGAGCTCAAGGAGAACAGAGTATTCGGCCTGTTCGCAAGTCAGTGACATTATCAGAGGGGTGTGAATGATTCACGCACATGAGATATTTTACAAACGCGAGCATATTGGCCGCCCGAGGGCCCAATGAGGCCTCAGAGGCGTGCAAAGTCGGATATATCATGGATATCAAAATCGATATCACGCTCGTCTTCACAGCGTTATCCAACCCCGACTCGAACAGTCGTATCACGGAATCAAGCCAAGAGAATCCAGCTTTTTCCTTGTCGTCATCGTAGAAAAACGAGATATTGTTGCGCCAGACGGTAAGGATACCGAGTATGAGGACTTCGCCGTCAGAGAGGGGCTGTGGGAGGCGCCGCTTGGACTTGGGATATGGTTGTGTACGCTGTGTGCGCCCGTTTTGGTCAGTTTCGCCGCGCCGCCGACCGCCGACCTGGAAGGGAGGGCAGCGCAAAAAAATTAGATTCGTCTAAATACTCGGTAGGGGAAAGGACGTACTTTGAAGATCGCCATCAGCCGCGGAGCGACGATGCTGATCAGCTTCTCCAGGGACTTCTGCCACGGTAACAACGAGGCCTAGAGTTGGGGATGGGCATAAGAAATGGGTAGGAGAGGCGCAAAGTGTTACAGGATCTTACCTCTTGTACCAAAGTGAGACATGCGCGCATCACACACAGCTTGACTGCCTCTGAGCGCTCGGGCAGTAGACATTCCTCAAACAGCGACAAGGAGTCCTCTTCAGGGAGGAAGCGGAATATCATGACCAGGGCTTGGGCATACAGCGCGACGTCTATCTCCTCGAGATCCCAAAATGGCTTTTGCCCGGTAGTAACAGGGTGCCGAAGGACACTCTAATTGCGATGAAACAGTAAGCAGCGGAAGCGAGGACATGGCAGGAAGGGGTAAACACCTTGATTTCGGGCGCCAAGTCGAAGGCGAGCAGTCGGAGGGGAACGTCCCCATCGGGGTGCACACGCGATGCGACGCGGCACAGATCGACCGCGCAGACCAGGGCGGTCTCGGAGAGCTTCGACTGGATGTACGCTTTTCGAACAACGTCCTCTAAAAACATCAAGTTCTGAATAATGTCAGAATCTTGGTCGAGATACAGAGTTAAAATTAAAGCCACATACTGGGCGTGATGCTTTTGAACGACTCGTCGAAGTCGCGGGCTTCAAGTCTGGAGGCACGCGATCGGGTGAGACGACGATGAGCATGGCCAGCGCGGGCCAGGTGCATCTTTGCGACTCAGACGTCGTGCTCAACTGGTACAACAAATCAAACATGCGCTCAGGGGCGGCCTCCATCGTCCCGCGTGTCCGGAGCGTCTCGTTGAACTCTTCGGGGTACTGATCGATCCAGTTCCAGACCGCGACACGCAAGACGGGCGCGATCAACGTGTGTTCCTCCTTGAGGATCAGGATGAGCGCGGAGAGCTCTGTGGGGCCGTGAGTTGGTTGAAAAAGTAAGATAGAGAGGGAAAGAGAAAGGACATACCCTGCAGCACGAGAAGAAGTCGATCTCGACTCAGCGCACTATGCGCAAGAAGTTGCAAGTCGATGAGATCTGGCGGCTGTTTCGTGAGCTCAAAATCCGTGCTCGCGAGATAATGCAGCTTCGTCCTCAGGCGACTGAAGACGACAGGCCAATTTGAGGCCGAGATATGATAGATGACGCGCCCAGCAAACTTTGCGAGCAGGAGGTTGAGCGCGTGCGGGGATTTCATGACAGAGCCGACGGTGGGCTCATACTTGGTACTGCTGACGTGCGTGGGGATGGTGGAACCGAAGCTGTTCGTGGCAGAGCGCAGGGAGCTGTAGGACGTGCGCGGGCGCACCTTGTCCTTCCCGGACTCCCAATTGGCGATGTCGTCAAGGCTGAGCGCGTCGCTGGCGACTTCGTAGTCGGTGAAGGAGATGTCGGTCGTCTGGTCCGGAAGCAGGATGGGTGTCTCGCCGGTGTGCGTTTGTCGCAAGTAGAGCGACATGACGCTTAGAATATATTTTGCGCAATTGTCGTCCAGCGGCGGAAGCTCAGAATGCACCGAGACTGAAGATTGCTGGTCGGAGCGCGTGGGGAGGGGAGAATCGTTGCTTGCCCGCGAGCCGGGACGGTTTAAGTGGTACCACCGGGAGGCCATTGCGATGGAGAGCAGCTTCATAATGTAGAGCTGGGACTGTACCACCGGTAGTATATGGTTAGTGGCCTGCGCCCTGTCCATCTCGGGCTGAAGGATTATTAGACGATAAAAAACAGATCGACAGACAACATACGCCGGCCAAATTCTCTAATAGTTCGCTGAGGGCCCATGTGATGATATCCATAGATCCCTGAGAAAGGGTCACAAGAGCTTCCACTGCCTGCTGCGTCGCATTGTCCGCTTCAAGTTCATCCAGTCTCAGTCCTGAATTGTACGGAAGCTAGAAGAAGAAAAGCATTAGACTCTGGATAAATAGTGGGGTTCACGCGTCCTCGGCGTCTGCGTTTCTGCAAGACCCAGGTTGGTCATTTCGGCCATTCATTCTGCCAACCTGACTGCCGGCCATCCAATGCGCTGTTAAGCAGCACTCAAGCTTCATTCCACCGAGCTTGAACGCAAGATAGGGCTATCACGCACAAACTCGGGAACTCACCTTTGATTTTATCCTCGCGACCAAGACCTGGACTATTTTCTGCTGCGGCGTGGCTGACGCACTGGAAGACAGCGTCGAGTGAGATATCGCGCCAAATCCATGCGAATCCGAGCTTTTTGCTACGCGAGTGGTGCTCGTCGCCACCGATGAATTTCCTTGTTGTCCTGGGACAGGCACAGACGGCCGTCGGCTCCGCATCATCTCGGAGACCTCTACGGTCTGTGCTATGCAGTATAAGGGTTATAGAGTGGTCCAAATGTCCGGGGTATATGGGGTCAAGGTCGGGAAAGAGAAAGATCTCGGAATCGAAATGCGGTCACGCTGTCACACCGCAGATTGGTGGCTTTATTAAATTTAAAGGAATAATGAGACCAGAAATACATAGGCTACTAAATTGCGGAAAGAATGGGTGTATTTGAACGTGTACCTTTTTTCCCTCGTCCCAATCGCAACCGAGGGAGGGGAGCGAAAATATTTGCTGATAGCCGCATCGCCACTGGGGATACACGTATTTCGTTCGCGACAAGTACGTTACTTGCTCGTTTATGAAGCGAGAGGGGTTAGGGGGTTATGTTTTCAAAAAAGACAAGGTGCATTGGAATAAAAGATGGCCGATTTCGAGACGGTAGACGAAACTGAACAGGGTTGGCCCAAGATTGTCAAGTTGTTGGATTGAGTACAACTCTGCTACCAGCAGAACTCGTCGTGATGCAAATCCTGAGACGAAGAGCCTTGCAATAGACTGAGGAAATGACACGACCAAGGTAAAAGGATTAATATGAATTGCACAGGGTCTTTTTGAAGGGCGTCAGCTTAATCGAGGCATCCCACACTTGTAGACGCAGGGTTCTTGTGGAATTATTGGGCAAAATTGAGTGGAGCAAAGACCCTGCTACTGCGTTCGTTAAGCCCGCTTGCGATGCTTCATCAAACCATGTATCGTTGCCGCCCTGCGCAAGTTTGATTAATGCAAGAGATCCAAGTCCCTGACGGCGAAGCGGAGACGGCGGCCGATGCGCTCCAGCGCTGGCATCGGGTTTTGGGTGGAATGTATATGCTTAGAAGCGGGATGGATTGCGCTCCTTGGGGCAAATGACAAAAGCGCGCGGCGCCAAGGTCTTGAAGAGCGGAGAGCCTGGCAAGGCGAACTGTGTCGAAGTCGAGTTGAGTTTGGCGGAGGAGTCCAAGTCTATAAGCAGCCAGCTTGACCTCGAGCATGGACGTTCTAAGTCCTTCGACTTGATTGAATCGGAGACATTAGAATGACAAGTGCCAGTAAACTTGTTTTTTTTATGCAAATTACCTTATCTTCGTCTTTTTCTGGTTCGGAATCGAGTATGTAGAAGTCTCGCGTGCGAGTCCGGATGGGACAGAATTCAGGTTGGGATGCCAATGAGGCTTCGAGCTTCGAATCCGACCAGGCTTCGAGCTTCGACATGGCAGTTGGAGTTTGAGAGGAAACCGTCGTGTTGACGGCCGGATCAATCCGGGAGTAAAGCGCCCGCCGGCTGATAGCCGCTTTTTTGAACCAAGGACTGAAGGGGGGGAAATGACGCGCAAAACAGCAACTTGAAGGATCACAAGGCCACCCCACTGCCCGGACAACTGAATAGCTAATGGATTTCGGAGGGCATTACATTACGAGAGCCTCGGAGGATGCTAACTAAACCATTTTGCCCGCCGCATCGTTGGTTATCTCGTACCCTTCGTCCGCTCTCACCAGCCTGAGGGTCACAAGCGGAAACCTTGGCCTTGCGGCCTTTTAAATCTTGGCTGGTGTCGTGGGGACGGAGGCTGTCGCATTGCGGCGACTGGATGAGAACCGAGTCAGATCCCCGTGACGCTAGAGGATGAAAGGAATATGTACCTCCGTTCTGCATCGGCAACTTCTCATCGAGTCCGGCGGAAATAATTCACGGTGAGATAAATTTTCGTCGAATTTGGGAGGATAAACCTCGTCGCAAGTACTCGTCAACACCGGCCATTAGCTTGTTGGTTAACTCGTTAACTCCTCCGCTATTTTGAGTGTGGTTTGGGACTCGTCAGCTCCGGATGCACATGCATAGTAGACGGTCAGTTGGGGGTAATTCAGAAAATCTGCTAACTGTCTAAATCCAGCGTTTCCACTTTGAACGGTCGGCAAATTTGGAATTAAGTGAAAACGTCTAGCGGAGAACTCAGTTGTGCATCGGGAACGGGAGGTAGGAGTATAACTTGAAGTTCGTGTCCAAATTCTCGACTAAATCCTCGATCCAGTGTATTAAGTCTTGGTCTGGTCTTGGTTACCGTAGACGATAAAAGAGCTAGCCTATTGTCTTTCGTAGGTCTTCCGACAATTCAAGGACTCTGTGAATTCCAATCAGTTACAGTGTTATTTGAGATAGACGGTCTGGGGACCCACTCTTTATATCCCTTGCACAGCTCCGCCAGCGGCCGCCTGGGGATTACTTTTCACAAGACCGTGCAAGTCAGTCAGGGTGTCGAGTGCACGTCGGTTAGCTACTTCAAACCGCGCCCTTGATGTACTTAGGAGAAGGAAGAATTGTCCCACACCCAAGACAAATCCTGCGCCCACAAATGCGGTGTTGACTATATCGATCGTTCGCATTTGGAACAATGGGAAGGTGAGGGATTTTCCGAGGAGTATAACTTGCTAGCGAAAGCTCCAGTTGTTAAATTCCTTCCGACAACAAAAGGGTCCAAACAGGGACATGGAGCTAAGTTAGCTATAGATAGGCAATAATGTTGAGGCAGGGGTATGAGGTACAATGAGCGACGGCGTCTTCACGTCGCAAACTTGATTGTCGCTATGCATTGATCACTGCAGATTGGCGCTGGATTGGCGCACCTTGCCGGCAGGAAGGTTGAGTTCTGGAGTTACCTCCATTTAGTATTGACGTCTGTTTACCGGGGTGGGTCCACGTCTTGTTCTTTGCCTCTCCCTATGTTGTCCTTTGACGAACGCTACACGCTGGAGCTCTCAGATCCGACCGGTCCGCAATCGAAACAGAAATATCTCGCATGGCGCGACTACCAGCCGGAAACGACGAGATTTCCAAGGCCCGCCACGGACCAGAACCACTCGCACTCACTCTCCCGTTAAGCGACTTGTGTGAGACAGGTGTTGGCGGTGCTGTCGCACGAGATCGAGACGACGTTGAGGATGCCTTGGGAGCGGCCGTCGACTTCGTGTTCTTTTGAACAAGTCCTGTCCCGAGAGACACCTACGCAGCAAATGCTGGGAAGGAGCGGTAGACAAACTCGGGCTACGCACCATACTAGAGGGGCTTCAGAATATGCGAGCTATTGGTTATCGTCGGAGAGTGCCTTGGAAACAGCGCGGCCACATCTGACGTCGAGGTAAAAGCTCAACGACCGACATTGGTCCTGCAGAAAGTCCAAAAAAGACGCAGGGTGTCAATCGCAGCGGGTTTCAGAGAAGTGCGCATGTACTTGTGTATCCCTTCTTCCCATCTTCTATCTTTGATTCTTTCCGAAACGCTTAGACCGCTTGCACATGTATTTGTACTTCCTTATCGGCACGCCACGTATCTAAGCAAGACAATTCTCGAATTCACTCGCCTTTTTTTCGGCAGTGCTCTTTATATCATACTATACAATACCACCGGGAGTGAACATCCCCACTCAGGGTGATCCATTCTTTCCTCGAGGATGTATCATGACCCATACTTTCGAAATCCAAGGCACACGAGGAGAGTCGGAGTGTTTTCATAATTGAGTCAGGGACTTAGGGGGGGGGGGGGGGGGGGGGGGGGCATTGTCGGCGCTCAACTCAAGTTGACAACCTGGAGGCTAAAAGAGAAGTGAATAGAATAAAAACCCAAACAGGAAGCAGAACTCTGGAGCAACGACAGAAACCTACCGAACAACCTGTGTTCGAGTCAAGCGACAAGCTGGCGCACCAATATTACAAGGTGTCAATGGTCGATACAACTCGAGATAGAGAGTCAAACGAATTCTCAGCCACGGAGGTATCGATCACGACCGTTCTGTCGTACTGAACGTGAAATTCAAGTCAAGAACAAATTACAGCGCTCAACGCTGGAGAAACTTCTACATATCCGTGTGCAATCTTACTAGATCGATAGACGGACCTCGATCTCCTCCTTGTTTCCGTACAACGTCTCCGCGTCGGTCACCCAATTAAACAGGCAGCTTCCACAGCCACTCGCTATCCCAAACGGATTGAGCTCCAGAAGCTGCACCTCGCCGATGCCGGTGTGCACATATACATCGAACACGAACCCCTCCTTGTCGATGCTTTCCTTTGTGTCGTTCTTCACCGAATAAGCGATGATCTCCCCGTGGATCCGCTCTATTCCCTCCAGCAAATGGTTCATTTCCGCCTCAATCTGTTCGTGTGGAAGCTGTGCGAGAAGGCTGGGCTGGTGCCAGCTATACTGGCTGACGGCCGTTACGCGGTTGGGCCGCGGGTTGTACTCGCTCGTCGGTGCGCAGAACACACGGTACTCGCGCCGTGTATCCATCGTTGTGTCCCACGGCATGAAGTATATGTGGATGGGTGAGTTAGAGGCGAGCGCATCGGATACGGAGTTGTGCGACCGCTGACTCGTCGCTAATTGGTCGACAACAGCGCTGGGGGAGGTGAGGGGGGCGTCGAGCGGGGAGTCTTTCGGCGACGCGGCATCGTAGCGCGCGAAGTATCGGGGAGGGGCCGCCTCAGTTACTGCCAGTTTCGGGAAGAGATTGTCAAATGGCGAAGGATCCAGAAGATCGTCTTTGTGCAAATTCGAGATTTTGCCAGTGAGCATTGCGACCGTGCTCGCATCCAACAGCGTCTTGGCATAATAGGGAGTCAAAGTGACAGTGCGAACAGCGTTCGGGTCCATGTTCCGCAACCTCACGATGAGGTCTATCCAACGCCCATAGAAAGTCGTTCGGGGGTCGGGAAGCACCGTTGGAATTCGGGTTGCCAGAGCTGGCGGCAGGAGGACAGGATCATCAAAGGAAGTGTTGAACAGCTCGGTCTTTTCAGCGATGCTTCGAGAGACTGTAGCTGAAGATATTAGATTTAGCTGCATGGTTGTAAACGGTGAGTTTTGTGATAGGAGGCGGAAGTGACGTGACACCTACAGTCATATTTACGTTTCCGGACCGGTTCCTACGTAACTTAACTTAAAAAGTATAAATGACAGCGTCTATGATCGGCGCACTCCTATCTTGGCCTCATTCTCCGTCTTCCCAACTACCGGGACACGCTGGCAATGCTCGACCGCTAGCGTTCTTATGTTACATTTTGGTTCCATTACCAAGACCCATTCAGTGTGATTCTCGGTCGCGAAGCCAACCACAGCTGATACAATCCCACCGGGTTTGCACGGGGTCCAACCCTGATCCACATCACGAAAGAATTCCATGAGCATCCCCCTCTTTCACAACGACGCTTGATCATCCCAAGAATGAAGCGAGCCGTTCGAATTGGAGGTATGCGTCGCATTCAACTGACGAACCTCGTCGCTGAGTTTCGCCAGGCGCATCGGGCGCGGCTTCCGACAGACGCCTCGGATTCTCACAATTTGTGTCTGCGCACCCCGATGACCCTGTCGATGTACTCATCGGAGACTTCATGTCCGAGGCGAATATGACCTCCCTGGCCGCTCGGAAAGCCGAAGGAGCGGAAGGTGGTGCATTCGAGGCTATCTTCGTCGACGCCGTTACTCCTGCTTTGGCAGATATTGCCAAGTACGGAATCAAGGTCAGTCTTCAATCTTACCTCTACGCGTGTTCTTGACATATTCTGTGCAGATCGTGGTCAATGCCGGAGGCTCCGACACTCAACTCCTGTACGAGACCGTCGTGAATGTCATCAAGCAGCAGCGGCTTTCCCTCAAAGTCGCATGGATATCCGGAGACGAGGTGCTTCCCGCCCTTCTCGAGCGGTCAAAGGCGGACCCGCAGGCTTTCGCCAACTTCTATACCGGTGAAACCCTCGCTTCATGGCCTTTCAAACCCCTCTACGCGCAAGCATATCTCGGCGGCTTGGGGATCGCGACTGCGCTCCAAAACGGCGCTGACATCGTCCTCTGCGGTCGTGTATCGGACGCGTCATTGATAATTGGAGCTGCCGCCTGGTGGCATGGCTGGGACCGCACGAAGCTCCCTCAGCTCGCCAACGCGCTGATTGCGGGGCATCTAATTGAATGTTCGACCTACATCACAGGAGGGAACTTCAGCGGCTTCAAGGAGCTCGAGGAAGGCGGGCGTTGGTTGGACTTGGGCTTCCCCATTGCCGAAATTGGCGCGGAGGGGGAGGTGGTGATCACGAAGCAGAAAGGGCGGGGTGGTATCGTGAGCGTGGAGACGTGCACCGCGCAGCTGCTGTATGAGATTCAGGGCCCCTGGTACTTCAACTCAGATGTAGGTCCCTGCCCAACTTTAAGGCTTGAGTTTAACGCCTCGTTTTAGGTAACTGCTATCATCGACAATATCCGGTTCACCCAAATTGGAGAAAATCGAGTTTCCATGTCCGGGGTCGAATCCGCCCCGCCGCCACCGACGACCAAGGTTGGGATCACCGCGCACGGCGGCTTCCAGGCCGAGATGCATTACTTCCTCGTTGGACTCGACATCGCCGCAAAAGCGCGCATGTTTGAGCAACAAATCCGGCACTACCTCCGCGCCGACATCCCCAAGTTCACGCTCCTCGACTTCCAGCTCCTTGGAACACCCACGGCCGACCCGCAGACGCAGGCCTCGGCCACAGTGACGCTGCGCATCGTCGCGCAGGCCAAGTCCGCCGCAGACCTCGCGCCAAACAAATTCCTGCGCCCCATCGTCGACCTCGTCATGTCTTCCTACCCCGGGGGTACATTTCACCTGGACATGCGGCTTGGGATCCCGCGGCCTGTGTACGAGTACTTCGTGACAAAGTTGGACCAGACGGCCGTGGAACACCGGGTGCACATGCAGGACACGGAGAAGGTCATAGAGGTGCCGCCGCCGAGTGTGACGAAGATATTTGCGAAGCAGCAGCCGTCTGCGCCGAGCTACAAAGCGGGGGCGGTGCGCGAGTTTGGCGAGACTGTGCGCGCGCCGCTCGGCCTCATCGCCCACGGGCGCTCAGGGGACAAGGGCTCCGACGCCAATGTGGGGTTCTTCGTTTCCAACGCCGCGCATTATGATTGGCTGCGACAGTTTCTGAGCGTGGACAGGATGAAGACACTTTTAGCCAAGGAGTATAACGGGAAGGAAATTGTGAGATCCTTTCGACGTTTCTTTGGTTTGCCACGCTGATTCAAATTGGGACGACAGGATCGTTTCGAGCTGCCCAACATCAATGCCGTGCATTTCCTGCTCCACGACCATTTGGATCGGGGCGTGAGCTGCACGACTACTGTTGATTTTCTGGGCAAGAACGTCGCGGAGTTTATCAGGGCGCGGGAGGTCGACATCCCGCGGGAGTTCTTGCAGAAAAGGAAGGGTGGCGTAAAGCTCTAACCAGTGTCTGTAGGACATTTTGCGTCGAAAAAATTACTTTGTACAATTAGTCGAGCAGGTGTCGAAAAATAGAGAGGAAGGTATAAAACCAGCCTGGGGTGAAGAACATCACGCCCATCCCTTTCTCCGCACACAGGCCATAAATCCTCAGTGCGTCCACGATCGCGAAATATTCTATAGCGGGTCAATTGTTGGTTTATGCACACTGGGACGCGGATATCCGCGACCCGAGTCAACTACTAAGCAGGAATAGATGCCAAGTCCGTCAGTTGGTGCTGGGTTTGGTGTTTATGCGCCCAGAAAGGGACAGCAGCGGAGGTCTGTGTACATCTGTGTGAGAATGATAAGAATTGGAAAATATTAAAAACGATGAGAAGGAAGGTACGAACTATAATGTACCGTCTTTTCACAAACAGTATTTCGCATTGTCCACGCTCGACACAACATAGAAAAACGTCGCCGTTGCCGCCTCGACGACGATCTCCCGAGCTTCCCAAGCGTCGCCGTTCTTCTCCAGGCTGGGTATTGCGTCCGGGTATGTAGCATCCGTGCCCACCTCCTGCCTGGTCTCGACTTGTTTTTCGTTCTCGACGTTCTGGATACCCTCTTCCTCCTCAGGCTCTTCTCTCTCTGCGTCAATCACCTCGACGTGCTTTTCGGTCTTGACGTTCTGGTCGTTCTTGACGTCCTCCCCGTTCTGCTAGGCTTCCGTGCCAGTCTCCTCCTCGTCCTCCTCGCGCGGGTCGACCTGAAAGTTGTTCTCGTTCTGCTCGATGACGTCCTGCTCGTCTTTGCTGGACTTGTCGTTCTGCTCCGCTTCATCGAGCTGTGATTCGATTTTCTCCTCCTCGATCTCGAGGCCTCCTCGACCCCGAAGACACGAAATTGAAATTTACGTAGCAGTGCGGCAGCAGCGACATGTTGGAGCAGTTTCGCGCGGAGTTGACGGGTGGGTTCTCTTCAGTTCTGGCCTTCGATGCGGATTCCTAATTCTCGTCCCTCGTCGGTGTGGATGGTGATCCTGAACGTGCCCCGGGATACTCGGCCGTCGAATCTGGAACCCGGCGCCGCGAGCTTGCGGAATACGCGAATGACGGTCGGCGGGAGTCAGCGACTCAGAAAGAGGTTCCGCATTTCCACAAGCATATCTCAGTAAATTCCAGCCCAGTTCCGTGCTTGAAGCTAGTTTGAAGGACGAGATCGAAAAATTGAGGTTGCGGTTCGTGTCCAACTGGGGAATCGTTTGTCTCTGAATCTTCGGGAGGTCGTTAGCCCTTGGCGGGCCGCGAGCTCCGGACCCGCACCATCCTTTTGACTTCAACCTCGCGTTTCTGATACGCAGTCACCGGTCACCCCAAGCCTTTAAGGAAAGCAAATTTAACCAGGGATGACTCCCAAAACTGCTCTTATCATGCTTGGTCGATGGACCAAAAGCTCGCCAGTTTTTCGAAATTTATACTGCTCAGCTTCCTTCCAACCTTTCCTCTGCTCTGCTCGTCCATTTCCCGTCTTCCCTGCTCTTCAAAACCGCAAAACCTCTCTACCGACTGCAAACTCCCACAATGACCCAGCACAAGACCGCGGCACGCCTCCAATGACATCCGGACCGGACGCTCACCTCACTGATGCAGAACTAAAGATATACCCATTGCAACCGACGCTCGCTAGTCCTCCTTCTACCATGGCGCCCATACGCACGGTGAGCTGCACTTTCTCCTCGCGAGGCAGGGGATGATGATGGACCTCGCTAGCAATGGACGCGCCTGATCCGATTCGTCGCAGCGGAGACGTCGCAGGTGCACATCGGCCAGCCGGTCGACGCGTCTCTGGACGGTGCGAACCCCCTCCCTGGTAAACCTGGATCTCAGCGCTGAATCAAATGCTCCAGTGGGTCTGGCTGCCCACCGCGGCACCCCCATCAAAGTGCATGAGATCGTTGGGTCGACGCTCGACCCCGCGGCGCAGGTCACGAAGACGGTGCTCACGGTGAAGCAGCTTTTGAGCCCCCTCACGAGGGAGGAGGTCAAGTATGTGCGCTGCCTTGGGCTTAATTACGCTGATCATGCTGTATGTCTGTTTCTAATTGGTTATTAATTTTAATTCATACTCGACAGGCCGAGGCGAACCTGCCTGCTCCGCCGTCCGTATCACTCAACCAACGATTCACAGGAGTTTGGTCTAATTTGTGCAAATTAGTTTCCCAGTCCTCTTCGTCAAGCCCGTCACCTCGCTCATTGGGCCAGGCGCAACGATATATATCCCTAAGGTCGCGCAGCCCGTCAAGGAGCATCTACCAGACTACGAGGTCGAGCTCGTCATTGTTATCGGCAAGCCCGCGAAGAACGTCTCGGAAGCGGACGCACTTGACTATGTGCTGGGATACACCGCGGCGAACGACGTATCGTTCCGCAAGCACCAGATGGCCGTATCACAGTGGGGGTTCTCCAAGGGTTTTGGTAGGTGCTGCCCTGACGTCGCGTCCTCGTCTTGACTTTGCGCGTAGACAACACCAATCCCCTCGGCCCCTGCCTCGTCTCCGCCGCCTCAATCCCCAACCCACAGGCCCTCCCGCTCAAATGCACGGTGAACAACAGCGTGATGCAGGACGGCACGACGGCGGACCAGATCTTCGGCGTGCGACAGACGGTGGCCTTCCTCTCGCAGGGAACGACGCTCGAGCCGGGGTCGGTGATACTCACGGGGACGCCCAAGGGAGTGGGGTTCGTGAAGAAACCGCCGGTGTATTTGAGGCATGGAGACAAAATGAGCGTGTGGGTTGGGGGTGGGATTGGGACACTGGTGAATGATGTGGAGGAGGAGGGGAGGGCGAAGCTTTAGGAATGGGGAATTTATACAGGAATTTATGTATCATGTACCGATGTAAAGACAGGGAAAAATGTATGCTTACCATGACTTCTCGAATGAATCTGGGGGACTCCTCCAGCTCGTAAACGACAGCTACCTGCGCTCGCAGAGTCTCGAGACATATTTTAAGGCAAATAATCCATTAAATTTGCGGTGGCGATGCACAACTGATGCGCGAATCCACGGTCACGCGCTCGCTAACCCTTTACCGAGAACTCCAACCACCAAAATCCTCCCCGCGCAGGAGGCCTCATACCGCCATGGAGGACCTTCTATCTAACCTAAGGAGGTCCCTAGAAGATGCCCTAGATGACGTGCGCTGTAATTGAGTCTCCTCGGGCGTCCATACTCACCCCAGGGTGTACCGCAGCTCTCCTCGCCGCGAACCTCGAGCGACACGAAAACACAGGCACTGAGAGGGCTAGAGAAGCTGTTGGCGGCTGCATTTGTGCCCAAGGCGTCTACAGAGGAGCTGGATTATTTCCTGGCGCTGCAGTACACGTTTGAGTGCAATGGTGCGTTTGCCGCGTGGTCGAAATTGTGTCTAGCGTTGATATCGTGGTAGTGCCATCCAGGATTCTCGCCTGGATAGCATCGGCAACGTTCAGGCTTGATTTGCTGACGGATAAAGGGGCTGCGGAGGGTGGGCCAGGGCTATTATCTCTGTGGGTCCGACAAGAACTAACGCAGGCACGCGAGTAGCAGAGGCGGAGCCCGAGGTCGCCACCCTATCATCCCAGCTTACAGTCGCGCTCTCGATCATTCAAGGAGTCTGTTTAACACACGCCCCGACAAAGGTCTACCTCGGCCGGCGGTACGCACTCGAGGTGAGCAGATGTTATTGCCACGGGCGGGCGAATGATGTTTTGGTCAAGAAGCCCGGCTTTTGACGCTAGTGCCAAGGCCAAAGTCATGCCAAATCTTTGACCTGACCTAGAATAAATCCCGTCAAAGTCAAGGTTTTTGGCTGTGAGGCCAAGGCCACGGTTTGGGCTAGCTTTTCCGCCACCAGGCAAAGGCAGAATCACTACCAGTGAATCCTCGACCTCCTCCGGTCAATTTGACGGATACTTGTTCTTCGATTATCTGCCTCTAGCTGTGCTGTTTCTTTCGGTCATCTTTCGGCTTCATTCGCCCCACTCCCATTCTATTTTCCTCTTCCACTCAAACTGCCGGCTGACCGGCCTTACTTCCAGGTCCTCCTCGACCTCTTCCTCTCCTCCCGGCACCTCTCCTCCACACCTTTCACCTCCGCTGCCCACGTTGGGAACGTCTCCTCCGCCTCGCCCTCGCCCGCAAAGCTGGCCCCCGGCGCACCCCTTCCCCTCGCGTCCGTCATTCTCGACACCCTGCTCTGCATCCTCGTCGATTCCTCACCCGCCCTCCGTGTGTTCGAGGCCTGCCACGGCGTGCATGCTGTAGTCAAGATCCTCAAAAGGGCAGGGACGCCGCGCGAAGTCAGGTATTCATTCTCCTTTACTGTCAGATAGGATACTCAGACGCGTCCCGCAGGATGAAATGCCTCGAGTTCCTCTACTTCTACCTCCTCGACGAGACGTCCTCCACACCTCACGTGCCTACCACGTCGACGCCCACCCCTACCGCGCCCTCAACGCCCGTCCAGTCGAGCACAAACAGAAAACCGTTCATCAGCAACACGCCGGGGCGTCCAGTATCGCGCTACGGCTCCTCCACGTTCTCCTCGCTCACCTCCGGCGCTTTCGCCAGCGCCGCTTCGTCGTCGTTCAGCACGAGCAGCAGTACGAGTAATTCCTCCGGTTCGTCGCGGTCGACATCAGGCAGCAGCTCGAGCTCGTCGTTCTCGTCTACGAGCTCGAATGCGGGGAGTCACGCAGCTGCCCCTCTGGGTGGGCGAGGGGGCACGTCGCCGAAGAAACCATCGCAAGCGCAGTCGCTGCCCAATGTGCTTGGTACGCCGCGGCAGAATCAGATGCACACGCCGAAGCGCTCGACCTCGCCGAAGAAGATGTCGTCTGCGGCGCAGCCGCGCGCGCTGTTGATGCTGAGGAGGGATTTGGATTTCGTGCCGCTGAGTCCGAAGGTGGGGTCTTTCGGTGCCGGTGCAAATGGGATTGGGACGGGGAAGAAGGGGAACGCGAAGAGGGCGGTGGTGGTGGGTGAGGACGGGGTCCCGCTCGGACGGGCGAGGCGTATGGGGTCTGGGTCTGGGGTGGGGGTGAGCAGCTCGCGCTTGGTTTCTGCGGAGGGTTCGGAGGATGGGGATGGGGAGTATGATGCGACTGCCCGTGGGGAGAGGACGGAGAGTGAGGGTGATGGCGAGGGCGAGTACGATTCTCGGATGGATTTGGAAGGGGAGGACACGGAGGGAAGGCAGGAGAGGGAAGGGGAGCAGAGGGAGCAGCGCACGACGGACGAGAAGAAGAGGCTTTTGGGGACGATGTTGGGGAATGTGGAGGCGCTGGTGGAGGGGGTACGGAAAGCGGGAATTTGGGGGTTGGGCTAACGCGGCAGAGGAGTGGTGTACATACGAATCTGCCTAATGTTACAATGTTACGCTACGGTCGTGTACTTATTTCCTCCGTACATGTACATAACGAACGACCGGCTGCTTAAACGTCTTGAAAAAACGGCAAGTAAGGATTAGCTCTTGAACTGGGCCGCGCTACAGCAACGAAACCAAAACTTCAGACGCGCCGACCAGTTACAAAAACGTCGTGGCTCGGCGCACATAACGAGTCTCCAGAATTTGTTGGCACGAAATCGGGATCGAAGTCCAGAATTCAGTCGTTTCCCGAAAACTCTGCCAGAATGGTGTCTTGAGCTCTCTTCCAAAGTTCGGACCGTCCTCGCGCAGGCTGTGAAAATATGATTGTTTTATTCTTCTTTACTGCATTTTCGGCTTGTCCCCCACTCTCCCAATTTTATCGACTGGCGGCGCGCCCCAAACCAACGTCTTCCGTGTCGGATCTAACAGCCACGGGAACCGTCCGTCCAATAAAGTCACCAGCACACCGCGTCTCTCCGGCGCGTCCCCTGGTATTGTAATATTCCGCGCCCGGTCACTGAGTTTCGGCGCTGTTGTGGAAGTATTTGCATGCGCAGCCGCGGCCACCATGGCGCGCTTCTCGTCCTCCACCGAGAGCGCCCCTCGCCGCGCCTCAAGAATCGCGCGCTCCTGGGCGTCGTCGTCCATATCATCGAAAACTTCCTGCTTCACCGCGGCCATGGAGTACCAGAAGACACCGACAACGAAGGTGAGGACGGTACCGCCTACGAGCGCGTTTTTCATGCGATATTGGCGTCGCGCGCGGAGGAGGCCGGGGGACATGCGCTGGGTCAATAATAATAATTAGAACTTCATTAAAATTGGAATAAATGAGGAACGGACGCCGTTTTTCCAGTACGAGGCCCTTGCCTCCTTCCGGTTCACATATCGCTCTGAATCTGGCTGCCACCAGGCGCGTGTAGGAAGAGATGGATGCATCGACGAAAGCCGGAGGCAAGGGCTGATGTCATCCGAAAGATACAGGGACAAGCAATTCCCTGAGTTGGACGCGGACCACAACCTCAATTTTCAGTTCTCGTCCCGCAAGCACGGAACTGGCCTAGAATTGACTGTTAAATGCTGGAAATGCGGAATCTCTTTCTGGGAGGCTGACTGCCTACAATTATCGGCCAATCGCGGAGAAAATGGGACTGTCAGCCACCCAAACCAAATAAACCACCCAGCCCCCGTTTTGCTTCCTCACTCGTACCACCACCATGCCTAACAGCAAAATGTCCTCCTCGCCCTCCCTTACCCTTACTCTCGTCTGCTGCTTCCTTGCGTTTCTCTTGGGGCAGGTATTCAACAGCTTCTGCGTGCGCATATCCTCCCACATGCTGGTCGTAGAGAAGGTGGTCGTGGTGTACGCGGGGTATTCGCTAAAGATGCTTGTGCTTATTGTGCTCTGCGTCCTTGGCGTCAACAACATCGGCCTACTGCTCGCCTATCGGTATCTGCTTAGGACCCCCGCCAAAGCCGCTGAACATCGTCGCGTTATTATATCGCCGTGGATCACCGAATCCGACGCCATCCATGTACCCCGCCGCACCCCGCTACTGCTCCTCGGTTCCGTCGTCCCGACCGGCTTCTTGAATGGTCGCATCAATATTCCAGCCGAACTCCCGACCTTCATTCGCGTATTCCGTAAGCTCACTGCACTGGGTTTCAAATTCGACGGCCGAGTAATCCGGGGCACGCTCAGGATCACCATCCATACCGACGAGGACGAGAATCAGACTCGACCGCTCTTTCTTGAATCCGCATCATCCAAGACCATCGAGCGAAACGAGAACCCACAGCCGGTGCATACCACCCGTCTCTCGCGCGCCAACGTGCTCCAGCATGTCGCCGCTGCTGCACTGCTACGCAAATTGCAATTCTATGTTGTCGAGGAGGAGTGCTGTTATGCGAGCGTTGAAGAGCTTGAGGAGAAAGAGGAGCAGATTTTGGGGCACGTGGAGCGGAGCCACAAAGACCAAATGATCAAGACCGAGGACGACCAGATCATCGAAGACGTCGAGGAGACGAGCGACACTTGTGTGGATGCGATATCAAGTTTAGAAGAACCACAAACCAAGGTCGAAGACCCCGAGCATGAGGAGAATGTGCAGGAGGATACGATCGACATCGAGGGAGTCGTCGAGAACCAGGACGTCGAAATCGAGCGGCACTGTGAGGACGCCAAGCAGGAGACGAGCGACACAGCGCCAGTCGTCGAGCAGGTCGAGATTGAGCAGCACACTGAGGACGGTAACGAGAAGACGGGCACGGACGCCACACACATAGACGCGATGCCGAGCGAGGAAGAGAAGAGGGTTGGTGCTGAAAGAGTTAAGAATATCGACGAGGAGGTCGAAGAGACAGCGACATTCGCAGATGCTCTTTCGAGCGTGGAGAAGAAGGCCGCCAAAATTGAGGTGGGGCAGATGATTGAGCACGAGGATGAGAAGAATGAGGCGCCGTTTCCGGTCTGCGATGACACAGAAGACCTGCTCTCGTACGAGGAGTTCGCAGCCGGCGTTCCCTCAGATATTCTGTTTATGAAAAAATCGGTAGATTCGCTTTATGGTTTGTACTCTCTCATCCTTCTTATGCAGGCTACCGCTGCTCTCTCTTCTCACCGTGCGCATCAGTCCCAAGATCCACATGTCTGGCGCGAATTCGCGGGTCTCGCATATGTCCTTGCTCGGTCGACTCGGTTCGCGGATATCCGGGTCCGGGTTCGCGTAAAACGCCAACACACCCAACCTGGCTCCGTCCCTATGTTATCTCTCGCCAACGAAACCAAGTAGTGCACACGAAGAAGAATATTCGATGGACCGACGGCGATCCACTCCTGGCAAATCTCAAACTCTTATTGGACGCATTTGTAGGCTGCTAGGTTTTTGGTGCCCATGTTGTTGGGGAGGGTGGGATAACGGGGCGCTGAATTCGGGCTGTGTTACACTTTTAATATACATAGTAGCGCTAGTCTCAAGGGAGCTTACGCGATGCGGACCCTCTCTGGTCGACGTCGGAAAATCAATCCAGAACCCAGTTCTTAGCTAGCGGCTGACAGTATCTAATAAGTTATCTATACAGTTTAACCCGGGCCCTCTCCTCCAAGTCGGACGACTCGGATGATCACATTCGAATTCAAGATCCCATACGTTCAAGTCTTCCTTCCACCTCAAATTTCACAGAGAAGCAAATTTAATCCATCCACCCTTCTCCCAGTTTACGAACCAGGATTTTCTAACCTGACATTTACACTTGACTGTCGCGGAGCTTTATGGTCCGCGAATGTGAACCCAGTTCCGAATCGTCTTCCGCACGCCCACCGTCTCGTGTTCGCGCGCAAAGAGCATGTTCGAATTTTCCGGAGCGATACTTTCCCGTTTTCTTAAAAAGACACCGAACAATTCCTCATGCCAAAGGCTGTCCCCGATGTCTGCAGCGCTCACAGCTTCTCTTGGCACCTGTTGCGCGCGGCCTATACACAGCTTCCTTGCACTCACTCTCGACAGTCAACGCGGCCAAACTCGGAATGGCGTTCATCTCCAACGCAAGCAATTTCACCCTCGGAGACGGTGTATACACCAACGTACAAGGAAACATCGTCCACTATCACAACAGTCATTTCTACGGAACGAAACGCCGTCGAGACGAAATTGAAGGTAGGGCTCCTTCGTGCGACAACAGACCATCCTTAGCCTATCGCAATCCGCTCGTCAGATGGATCGGATGTGTTGCTGCGGCCGGATAAGCGTCCCCGATTGGAGGAGGGCTCTGCCAATGGTCTCAAGGTTCGTACTAGAAGGAAGCAATCTTATTGCCTGGAACGTTCAAGGTCGATGTCACCGCAATAGGTCATCCGACAGCAAAATCTCCAGCTCATCCGACAGATAGGCGGCGGCCCCGGCTACCTATTGCATGCTGGTCGGAACAAAAGTTATGCTGTCACAGTCAAGGTCTTTAAGGGCAGTGGCCCAACCGCTCGGGAGGTGAAAATTTGAATCATGTTTGAAAATGTAACGGCAGCTTACAATCGACCGAAGCAATTAGAGTGGGAGGTGGCCCTTCTCAAGGGACTCATGTGCGTTCCACCTGATCCCATGTAATTATCCTAGCGTCCAACCTGATCTAGACATTCAAACGTTCCCCGAATCAAAGGTGTTTCTTCCCCTACATCTTCAGCGCAGTTTATTGTGTATGAAGACGGTACAGCCAAACCCGCAAACTCGGATGAATCCCAGCTGATCTTGTTCAGTTTGTTGGCAAAATGCAAAAGGACCACTCGCCGATGCACTACAAAACCGCACGAGGAGTATCAGGCTTGGGTTCAAAATGGTTCGTATACATCTTCAGAGCTTGGCTCATGTCTCATGTCATTTTCAGGTTGCCGATCTCTCTGTGAGTCTTCGCGAGTCGCGACTCGGTGCCAGTGTGTATTCATTCAGTTTCTCCAGGCAGGGTTGGACTATCTTTCGATGCAAGGAATAAGTCTGGCGGCGATGAGAGTGGAGGTGCGTTCATATATGTTGAGGTTTCAATCTTGGCAAAATATATGTGTCAGAATTTCAATGTCTTTCTCGATGTCGACGACCGGTTTCTCCTCATCATCAACCCGAAGTCACCAGACGCGGCCGATGCCAATTCGCAATCATCACAAGACGAAAGCTCCTGGGCTCTCTTCAATAGCCTATGCCATAGAGTATGCATGTGTGGCATCCACCGGGGTAGGTTACACACTTACTGAGGGGTTATGCAGGTTTTAGTGTCTGCCAACCGTGTCCTTCACAGTACGTCCATACCATTGACGGTTGCAAACACCCTTATATGTATTGTTAGCCGAGGAAATCAACAGGGATCCTGCATTGTCACCCCCTACTTCTTCCGCCTCGCGAAAATCCGACTCCTCTTTGTTGTCTATCGGCCCAGCGTCGCCGCAAGAAGACCAGCAGGATTCAGGTTCTGCTGGTGATCCTCGACGCGAATACGTATGGAAGGCCATAGATCGCGGGCAGCAATGTTTGGCGACTGTCGCCGACCAAATGACGGTGAATCTAGACATGGCGCTGGCACGCCTTCACATGATGACACGAACGGACGTGCGAAGAGCACACCGCTGTCGGGGATATGTTAGGGAGGAGATCACCTTAGCGCCCACGATAGTGGATAGTGCCGTCGTCGCGCATGATACCCCGAGCCCGCTGGAAATCTGTTCTATTTGCCACGAAGTTGTTAATCTTTTGGAAATTTTTCGTTGCGTCTGTGGTCCTGGTGAATCCTATTTCAAATATGTTGTAGTACGATGGCTTATTCTCGTCAGATCCTGGGTCGCGACTCGGATATACAGTCAAGTGCAATGTGTGCGAGCTTTGGAGTCATGGTGAATGTGTTGGACATGTTAAATCGGACTTTACCTGCCGATTTTGCGAAGCCTTGTCGACGGAGAGCTTCTTCACGGGTGGACATGAACGGATTGTGGAGAATGCGCTGGCCGAATTTGATGTCGAGTTTGCCAGTTCCGTAGTTGACCGCGGAACCAGTCACTGGGAGGAGAGACTGGCGGTCTTCCGGGCGCACGCGGCGGCGCAGCAGCAGCAACAACAGCAGCAGGGACGGCCGAGGAGTCATGAGGAGACGATGCGGGAGGCGTATGTGGCGAATCAGCAGCAGATGGCGCAACAGGCCGCCGCGGCGTCAGCACAGACGCAGGCGGCGTCCCCCGGGTACGCGCAGACGGGCTTCCCGCCGAATGTACAGGCGCCGCAATATGTCCCAAAGCGTGGACACGACTATAGCGTAGACGACTTTTTCACCGTTGGCAGTCCTGCCTATGATCCTCGTGAGTTTCCCATTTTTTCCGGCGTCACACCTGCTAATGGCCTTGCAGGTATGGCTGAGAGGCTCGACCGCCTCAACCACATGTCCTACTCCCAGACCCACCTTCGCACTCCGGAAGAACTCGCGGCAGTCAACGACTTCCTTATCACCCTCGGCCGCCCGCGGCCCCAAAACTCCGGCTTTTCGTCGGAATCGTACTTTGGCCTCAGCCAATTCGACCTAGCATGGCAAGGCACGCCCGGCTCGGAGCCCCCTACCCTCCCGCACGACCACGCAGATCACTCGTACTCCCAGCACCATTATTCCTCCACCCCATCCGGGCCTTCTATCTCTGGGCCCTTCACGGCTGGTCCTTCCTCGGTTGGTCGGGATGAATCGATTGAATTAGGACACTCACTGACGCTTGCCTTAGACTGCCACCACATCTGCCCGCGATCCTATCGAAGAACTACATAAAGAAACTGCACGGTTGAAGGCGCTCGTAATGCTGAGCGTGAGTACTCCTGCCGATGTCCAGTACGCTGTCCAATGTTAACCATCGTTAGGCGACGCAAGCACTCATCCGCGAGTTCGAAACGGCGAACGACGCGGAGGATGTTGACATGGGGAATTAGTCGCCGAGAAACCTGGCGTAGTCTGAGTATAAGCAGATATTGTTTCATTTGTTTACTCTGTTGTGTTTCAAAAACATGTCCTCTTTGCTCAAGGCTCTTTTATCCTGAATGGTCGGTCGCGTGAGCGGTGAGCCGCAATTTGAGCACAACGAACTCGACACGATTCGATTTCGATTTGATTCATCTCCATGGATCCAACATCTGCAAACACATTTTTCTTGGATAGATGGCGGCCTCCGTGATAGACCGCCAGTTTCTCGATCCGATATCCCGCGTAGATCCTGATAGATGTTGGCGGTCTCCATAGATCCGCAGGATAAGACTCAGGATAATTTATTAGCCCGCTATGGTCCCATTTCGGAACATTCCGGGTTGTAACATGCAGGTCTACCATAGGCCTTCAGGCTCTACGTCGTTCTACTGCGATCCACTCCTCCTATACCCGATCTCGTTCCATGTGTCAGAGGAGGAGCCGAATCCGAAGTTGCTGGCGTGATGCTGAGATGACTAGTACTCCGTTCCCACCACCAGCTTCCACAAGCCTTGGGTCGGACCTAGTGTGCGTCTGCTCTTCTCCGGGGAGCAATAAACTATTGTCAGGGGATCTCTCTTGGCAACAACCATTACGTCCGCTTCTGATCGCCGCCTCAAAATTTTTTGCTGAGGCTTGGGCATCGACGAGCGTAGTGGTCCTAGCTTAACTAGTATCTACTTAAACCTGTACATGAGTACAGAAAACCCCCCGGGGAATGCCCGGGGTAAAACGCCAGGTCCCGCGGGACCGAGCACGGCGAAAACGGCGCGTACCACGCGTGCAACACCAGACGCTGCGGCCCATCTGCACGCCGGCAAGACTAGGACTCAGCTATACGACGGCAGTGACCTGAACTGGGCGGCTTTCACCTTGGACGACGCCCGCAATCACCTAGTAGCGAAAGGCTTCTTATTAAAGACTGAAGGTACGGCCGCCGCACCATCTCCAAGCACGTTGAGCCTGGCCCTGCTGCGGGTCGCGGCGTTCTCGACGAATGTCGTGGTGTCCGACGCGTGTAGGGCGGTCGCGTTTATCCTGGAGAGGCGTAAGGTCGAAAGCCAGCTCGAGGCACTGTGCGCCGACGTAAAGAGGTTGGTGGAGCGCGAGGAAGGAGGGAATACGGGGGGAGCAGAGGACGCACGGGCAGCGGCGGTCTCGCTCACGAACACAGTTCATGAGCAGCGCGCAGAGATAGAGAGGATGACGGAGAGACTGGAGGAGAGCATGGTGAGCCTAGTGGGGCGCTTAGAGGCAATGGAGGGAGCGGGCGCAGAGAAGACGACGGGGGCGGCGCGTACGTCGGCAGGGCCTACATCGTTTGCGGCGGTCGTGGCCGCGCCTCCTCCAATTCACGCCGCAGCGGTCGCGAGCGTGACGGCGCGCACACGGCAAATTCTCATAGAGAAAGCTCCGGGGACGGAGGAGTGGATGACGGGCCTGAGCCCTAAAGATGTCGTCGAGAAGGCGCGCATGGCGCTGGAACTAATGAGACGGGGCGGTGCCCAAATCCCAACAGACACAAAATTCCTCGGGGCAGTCACCCAACGGAGAGGGGCGATGGTGCTGCACATGAGCACTACGGAGGCAGCGGACTGGCTCAAGGCGAACATGGGGGCATTCTTGGCCTCGCTGGGAGGTACGTCTGTTTTCAAGGATCGGTTATACAATGTAGTCGCACAATTTGTGCCGTTGTCGTTCGACCCCAGCCAGGACGGGGCCCTTCACGTTGTGGAGGGCGATAATAACCTGCCGAGCGGGGCACTCGCAAAAATGCACTGGATAAAACCGGCGGAGCGTCGCAGCCCGGGGCAGAAGGTGGCCACGCGATACTGGGATTCAAGGACGTCAAGTCCGCAAATATTTTCTTGCGGCACGGCGTGTGGGTAGAGGGCAAGATGGTGCATGGGCACAAGCTACTCGCAGAGCCCGTACGATGCCTCAGGTGCCAAGGTTTTAATCATGTTGCCGCGGACTGCCCGAGCATTCATGACACTTGCGCTCGGTGCGGTGGGAACGTGCAAAGCGGGGGACGAAGAGCGGGCGTGCGCGAACTGCAGGAATGCAAAGCGGGAGCATCGGGGACACGGCGCGGCAGACCGCTCGTGTCCCGTCTTCACTGACAAACTCCAATTCTCCCTAGAGCGCAATCCGGACGCGAAGTACCCTTACTTCCCAGCGGTGGATGACCCCACGTCCTGGGTAACACATGAGGAGCTGTCACAGAGGCAAGGCGCGAAGGCGACGGAGCAGCCGGAATGGCAAAGAATAATGAACACCAGGAGGAGGCAGGCGGGTCCCCCGGCGGGGATCGCGGCGGCGCATCGAGCAGCGATGGGACCTAGAGAGTGGTTCGACGGGGGCGCTCGGGTGGTGCTAGAGAGGGGAAAGGGAGGTTTCAGGGCGGGTAATTCTGGGCAAGGGACGAGGATGCGGCAAACTTTTTTGGACGAGATAATGGGGGGAGCGGCGGCGGGGGGAAGGGAGAAGGAGTTGGGGTCGACGAATCCGGCCCGGGCAGCGAGGATGGAACAGGAAGTCAGTGGAGGGAGGGAGTCAGTTACAGGGGAAGAAGAGGCGGTGACACAGCAGCTCGTCCCCGGGGAGGATGAGCGTGCAGGCGGTGAGAGAGGGGGAGGCGTGGGGAATGAGGATGACGCGGATGAAGAGATCACAGGGGAGGTAGCGCGGCGGGAGAAGCGGCAGCAGGAGGGTCGTGACCGAATCGAGGCGGCGCGAGTCCGTAAACCACTTGTCCTGGCGGATCTATCCGCGCAGGACCCGGACCTATACACTGGAAGCGCAGCGACCCCCGAGGGTGGACGACCTTAATGTCCCAAACACCCCCTCCCTCACCATCTATAGAGCGGTTACGCCTCTGGCAGCAGAATCTCAATAAGTCCCTTGACTCTCAACTCGATTTCCTTCATTCACTCAAACCCTCCATATACGACATTGCATTAATACAGGAACCGCACATTGACTTCCGTGGAGTCTCACGCAGTAACAGAGCCTTTGTTTCGGTATACCCCCCAACACACGCTGAGAACCAGCGTGCGACCCGCTCGCTCATTCTGGTGAACAGCAGCATACCCTCGTCTTCTTGAACCGCCATCCCCATCCCATATCCCGACATCACCGCGATCGAGCTGGTAGGCGACTTCGGCACACTGCGGGTAATCAATGTCTACAACGACTGCAACCACAATGGGGCCATCGATGTCCTGCGCACGTACATGCGGAGCCCGGAAGCAGCGCGGTGCCCCAGGCCCCCGCTTCGCTACGCCTGGCCCGGAGACTACAACCGCCACCACCCGTCATGGGACGAGGAGCGCAATTTCCATCTATTTACCCGCCATAACCTCGACTTAGCCCAACCGCTCCTGGATATACTCGCCCGGTACTCGATGAAAATGCCGCTCCCGAAGGACATCCCGACACTTCAGTCATTCGCAACCGGCAACTTCACCCGCGTCGACAATGTCTTCTGCTCTCCGACGCTCCTGCCGGCATATGTCAGCTGCAACACTGAGCCAAAGCTGCGCCCGGTCAAGACCGACCACTTCCCCATTATCCACGTCCTCGACCTTGCAATCAACCGGGAGACCCATCAACCGAAGCCGTTGTACCGCCTGACGGACTGGGGTGAGTTCCGTGAGCAGCTGATAGAGAGATTGCGGGATGTAGAACGGAAGGAAACCTACGAGAACATAGATGATGTGGAACGCGCCATACGACAGCTGGAGGAGGCAATAATGGAGACGGTCCGCGAAAAGGTGCAGATGTCCAAGCCATGCCCATACTCCAAACGCTGGTTTTCGGCCGAGTTAAAGCAGCTGAAACGGGCGAGCGCGGCGCTGGAGCGGCGTGCGTACTCGCTGCGCTTTGTCGAGGATCACCCCGTACACGCGGAGGCTCGGGCGGCGGCGCGCAAGTACTGCAAGGCAGTCACTGAGGAGAAGGCGACACACTGGGTGAAATGGCTCACCGAACTCGGGGACAGGGGGGTATGGACTGCAAACAAGTTCGTCGCGGCGGAGGCCAGTGACGGGGGGGCGGCACGGATTCCGACGCTGGAGCGACGGCATCCTGTCACGAAGAAGGTACTGGAAACGGCCGGGTCGAACGAGGAGAAGGCTAGGTGGTTCTGCAAAGAGTTCTTCCCTGCGAAGATGGCAACGTCCTCCGTACCCGACGACCCGGATTACCCCCCGCCCGCTTGGCAGTGGACCCCCACCTCGGACGCCAACATTCGCGATGCCATCGCGCGAATGAGGCCGTGGAAAGCCACGTTCCCCGGCTCCCCCGCTAATTGCGTATTCCGAGAGTGCACTAACATCCTCGTGCCGTTCATAGGACCCATATTCCGCTCGCTCGACAACCTCGAGCATTACCCAAAGGACTGGGCCGAGCTCAGGATCATGGTCCTGCGGAAGCCGGGCAAGCCTGACTACACGAATCCCGCCGCGCACCGACCCATCGCGTTGACAAAGGGCATGCCGCGCCTTTGGTATGCCACCAAGAACCTCCAGTGCGTGGCGGAGGCGGAGCTCGCGGGCATCTTACCGAGAAACCAGTACGGGGCGCGCCCGGGGAGGTCAACGACGGACGCTGTACACATGGTGGTGAAGTTGGTGAAGGACGCCTGGCAGAATGGGGAAGTCGCCAGCGTCCTCTGCATGGATGTAAAGGGGGCATACCCTAGCGTGGACATTGATCGTTTAATCCACGATTTGCGGACGCGTGGCGTCCCAGTGCAGCATACCGAATGGCTCCGCCGGCGGTACGCCCAGCGGGAGGGGCGCCTGGCCTTCGGGGACTTCGTCTCGAGCCCGTTTTCAATAGAGGGCGGGCTGGACCAGGGAGACCCGCACTCGGGCTTCCTCTACCTCATCTACAATGGAGACCTCGCGGACATCCCAAAGTCAACGGAGGGGGAGAGTGGAGTAGTATTCGTGGACGATAACACACTCATAACAGTAGGGAAGACATTCAAGGAAACGCACAAAAAACTCCGCAACATCATTCAACGCAAAGGTGGCGTCAACGACTGGGGCGCTGATCACAACGCTCTCTTCGGCCCGGCCAAGTATCAACTACTCGATGCCTCCCGGGCTCGAGAACGACACCCGTTCCTGCTCCAGAAGTCAATCCCTTTACGACGATCCGACCTACAACTTGGTACGCACCGCATCACCTCTTCCGAGTCGGTGAAATTGCTTGGGGTACACCTAGACCGCGAGCTGCGATGGCATCCACAGGAAGCATCCGCGCTCGCCAAAGGACAAGCGTGGCTTAGCCAGTTTGCGCGAATCGCGCGGCGACACGCGGCATAACGGCGCGGCATATGCGGCAACTTTACTTGGCAGTCTGCGTCCCGCGTATGCTGTACGCAGCCGGAGTTTTCCTTTCACCCCCCCCTAGTAACAGAAAGCTCGGTCAGGCGAAGAAGAGGGAACGTGGAATCGTGCGAAATCTGCGTACCGTTCAACGGCGAGCAGCGCTAGCAGTCACCGGCGCGCTCAGTTCCACACCCACCGAGCTCCTGGACGTATACGCCCACCTGCTCCCAATCGAGTCGTTGATCGAGAAGGTGCGATTTGGTGAGGCGCTCCGCCTGGCTACAGTTGCGCCCGAGCACCCACTGTACGAGGCGGTACGAGACGCGGCGCGGCGCGAGACCCCGCACGCACCGCCCCTGCGCGACTTGATGGCGGATTTCGGGCTGGAGCCGGAGAAGATGGAAGCAATAGCGGCGGTAAGGAGGTCGACGGCGTGGACGCCGACGATGGCGTTAGAGATGGCGGGGTCGAAAGAGGAGGCAGCAGAGGCGGAGGCAGCGGACGACGCAGAATGGAAAGTCTACACAGACGGGTCGGGGATAGAGGGGTGCATTGGCGGAGCAGCGGTGCTCTATCGAGGCGGCGAGGAGGTGGCCTCGGCGCGCATATATCTAGGACGGGCATTCAGACACACGGTGTTCGAAGGGGAGGGAGTAGGAGGAGGCTTGGCGATGTGGCTGGTCGAGAGGCAGGCGGAGGTGAAAGGGAGGGTGACCGTGGTGGTGGACAGCCAACCGGCGGTGAGAGCGACGCAGACGGCGGCGTCAACGCCGTCACACTGGATTTGGGATGTATGGGAGGGGAGAGCGAGGGCGGTGAGGCGAAGGCACCCCGAGGCGATGGTGACGGTACGGTGGGCGCCGGGGCATGTTGGGATAGTAGGGAATGAGAGGGCGGACGAGGAAGCAAAGAAGGCGGCAATAAACTGGAGCTCGTCACTGTCAGGTGACTTCCCGAGGGCGTTTAGAGGCGAACTTCCGTGGAGCAAATCGGCGGTGCGACAGGACTTCAATGCGGAACTCAAGGAGGCCGTCACGCAGAAATGGAAGAAGTCTCCGCGCTATAACGCCCACACGCAGTACGACCGCAAGCTGATCAAGGGTTCATATCTCACCATCGCGACACGACTTCCCCGCGGCCTCGCCGTACTCCTGCTCCAACTTCGCACCGGCCATATCCCTCTCGCGAGACACCTTCATCGTATCCAGAAGGCGGACTCCCCGATCTGCCCTAGCTGTCGACAAGCGGACGAAACGGTAGCACATTACTTACTGCATTGCCCAGCGCACGCGAACGCGCGCCGCGAGCTCATCAGGGCTGGAGGCCCGCAGGCCCGGGTGCTGGCTAAGCTCCTGGGGGCGCCCAAACTGCTGCCACACCTCTTTCGCTACCTGGGGCGCACCGGAAGATTCCACTCCGTGCATGGAGAGCTCCCCCCACCCCCGGACCCCGAGCGCCCCACCCGCGACGAATTCATCGCGTGGCTCAACAACTTTAAAGTCGCGCCTGTCGTGCCCCGCTCCGCCGACCCTTTTAACGCAGGTTAACCCGCATCTCCCCTAGGCCTCGAGGCCTGCCGCCGAGGCCTGACTTCCTCGCTCCGCTGACCCTCTCGACACCCCTCTTTCAACCCGCGCCCGCTCTCCGTCCCCTGTCACCTACCCTCCCCCCCTCCCCCCAACCCTTGCCCCCGGCCCCCCGTAGATAGTTTACTTAACCTTACCTTACCTTACCTTACCCGCCAGCGCCCGCAGAGGGCCTTTACCATATACCTTACTCCGCAGGCCGCTTATTCTACCTCCACAGGCCCCGCGTCCCTCATTTAATGCGCTCCCGCGCCCCGTCCTTCGAACTCTATGTGGGTTACTGGACATGATTTCGAGGTTTACGGTAGAACGGACATCTTCTTGCGTTACAAAAGTCGATAGTGTAGAAGTATGCCTAACATGTCGTACGCGACGAGGGGCAAATAAAATTGATTAAAAAAAAAAAAAAAAAAAAAAAAAAAAAAAAAAAAAAACTATTGTCGAGCTTGAAGCGTCCTCGGTTGTCCTCAAGAATCAAAGACGTCGGATGGTGGCACTACGCGCTCCGGATTCACATTCTGCGGAGCTGCAGCCTGCAGGACCTGCTGCACGATGGGTAATTTGGACGAAATCTAGAGAAACGCGGAAAATTGCCCTACAGAATCAAATCTGACGGTCTAGCCCCGCCAGTGGACTGCATGGCGACTCGGAGCTTCTTGCATTCAATGGCAAACGTCGGCCGGAAGTCCGTAGTCGGGGTATCTGAGCAGCGGTTCGCCAACGACAAGGAAGTAGAAGGAAGACAAGAGCTACTTCGACGTAAAAGTTCCAATTTGGAAAATTGTTCATAGCTAATCAGTTCATATGAAGTCGAAGAAAACATGGCTACTCGCTATCTGCTCTGACGGGACAGTGTTTATTAGGCAATTCCGGATGCTGCGACAACCATCCGTTGGTCGGTATCTATACTAGCGACGTCTCCGCCACTCACCAGGTTGCCCAAGCTTGTCTGATTCGTGCCACCCAATGTTGAGCTTCATCTCAAGACTCTTGAAGAATCAAATCGCAGGGTGGCGTCGCGACATCGGAATTTGGGGTTTCCGCTTACACCCAAGGCTATACGTGGCTTGGAACACAGAGACTCGAGACAGAAGAGACAACGGGCTGAAACGGGCTGAAACGGGCTCGCAAACTCTGGTTGGAGATATATATTTCCTGGAAACGAAGGGACACCTGGGATACCAAAACTTGACGCACACGACTTCAATACATAACGCTTTTCACGGGTCTGCGCCGCGATCTGCATCTCCACCCTGTGCTGCTAACCCAGCTCGCAACTTCTTGAGCTCCTCTTCGAGCTTCGTTATCTCGTTTTTCAGGATATGCGGTTCATTCAAGCTTCCTGCCGCGGCGAAGAGAGACCGGTCAGTTTCGTCCTTGTCATCATCCTTCCGTATACGCTGGGGATTGGAATTGATCAGGGCCTCCAGCGTCGAGAGATGGGATGAATCGATGAGGGAGCGAACGGTGTTACGGACGGTGGAGGCATCCAACCTTGGATGCTGCTGCGCATGCCGGCCGGGACTGACTTCTTTGAGCTGCGCCTCCAGTTCTTTGCAGAATGCTAGTTCTTGCGGAGCGAGTAACATCAAAGCTTTGTTGACGGTAGCTATAAAAGTTTGGGACGTTTTGGAGAGCGGCAGATGGGTCTCTTTAAAATCTTCGATATCGAATGTGATCAATTCTGTTACTGTCAAGGCAATAGTAAGTCAGCACGAATGACATAGAGACAGACACCCAGACTGACACATACTGTACGAAACGCTGCGTCGCTTGAGCATTGATTTTTCGCTCTTCGTGAGGCCGCCGGTACGAGTTTCATCGAATATCACGTCGTTGAAAGCTGAACAGAGAATGTTACAGTTGGTTCACCCCAAAGATGTCCGAAATCATACATACCGCGCAAGCAGACAGCTATCGACTCGTACCGCTCCACCAGTTCCACCTTCTCGAGCTGGGTTCTCTTGGTGTGCAAACTTAGGTCGATGAACTGAATGCGGTCTTCAGAGCGCTGTCTCTCTAGCTCAGCGACTTTGGCCTGCAAAGTTTCGGTCTCGCGGCGCAGCTCTCGACCGCTATCATGCGGAATAAACCGCTGAATGAATGCGACTCAAGACAGGAAATAATATTCACCTGGCCTTGAGGTTGTCGTGCCGAGTAGCGGGCCTTTCACGGGTGCAGTGAAGGGTCCCATCATCTTGCTCTTCCAATTGCACGGAACGGATCTCCCCCCAACTACTATCTGCGTCAAAGTCCTTCAAATCTGCCGAGTCGAGGGCACGTATTGTGGGGGAATTGATTTGGAGAATGCGATTTGGCCTTCCTGGTGAGACAAGGACCGCCGTGATGCTTGGCATAGTGGTAGCGCAAAGTAGAGGGCGAGATGATGACTGTAAGAAGAGAGAGAAAAAATAGGGGTTCGGATCGGATCCACGGGCAACATGACGTCACCTCCTTACAGCTGTGATTTGTGACTCCCCAAAAAATAATCTAGTTCACATGTAGAAAGACTAGTAAGTACTTAGTAGCCACAGAGACAAAGTGATTTTATCGGTTGGTACATGGCGCGAGCGCACTAGACCTCTGGTCGGATTCAGAGTACAAACATGGACGGGTAGATGGTAAGGAGAGGATTCGTGTATCGGTGGTTATGAGAAAATAGCAGTGGTGTACAAGGGACGTCGAGGTAATGAGCTGGACGAGTCCGCCGTTCCGAATTCGATGGCATGCAATGGAAAGAGGTCGAAAGCGCCGGAGACTCGCGGAGAGCGATAAGTGCGAGTGGAGTCCGGGGAGAGAAAAGAGCGGTATCAGATGAAGGGCATGAGATGGAATAAACAACGACCGACGCGGGGCTGCTCTTCACGGGCGCGGAAAACTTCATCGATATCCATCCATCCCCTACATGCACGACGGACTTCTGCGCCAATCACATCACCTGCTCTTCCTTGCCGCGTTCCAGGAGCAATTCGTCTTCGTCTTGGTGCTTAGGGACCCGAGCTATGTACCTTGGAGTGGGGTCGTCGAATGAGCACTGAATTGCGTATATTTCGCAGGTACCGAGTGCAGGCGCTCCGTGGGTCGTCTTGGTCGGCTCTAGACACTCGCTTGAAAAGAGCGTTACCCTCGGCCGCCCGCGGCCTTAGGGCTCCGGTTTTTCGTGGTATACCAGGCACGCCCGGCTCGGAGCCCCCTACCCTCCCGCACGATCACGCAGATCGTACTCCCAGCACCATTATTCCTCCACCCCATACTCGTCTGCGCGCTCCACAGGCCACCGCCCGTCCGTGCAGTATGGCGGCAATATGTACCCCAGCATCGACGGCCACTGCTTACACCCGATGTACTACGACGAGTACAGTATCGCGGTCGCCGGCAGAACAAGTACGCGCCGTACCCGCAGCCGTACCACAACCAGTCCCCACCCCACGACGGCGGCTCACCGCATTCGGGGTCGAATCATTCGACGCCGCCGCAGATGAACTTCCCCCGACAGATACCGCCGCGTTGGACTACCTCCGGCCTTCCCGCGGGCCTGCGCCCTAGCGCAGCTCGCTCAGCCGGACTTTATGGGCAAGTAGGGTACGCGGGATGGGCACGGTTCGATTTAAGCTGCGCAGGTTCAAAACCTGGTCCCACGTTGCAAATGATTCGCTCGACCACCTGGGCATCAGGAAATTCAAGATCAAAATAATTGCATTTCGACTTGCGCTGTTTCCTGTACTCCTGCTACTCGTCGGTAGATAAGTCCCATGTTCAACCAGACTAAATTTTATCCTACTGAGGCCGCGTTTCAACTTGCCTCTTCATCCTCATTGCGTAATTCAAAAACTCAACTTATGTATCGAAGACAAATCCTTGACTGCTGAGAGCTTCGAAAACTCTCCAGCTCCAACACTCGTGTATCGAGGCCGAGTTTCATCTGGTAGAGGAGCGCACGCAAGCTCCCATGAGCTGGACAGCCGGGAATCACGCGCAGTCCTGCTTTCGGAGTCTAAACCAAGAATGCCCAATTTTGTGGAGAGTACGGCAATCAGCCTTCAGCTTCCGCGACAACGAATGCCGGAACCCTCGTCCTCCAAACGTGCGCGTTCAAGTATGCGCAAAAGCATTTGGCGCAATATATTCATTTCTCCTTCTTCTCGTATTCATACATCGCTCAACAAATAAATAATAGGTTTACACTGGCAGAGGATTGCAAGTAGCAGTACAGCAGCGGGCGATTAAGCGAAGATCTGTACAGATTAATTTCAGGTAACGACGAGAGAGCTTCGTAGCGCGGCAGGACGTACCGTAAAGTGAGCAAGTGAATCAAACGGACAAATACAAAGGCGCCCGGTGAGTTTATTCAGAGCGGGGTTCTGCAAGCAGGTGATATATCAGTGACGCTCTGCAATTAGATAGTGCGACGGAGACTGACCGCGCTCGGGAGCACGTTGTCGGGTTGTAAAACGGGCATGAGGAGGAGTGGTTGCCTCGCCAGCCGCAATGACAGCACTGTGGTCCGTCGCGGTATGCAGACCTCGGAGCGGTGGTAGCGTCGCTCTGGCTGTGCGAGGTGCAGCGTTGAGTGGTGGGCTGCGTAGCGGTGGAGGAAGTGCACATAATGAGAATGAGGAAGGACAAGTAGTGGGGAGTGCGATGGGATGAGTGAAAAGTCGGGAGGCGAAAGAATCAGTGGCGACGATAGCTATTGCAAGTTCGTCCCACCTTTTATAATTTTTGGCGCCACAAAATCGCGGGATGACCCGACGCGTTTTGGGCGATGCGATAATCGTTACGTTGATCAAAGCCTGGACTCTGGACAACAGGAGCTTCTCGCTGGACAGCGGGGAAGCTTTCCCCGCCCACCGACCCAATTGGATCTCGGGTATGACGTCGAGACCAACGAGCTGGTTTTGCGGTTCCACGAAGAAATAATGAAGTGATTAACACTCGGTGTACGAACAGCGCAACATTTGCTGCTGCGGAAAAGAACAAACCTGTGAAAGAGCGGAGGAAGGGGGCTGACATTCATTAGGGCATACAACGAATTCAAAGAAAAACGGGGATGCACGCTGGGCCTTCGTACGCGTGAAGCGTGGTGCTCGTCATAGGCAATCCGCAACTTTCGGGAAGGAAGGGCCACCGCCCACGAGGCTTCTTTTGCCAATTATCGATAGACCACCGACCGGGAACAGACCCTTCCTTTGAGGATTGATGCCGAGATAACCTTTTCGTGTCGGACGCCCAGCGGACGCCATTATACCGGATGATCAGCGGACCCATTGTTTGGATACTTCACTGACGACCTTATCTTCGGTGATGGTGCGGTAAAAGACACCAATGCAACATCCAAGCCGTCGGTCAAAGTCGACATTTAATCTTCAGTGCTTCGTTCCCGGGGAATAGATTCTTGGCCGCCAGGCGAGGTGCCTTGTTGGAGTGTGGGGTAAGGCTTTTTATTGAGAAGCTTCATTTTAAGGAGTGTCTGGCAGCGATCCACAGTGCAGACTTCCAGACAACTAGAACTTCCACCAGCGACTCGAGGGTCCCGAATGCGGTGAGATTCTAGAGGAAGTACCGATAGAGTCGGAGCTGCAGGGTTCGACAGCCATTCGGCCAAGATTTGCGAGATGGAAGTTTTTGGGAAAGAGAAACACCCGGCAATCAAACCCGATTGACAATTGACAGCTTACCATCAATCGATTCCCACGGGATCTCAGCCGCAACGACGTTAGACCGTTTTTTGCAACTCTCCTTCAGGCCCAACCTCACAAAATGTCTTTTGCAGTATTCGTCACAGCGGCGAAGCCCTCAGCAAAGGTAGCCTAATTCACGTCCTTAACTTCCACACATTTGTTGAACGCTCTCGAGGCTCTTAACCGCGCATTTCTCCTCATCCAGGACTTTGAGTTCGGGGAATACCCCGAGGACAGCCGCTGGACACTCATCACCTCTAAACAAGCGCCGTCCGAACTTCCGCCCGCGACGGTGCTCCCCATTCCCGACATCTCAGACAACGCCTTCGCATTGTCTTCCATGACAGAAATCAACACCTTCATTCGCGAGAATGAGGACTTTATGTTCAAAATGGGTGTTTCGTCGGGCGTCTGGCTTATTATCGATCAAAAGGGACTCGAGACATCGACGTGCCTTGTCTGCGAGCAGATCTACAATCCTGGAGAGGACGAAGAAGGGGGTGAGGGCGAGGCCGGCATGACGAGCGAGTTCCGCGCGTGTCGGCTACCGTACGAACACGCTTGGTCAATGATTTGCAACTTGGATATCGCGAATATGAATTTCGAGGAATACGTGGATGAGGGCGCGGGGGAGCAGGAGGACGGGAGCTGGAAGTGGATGTCGTTCGATGCAAGCACCAAGGACACCGAGGAGGAATCAGCAGAAGAAGTCAAAAGAGCGGCAGCGTTGAAGGAGCTGAGGGATGGCGGGTATGCGGATTAAACAAGGGGCTTGCTGTCGCCCTGATCGATGCTTACATTTTCCCGAACAAGCAAAGTTTCATTCACCTAGGTCGCAGATATGAGTAGCTAGGAATAAGAGTGCAACATCAACGAGGGATCTTCTCCCCTCTGCGGGCTAACCAAACCGAGTTTTTCCACGCAGGCCCAATGTGAATCAACATGCCCTTCTCGGCGAGCCCCCGCAAGGCGACAACGATCGGTTCCTTCAAGTTGAGTGACTCGGTGGTGAATCCGCGCGGCCAGATTAATTGGAACGACTCCAGCGCTGACCCTTGATCCCGCATAGTACTACATCTCGACGAGAGTGCTTGTACCATGGGCTGCGTGACATCGAAAGAGGTGTCCACGAATGATAGCGCCCGCAGGAGCGGGAGAAAACCACTATGTTCGGTGCGGTCCAGTGCTGCAAATAAATACTGGAAAAAGCTGCGGTGTGGGCTGTAGAGCTCGATTTCCGTAAGGTTGGGCATGGCGGTGGCGAACCAATCGATCGTGAGCATTGTGATTTTTGTTGCAGTGGAGAAGCGTCGTAATGAGACCGACGAACGCGCGAGAAACGCAAGGAAATTAAGGTTCGCTGGGGGATCCGGTACATCCAGCGAAAGATGGAGCTTTTCTAATGTGGGCAAGCAAAGGAATCGGACGAAGTCAGTTGAGCTGTTGTAGATGAGACACAAAATCCGGAGGTGATTGTGAGTTATGGGGACGGTGTGGAAATGAATAGCTTCTCGGTTGACCGAGCATATGAGTTCCTGGAGGAATGTGGCGCCGTGGATTAAGTCCAGAAACTCGTCTCCAGAAAGAGCGTCACAAGTCACTTTGGATAGTCTCTCGTAGGGTAGAGAGAACATCCTGGGACGTGCTCTATCTCCGTAGGAGAGTTGATGTAGGCGAGGCGCGGTTAGAAATGGTTTTAACGCGCGCATTTCCGATGCGTCACCGGATTCACCCGTGTTGAACGGTAGGGCGAGGGAAAGATTTTCCAGAGCAGGGAACGGCCCAGAAATACTAGCCAGCCGTACAAAATGTGTTTTCTCGAGCTGCAGGCTGATGGTCTGTAGTCGAGGCGCGTGACGCCGAACAATTGCTCTTATCGCCTCCGCCGCGAATCCATCGACGAAGGGAGAGCCTAAAGCGACGCTAAACGAAAGCGAACAAGAGCCGGTGCGGTAAAACCAGTCCACTACGCGTCGTTCCAGTTCAACTTCGTCCAAATCCATGGGTAGGTCGGCCAGAATCAGGTGCAGATGAACCCATAAATGAGGAGTCGATAGGGCGACGTTCCTCCATGTCCGGCAGATACGGAGCAAAAGCAGGGGTGCCAGGGACGCATTAGGTCCATTTTTGGCATCGCTGCTCAGTTCTGGGAGGGGAGGGAGGCAGTGGAGGAAAATCTCCGAAGTGATTTCGTGGGGAAGGGTGAGGACTGGATAAGCCGCGCCATCCATCGCGGGGGATTTGGCACTGAGGACGACCGCTTGTTCGACATCTGCGAGAGGTCTCTGGTCTACACTGACTGTGGACATAGTGGATGAAAGCAAGACGCGCTAGCGGCTTGATAGCCGATATTCGGCCATTGTTTGGCCATTCCCACGCTTGCATCAGTACTTAGCTCGTACCTCGCTTGATAGACGCTTGCATCGCCGACCGGTCATTTGTTGCCTTCCAATTTCCTTCAAGCCTCTGGAGTCGTTGATGGTGCTAGCCAGGCCCAAGTCACTGAATGATAAGTCTCGAAATATCGGGCTGAGGCGGAATCACTTAAAATCACTGCCAGCAGACTGTTTCAACTTCAATTTCAAATGAAATTCATCTCTCTGAAAAGCCTTGGCTCGATTCAAGATTTTCCTATTTGAGGAGGCGGAGGAGGAGTTTAAGCCCAATGAGCGGTCCTAAGTCGAAACAACAGGTACTTAACGTACTACTACTTATTTGCCTCGCGGACAACTTGAAGATGATTATATTATGCGGCGACAGGTCTCTGAAGCTCAAACCTCACCCATTCCACACTGCGGGCTCTTTGAAGCAGTTGCCAATGTATTACCACGATGTCGCGGCGGCTTCCCCATCTGAAGTAAATGACTGCTGATAATTCGGTTTCACCGTCTCCCGGCGTCCGACACGAAGAGATTGACCTCGATCGCGCATAGACCGGTCGCTTGTGGTCGCGACGTCTTTCGTCAACCGTCTGTGAGAAAATGAACTCTGGCCATCTCATCACTATCATAATTATAATACCCGCATTTTCTGGTGCGGCGTTAGGAAAATATTTTTGAGCCGCCGCTCGTCTCGAACCATCGCCGGGGATCCCCTCCAGAAAGGCTCAGATTCAAATGAACCTTCCAGCCGGAAACCTGGGCTAAACTCTAAATTCTTCAGTGTAGTTCAAGTTGGCCTCGCGAACAAAACTATTACCTAGTACTAATCCAAGTTTAAACCTCGACCATTCCACGTTGCCGGATGTTCTTCTTTTCGCCAAAGCGGTGCAAACCATGTCGGTAAGGCGGGGTGCTTTCTCCCGCACTCTTGTCCCAAATATGGGGGTGGCCATTACAGTGAGTCCGCTGATACCCCGATTTCATGGCGTCCGATACACAGGAAAAGTTATCCCTAGCGGTCAGTCTCGGACGAAAATCGTCTCTTCTTCGACAACGAGGCTTCCGGGCGGTCTCGAATACCATATCGGCGGAGGTAATCTTTCTCCTTGGGTGTTCGAAGACGCCTCGTGAACGGAATTTTCATCCCCGGGAGTTGCGGATATCTATGACGAGCAAACGGCATGCCCCAAGAATCCTTCTAAGCAGGGATCGACGTTCTTCTTCCAGAATTCTGTTATGTGCCTTTCCAATGTTTTTTCTGCGGCATCTCCTCCCCTTGATTAATTGTTTTAATTCCATGGCGTCGGGGCGGCGGTCAGTATTTTGGGTACTTTTCACCCATATCCCTATTTTTCGGCCGGAGAACCAACCACAATCCAACTCAGAGCGCTGGCAATCTGGACGTCATACCCGCGATCCGTTTAAAGCGGTGAGCGGGTGAATTATCGCACACCCTGCGAAAGACCGAGAGAAGCCCGCCTTCACTCTTCTGCTAGCCTAGGCCAACGTAACGATCGTTGCATCGCTAAAACAGGTCAAAGCATCCCATGAACCTTTAGCGAGAATATTATAAAGGCTTGGTTGAACGCTGGTTTTTCCCAAATTCAACCACCGACCCACTTTTCTGCGCTCGCACTCATCCTCTCACCATCGCTCTCGCTCATCCTCATCATGTGCATCTCGTCCACCATTTCTCAGTCCACTACTTTGCGCTGTGCCGCACACACCCAGACCTCCATCCCGCGCCCTGCATACCGCGACGGACCCCAATGCTGCCACTGCGGCTGGCGAGGCACTCATTCGTCCTCGTGCCCGTTCTACAACCCCAATACCGCACGCGTGTGTTCGTCTCGGGTAATGTCAGCCTCCTTCACTTGTATTGTCGCAGGGCGTAGCTGACATTTCTTTTCGTACGTAGAACCCCGTTCTGAATGATTTCGTCGCGCTTTTGCCAATGTATTTGTTCGTCTGCTGTCGTAGATGGTCTGTCGTTCACCGCGATCCATTGTGATCGATGCTAAGTCACCCACCCACACAGACCCTCGCTTATCGCTGTCCGGACGCTTACTGTATTTATGTTTCGGGGTGTATGTACGATGAGAGGTCGAGAAAATTGTATTGTAGTACGTGATTGGATTTGAATCCGTCTTGAATTTTTAACGCGCGCGCAAGGGGTGGTGATCGTCAGCCCTGATACCATCGCCTTCCTGGAGAAGTCCTGAAGAAGCAGGATGAAAACAACCAGAGTCAGCACGCAATCGTGCTTTACTAAACGGTGCCTTCGAAGAAGGTGAGATTGCCCGTGCAATCCGGCTGCCAGCTTGTGCATGCGTCAGCCAGCTCAAGGCACGACTCTTGGGGCGCTAGAAATTTTCAGAGTGGTCGCATAATCATGCAGCTAGATCTGTCTTGCCATTATTGGGACAGGTTTTCAACCGTGGGTAAAAATGGTAAGTCAGTATTGAACATGATATTAACGATTTTGTATGTCGTTTGCGCCATTGTTGACTTGGGATAAAGCAGGATGTATATCGAAGTATAAAACAGAAAAGAGGCGAAATACAGTAAGTCTGATATATCATATGAGACATTCCTTTTCCGTTGTTTGAGGCTTCCCGTCGCGGTCAGCGCTCATACCCAAAACTGCGAATCTTTGAGACGACTCTACGGCGCGTAAAAAAATCTACTCAGGCCCTCAACTTCAAACTGGAAGGCTCCGAGTACAGGAAACAACGCCTGGCATGGCTGCGCATATGGGCGAATTATGTACGGCGACGATTATGAGAAGCCCGGCTGGCCACAGCTCTAAGAGTCGGTGTTCCAGAAGTATCTTCGCAAGTTGGCTTCTAGCCGCATGCCTCCATCGATAGCGCACTTCGTTCGTATGACTCTGCGAAGAGGTGCAATATTAATGATATCATTGGGCTATTGTAATGCGCAGGCGCATTCAAATCGGGATACACAGGCACCAAGTTAACTGCAATACGAGTACACTTGTTTTTTCCTACTCATACATGCGATCCTCGGCAAATAAATAAGTGGGGGGTAGTCTACACAAAGCAGGTGCGAATTCGAGAGCTGCGAACGTTCAGGCGGAGATCTACAAAATTAGTGAGTGTTAGGCATTCCGAGAGGACGGAGGCATACTGTAACAAATCTGAAACAAACAAGGAGATGGGCCTTTCAGAGCGGACTCGGAGTTCTTAACAAAATATTAGCAACGCTCTCCGATGACAGTGATGAGACTAACCGGGCACATGTTGTAGGATTATAAAATGGGCACGTAGAGGAGTGGTTGCCTCGCCAGCCGCAATGGCAGCATTGGGGTCCGTCTCGATATGCAGGCTTCGGGATGGAGGTGTCGCTCTCGACTTTTGGCGCACAGCGGCGGGTCGTGGGTTGTGGGGTGGCAGAGGACGAAGTGCACATGGTTAGGATGAATGAGAACGGTAGTATGCGAGAGCGCTGGATGTGCGGGGCTACAGAAAAGTGGAAGGGTGAGTAAATCAGTGCTGACAGCAAAATTCTCATTCCACCTTTTATGATGTTTCGACGAGACCACATGTGGGTCGCGCCGACCGTTACGTGGGAAGCCTAGCCGCGCTCTAGACGCCAAAGATAGGACAGAAGACTGCGAATCGCCCTCACAGCTTCTCACTCGGTGTCGATTATTTTCGTTCAGCTTACCGGGGCAAACGGATCTCGGATGTGACGTCCGAGGTTTCGAGTGGGCTTCAGTGGCTTGCGGTGTATGGCCTTAAAGAACTGAGGGATCGGATGAGCAACAAAATCATCATCACTGCCATGGTAGCGGCCGTGAACGATCCAGAACCAAGGCTTGGCAAGAGCGGCGAGGAATCTCTAACACAAGGGTTGCCTAAATTCCGACACCCGAGTGTCGATCCTTGTCCATACAGCGTGGGGGTGTTAATAGTACTCAGAGATAGCCCGCAACTACCGGTGATGAAAAGGCCGCGACATCTTTGCACGACGCTTCGTTGACATCGAAGTACGAGATTCGGCAGGGGACGAGAATCCAGGCTCAGGCGCGTTTGCAGACTTTATTTTGAGGAATAAGTAGGCCATTCCATCATAGTCTGAATGCGTCGAAATAAGCTATTCTTCTGTCGGACCACCTTACGCCCGACGCTCAGGGACCCGTTAGCGCGCACTTGCTTGAATAATTTAATGAGCATGTGGCGCAATCGGAAATAATCGGGATAAGCCAGAGAGCCATCGCGGGGCGGAAGAAGAACTGCCGAGCCCAGAGTGCGGTATGAGTGAGTTTTAAATTTCAATAATCCGTCCTCCGATACATTTTGCGTGCGAGGCAGGATCCAGTTGCGCCAAGGGGTCCAGAGAAGGCTTCAGGGACTTATCCGAGTGCATCTTGCGCCGATCCACAGTTCCAGATTTCCAAAGCGCGCCGGGAATCGAATGCGCTTGTAATATGCGTCGGTCGGAGTGGTGGCGTCGGTGTCGGAGCCTGCCATGCAGAGACCCAGGAAATTCTGGGCCCATTTCGTGGTGGAAGTTGAAGACAGAAAAATATGGCCCATCAGATCCTGGAGTACGGCAATCCATCAAATCTGATCCGACCATGAGCTACGTGTTCAACTTGGTTTAAACGCTCAAAGTACGTGTTCAATCTTGGTATAAAATCTAATATCTGGGACGCACTCTCCATCCAACCATCATGAAGAAAATCACCCTTGATCGGAATGCAGTCTCGCAAATAACGTATCTCAGCTCCTCTTTTCTCTTTTTCAATCTTCTTGCCCTGGTGGTCAAGCCATCCCCATACCGCCGTCTATTATTTCTTCCTCTTCTGTTAATGTCGCCGTATCTCCTCTCTCTCAGCACAGGATACCCAACTATGGACTATTGCATTGCAACTGCATGGTTCACCTACCTCTTCGCCGCGTCCGACTTCATCCTGCTCACAGACGTCCAGCGCGAGCTCCGCATAATGAAGCCGTCCCAGCGCGCAGACGAGCCTATCGAGCACGCTTCCCTAAGGCGCAGGATAGCGTGGGCCCTCAAGCTCTTTACCAGCACGACCGGAGTCGGCTGGGAACACCAACCCCGTTACCCGCTCCGACCGTCCCCATCAATCCCTCGTCGTATCTTCGTCCGGGATCAACTGCTTCAGGCCCTGCTGACCGGCGCCACTTTTGAGGGCGTTAATTATTACTTCCACACTCGCCACCCCTCGTTGTACGCCGGCGGGCCCAGTCTGACCTCGTTCGGATGGCTGTGGCGCTACCAAACTATCTGGGCATGGAGTGTGCCCTTGGCCGCGTCCTCAATCTGTGTGCAATCGCTCTCTGCTGCCTACTCCGTCGGGACCGGCGCATCGGGTCCAGAAGACTGGCCCCCCTTCATGGGCTCGTTCGCACTTGCCTGGAGTGTGCGCAACTTCTGGGGCCGCACCTGGCATCAGAGCATGCGTCGGGTGCGTTCGTGGCGTTTGAGTTTAACTTGAAGTAATAATCTATCGAACCAACCACCATCCACAGTTCCTCTCGGCGCACGGCAAATTTGTCGCTCATAAGATGCTCCGGCTGCAGCCGGGCACGAAGGCGTCTGCCTACGCCCAGCTTTACGTGGCGTTCCTCGTCTCCGGCACCATGCACTATCTCCCCGAGTACATGGCGCTGCGCCACTGGGGCGGCGGCGCGCTGTGGTTCTTCCTCCTCCAGGCCGTGGCGATCACAGTGGAGGAATGCGCCCAGGGTGTGGGGCGGTGGCTTGGGATTACAGGGGGCTGGAAGTGCAAGCTTGTTGGGTATTTTTGGGTCTGGTCCTGGTTTGCGTTCTGCCTTCCGATCTGGCAGGATCCTCTCTTGCATACCGGGGTGTTTGAGGAGGTGCGATATAGTGTAATTGCAATTATGCGAGAACGCCGCGCAATGAATGTCTCGGCCCAATATTAATGAGGTTTGTCGGTTTTCCTTTTCATTAGCTGGTTTTTGTCTCGTTCTAAATACTCTATGAAGCATGTGGCTCGCTGTGACTTTGTTTATGAATTCTGTCGCTAGTCTATCGACAAGCTTATGTTCATAAACAGGCTGGTTTCGAACCTACAGATATTCTGTATTCCAGATCACGGTGAGTGGATTTAGCTCTTCCCGCAGTCGCTCGTAGCGCATGTTGAACGAACGCGGGCGAGTCAAAGGACGAAAGAGTCTGACAGTTTCTGAAAGAGACAGACTGAACTTCTTCTGTCTGGCGCATCAAAAATGAGATATGGATCACAGGGGCATTTTTGTCAAGGCCACAGAACTAATGGTACAATTGAAGGAGACCCAGCTTTTAACTACACAGCGACCTTGGCCGCAAGGAAATCGGTCCACTCCTTTTCCCCCCAGGAGCTGGAGATCTCATTAGCGACGAGGCCGTCCCAAAGCACCGTCGGGGAGACGTGGATTCCGTTCTGGCGCGAGAACTTGACTGTGATATGGCGTGAGTATACGCCAGATCACGCAAGCAAGACTATCGCCTACTGGTATACTTCAAATCATCAGTGACCGCATTTCCTCCGTTGGGGCTGCTCTTCAACGCCAGCAGATCCGAGAAATTCGCGACCGCGTTTGCAGGGACGACTTCTGCCGCGAGGGCGGTGAGCTTCTCGCGGATTTGGAGCGGGGTGAGAGTCGAAGTGGGGATATCGAAGTATTCACCCTGGCGCTTGAACAAAGCCAGAGAGAAAGGCCAGAAGGAGTCGGGGGAGACGCGGGCGGCCTAGAATAATGTGCGATTAGCTTTGATTTCGGGAGAAACGAGAGAGAACGAACGGCGAGACCGGCTTCGTGCACAAAGGTTGAAGCGGCGTGCCAGGGCTGAACTTGGGGCCTGAAGATGACCTTGACCTTTTGGTGGTATTTTCCGTTCGGGCCAAGCAAGGGCACCAGGACGCTGTCTATAGCGAGGGCAAGCTTGGCACTACATGCAACTTGTTTGAGATTGAGTCGATAATTCTGCACGTAATATGTTACCTGAAAGGGCAGACATAATCGACTGAAGAGGGTGAGTGACATAATCTACAGTTCAATTCGTGGACCTACGGAAGATGTCGAGAGTGTGGGGTGCTTCGAAGGTTCCAGCAATAACCAAGGGACGGAGACTGGGTTGGAGGGCCATTGGAGTCAAGTTTCTGATTCAAATATTGTACTTGGACTCGTTTTATACTGTTCAGGAGGGGTCACGTACAGGCTTACTGTGTTTTGTCTTTTAGAAATCGAGTCGGAAGGTAAGCGGAAGGAAGCGCGAATCCGCGTACATAAGCTATGGCCGAAACAGGAAACTCGGAACTCCGGACCGGATATTGATTGGATATCACGCGTACACATCTGCCTCATCCCCCTCCACCTAGGTTTTCGCGTCGCGTCGCGGCTTATTCTTTCGATCGCAACCTTGGACTGGTCCCCTTCGTTTGCACTGTAATTGTAACACTTTCAGGGCTTCAAATTGACAGCAATAATCCCTATGGACTTTACGACCTTCTTGACCCAAATCAACGATGCGCTCAATGCTGAAAATGGACCAAATCTAGCGTATCTGCTGCGTCCGACAAGCCCCCATGGAAAGCAACTTGTAAAGGGGTTTCGTTCACCCACGGTGGGCGCGATACTTGTCAATAGAATCTGCATTTGACGTGTTTTCAGCCTGCCACACTTGCACACTTCAAGGGAAGCATTATGAGTCCCTGGGATGAAATTGCAATCCAGTATGTTCTAATATGCACCCATATCGCACGTCTGCGGCCTGGGGAGGCCTTCAAGGAGCAGTCCCAGCTTGTTTCGTACGTCTTGCATGTCCGGACCCACTATTGTATTTGTGACGGTCGCAATAGCTTATTCTTCCGATTTTTCATTGAGAATAGAGGGTGGACGCTGCCCGCGCTTTTCTCCATCCTGCGCGACCTGCGAGATTTGGCCCACGACGTACGCACTTTTGCTATTCTCCGACCGTATTCTAACGTACGCCTGAAGGCCGACTGGCATGCAAAGGTGCACAGCGAACAAAGCGAATGCATGGTGGAAGCAGCGCGGATTGTAGCCAAGGCTTTCTCCAACTGCATGACCGACAGGTATTACATCTGGCGCTTCACAAAACGGATGAATGACAAGAGACAGAAACTCACCTGCAGAGGAATCGCGAAAATGGGGCGTATACTACGTCGTCGGGCTCGCCATGAAATGCTACTTCAAAGTGTGTTGTTCACTTTTGTTTGCCATGTATTCACAAGCGGCAGGTCAAACGAATATCCTTGACGAAAAATATCATCAAAGTGCTGGATAACAACGCCGATATTCCTGCACTAGAACTCTACCCGCGTTCGCACCAGGTACACGAACCTCTCCTCGACCCTTGCACCCTGCTGATCTCTTTCAAGGTCACCTACCGGTACTACCTGGGTATGCTGAGTTTCCTGAATGAGGAGTACGCCAAGGTGTGTCGCGCTGCTCTGCCTGCCTGCTGTAACTAACGCTCAAGCAGGCAGAACAAGAGCTGACTCTCGCATTCTACCACTGCCACATCGCCGCGCACGAGAACCAAGCGTATACCTTCCTCGTCCTCGTCCTACTCTGTTTTGACATTACCCCACAGGCGTATCCTCGCCTACCTCATCCCCCTTCGTATCCTCCGCGGGCACCTCCCCTCCGAAGAGCTCCTCCATCGTTTCCCGATCCTTGCGGACGTCTTCGTTCCCTTCGTCAACGCCATCCGCAGCGGGGACATCGCCGGCTTCGACCGCGCACTCGAGGACCGCGAGCTGCGCCTCATCGAACTCAATCTCCTTCTCACCATCGAGAAGGCGCGCGAGCTCTGCTTGCGCGGGCTCTTCCGGCGCGTGTGGGTGCCTTATCTCCTTGCCCTGTCTGCACTTTCGCTGACCACTCACTAACAACCCTCAGATGGGTCGCGTCCGCCAAGGGCACGCGCATCCCGCTGTCGATGTTCCGCAGCGCGCTAACGATATCCGGGATCAAGGTCAGCATCGAAGAGGCCGAGTGCCTTGTCGCGAATATGGTGTACAAGGGCTTCATGCGCGGGTACATCAGCCACGAGAAGCAGATGGTCGTGCTTGCGTCGGCGAATGCGTTCCCGCGGCTGGCAGATCGGCCGACACCATTCGCATTGATGTAGTTGTTGCTTTGCGCGAATGGATGGCATATTTGATTCGATGCAGCTGAACTCCCCAAGTCTCTAAGTTCTTGACTACATGATCATACACCATTTTGGGAGCGGATCAGAAATATCAAGCCCAAAACGGACGTTTTGATTGGTCACATAGGGGCTACCCAGAAAAGCACTGCCGTCAATTTATTGGCCCAGTTCACATGCCCACCTCCAAGACGTTTCACTTCTTGAGCTAGTCATATAGACACCCACAATTCAATGAATGCGAGTATGTATGAGACTGCATAAACGACTGTTGTACAATTCATTATTTTTGCATTTTACTTGCGAGTATCAAAGGCCGCTAGGGACGTACACCAAGCTTAAAGCTTGAAGCATAGAATGAAGAGAAACATAATCGAAAATTTCAAAGGCGGAAATGCAAATCACACGAGCGTCTTCGTGTCCCGCTGGTACCCCATGGCCACGGGCGAGGGCGCCTGCACCTCCATCACGATCGTCTGCGGCGCGCCCGTCCGCACACCCATGACAAGCGACGGGCCAAGCGCCTGAAAATCGAGGCGGTGGCCGATTTTGAAGGCGTCCGACTTCCACACGCGTTGGTACACGTGTGCGTCCACCGCGGGAGATTGCGATGGCGCGGCGCCATCGGGGGGAAGGGCGCGTGTTTTGAGCCACACGCGCAAGCGGTGCGAGGCGCCGGCGGGGGCAGAGCGCACGGGGATAGTGTATATAAGGAAGGCGACGCGCCGCGGGTCGCCGTCGACGCGCAGACGCAGGTCGTTCATCAGGATTTTGCCTACGCCGTTGGCGGTGTACTCCATCGTGTAGCGGAAATATCGGTCGCCGAGCGAGTGCCACCTGCCCAAGCATTAGCAAGAGGGGAAGGAAGAAAGCAGGGAGATGAAACGCACCGAATGATAAATTGCACCCGCGCGCGCCCGACGACAGCGTCGTACACCTGCGAGTCCACACCACTCGCCAGCCGCAGATTCGCAAACGACGCGTCCGCGACAGACCCAAAGTCCGGCTCAGCACCAACCCACAGCTCATCCTCGCCCAAGACGCGGTGGTCCACCCCTCCGGCGCGCAGCCACACCCGCAGCGAGTACAGACATCCCGCCGGCACGACGTTATTCTTCCCCGGGAAGAGACTACGCGATGGAGTTAATTACGATTATACGACAACGATAAAAACTCAGGCACACTCACAAAATCGTAAAATCCAGCGTCCGCGGGTCGATGGAGAGTTCCAGCTCGACGGGATCGCCTATCGGCCGCTCGACGTCGTCCGCCTTGAGCGAAAGGCGTAAAGTATACGTCCCGGGCGTTGGTTTCCCGTTCTCGGGCTCGACTCTGATGGTTATCATTATCAGCGTCCCGACCTCAAACCTGATACGCGCGCAACTCACGAGATAAAAAAGGTGAGCGGTGCGCCGCCCGCGCGCATGGTGTACGTGTAGAGATATCGTTCGGGGCGCAGCCGCAGGGGCCGGAGCGGGGCCGTTGGAGGCAGTCGCGGTGCTCGCAAGGGTGTCCCGGCGCGGCGCACGTTCTGCTGATGTTGGGGTAAGGAGAAGGAACGCAGTGGCGGCGTGCATCGCGGCGCATCGAAGGGCGAGTCCCATTGCACACCGTGTCCACTGCTGCTCCCACTGGAAGCACTTCCGCTACCGCTCGCGCTGCTGGATGTGGCGCCGCTGCTCGCAGTTGCAACCGTATTGCTATCCAGTCCCGATTGTCAGCTGATCATCCCACGTAATAAAACGAAGACACACCTCCGTCGGACACTTATTCGAGTCGCGGCGTTGTAATCTGGGCACACCTCTTCGTCTTCGTCATTGTCGTAGGAGTAGTGCCTCTCGAGGGACATGAGAGGCGATCGTAAGATGGAGAGGGAGATGCAACGAGAGCATACTAGTCTTAATCGCACTGCGGAACAGGTAGGCAGTGCGTAATCTACCCCGGACAGATGTAGCAGATCCTGACAGTGATATAGCTGATCCACGACCGGTGCTTTCGCTTGCTTTCGGGTACTTTGATCACCGGAGTTTCTGCATGCTCTTTGTGACCCGCGTGAGCGTAGAAAACACATAGAAGCACATAAAAATACCTTCTTGTCTCACAGCGAAAGATTTGCGTAGGCGTGTATTTGTTGGCCTCCTGGATAATACGTCAGCTTTCGGCGCTCAATTGCTGCAAGAGAGCAGAACATGAAAAGACCTCACTGACAGATAGGCGTCCGCTCGTCGTTCCCGGAGAGTACACACATAAAACCAGTGGGTTGATGAGATAGACCACGGCGCCAATCTCTGCTCGCCATCTCATCCGAATCCCCTTGTCTGTGATGTACCGGAGTCAGTCTCAGAGCAAAGACACGACGAGTAAAAGGAAACGCACCTTATTACTCGTAGCGCCCCCTTTCCAACGCCTTCCGTACCCGAGTCGGCACGATCCCAGTCGCATACTGCGTCTGCACTTTGGTCGCCATCACCCTCATCCCCGATAGCCCATTCCCCTCAGGACACACCTCCACGCGCCATACCCCCGTCCTCGCGTGCAGAAGGTCCTTTTGTATGATCGAGGCGAGGTCCGCCCCCTCCTGACAAAAGTCGCGTAGGGCTGTGAGCACGCGGAAAGCCCAGCGCACGTTGGGCGAGGGGTCCCAAGGCTGAACGGGGGTGTTTGTCAAGGACGGGCTGGTAGTACCGAAAGCGGGATCCTCCCAGGGCATGCGGCCCGCCGCAGCAGCAGCAACGGCCGCGGGGAGCGAGTCCGTGGGAATGGAGCGCGTACTGTGGAGGACGCCCGACTCGTCGAGGAGGCCAAGGTAAAGTTGGTGGATGCCCAACAGCTCGGCGCGGATGTACCACTCCTTGAGCATCTTCGCGCTGACGCTGTGCAGGTAGTCGTCAGTCGTAGGTGCACTTTTGGGGAGAATGAAGGGAGCTCACTTGTATTTGCCCGCAGTAATAGTGCGCGTGACGAAGTTCATGTAGGACTTCGGGAGTCGCGGGTCGTTAGCTACAGTGATGCAGTCGACGATGCCTGGCATGATCAGATTTAAACCGCCAATCTTGCGAGCGACAACGGAATGCAGGTTGTGCAGTGCGTGCCCTTCGCGGGGTGTTTGACGCACAATTCTTTGGGAACAAGCGCGGGCAAAGGCGACCCTGAAGGCGCATTGGCGCGTTAATGATAATTTTGGATCGGAGAAAAAAACGGACCGATAGAATGCATTTCGGTTGACCACGGGCCTGTGAAACGCGTCAACATGACGAAGAGAATATGAAAAATCAGCGGCGTACTCCTCAATCGCCTCCAGGAAAAGCACGCCTTGGACAAAGCACGCATAAAACGCTGAATTGTGCGGGAACATGAGCCTGTTGCGGGGTTAGAAGAACTAACGCACCCCCCGAGTACCCTGACGCGCCTTTTAATCACAGCGCTGCTCGCTACCACGTCTGCTTGAAGCAATTCGCTGAGGCCCTTCGGGGTATCCAGAAACACACTCAGCATCTGTGCAAGATGGGGTCTGAGGCCAATGTAGGGTCTATTCCACTTCCACGTCTGGTTGCAATCCACCGGCAGCGAGGGCTTATTGAATCGACGCAGTGCACGGGAGACGTCGAGGGAGACGTCGATTGTCTCTTCATTTTGTTTCACTGCATAACGGGAGACGTGCCGTGGGGGCCCGAGCCATGCTTGGGGGGAATTAGACAAAGTCGTGAGCGGTGCCGCCTCGGCCAGGAGGAGCACGGCGCCGTCGACCTCCGTACGTCTTCTGGCGACTAGAACGGGGGGAGGAGAGCGGATGAGCTTGCGGGAGGCCGACGGCGGCGCAAGAGTGCATATTAGGCGCGAAAAAATTGAATCAAACGGAGCCATCCGTCGACTTTAGTTTGGTTGGTCGTGGTTCATGCTCAAATTTGCTGCGTTACAGGCGTGACGGTCACCGCCGCAATTCTCGAGCGATATGCCGTTCGGCGGCGAGTCTGTCAATTTCCGGAGAGAGTTCAGATGAGTGGGCTGAAAGTGGATGCCATTTCCAAGGGCTTCGCTGGCCTCCGTTTTCGCAAGGAACTCCTGACAAATTCCGGAAAGGACGGTCAGTGGCAATACTCGTCAAATTTCAATCGGCTTTCATTATTCAGAGGGTGTAGAGGAGGGACAAAATTAAATCGGGAGAACCACTTCGAAAAGAACCAGTGGTGAATCCTAGCTTGTCAATGTCATGAGGTTTACCTCGGACAAGCCGCTGGGGAGTCCTTAGGATTCTGAAGGAACCCAGAAGGTATTCCGAGGCCAGATGGTCCAAAAATTCTGCCAGTCTTAGGGTCGATATGAGGGTCAAAGCTTGCTGCTGAGTCTCGAGCGCGGCGGCTTGATGGTGGCGTGAAGCAAAGAGAGGAGCATCACGTGAATGTGACACGACGCGTCTTGCATTCAAGATTCAAACTCCGCGATTCTTCGCGGTTTAAATACGTTCAACGTTGATTTGTATGGTGCGCGCCGTGGTACGCGCGTTCAACGCACTGTCGCCGGCCGACTTACCACAAGTGCCGATGGTGCCGACTTCGGATCAATTTCTGTCGTGTTCAAGTTACATTCCGTCGGAACACCCGCTGGACAAGTCGGCGTTAGGCAATTTCTGCACCCAACATATGCTGCTTACTGCCGGGACTCTCCCGCGTTCGAGTATATAAAGCGGCGGAAAGAACTTCAAGTGCCATCCACCATGAAACTTCTTCTCTCATTCACGTTCCTTCTCGCGGCTCTGGCCTCTGCCACAGACATTGAAACCTCTCTTAAAAGTGCCGGAATAAAAGTCGTCGGTCCCACAGATCCAGCATACGCGACGGACATCTTCGACTGTATGTGCAACTGTGAAGATGGCTGCTAAAGACTCAACTGTCTTTCTTCATAGATAACCTCAGATTTCATTACCAGCCAGCCCTTATCGCGTACCCCACCAATGCCGCCCAAGTTTCAAAAGTAGTCAAAGCCGGCACGACATTCAACCTTCCTGTAACTGCTCGGAGCGGCGGCGTAGAAAACCCTCAACTCAAATTTAAATCTCTCGCTTGACGTCCTTCCTTACAGCACAGCTTCATCGCCAACGCCCTCGGCGATGGAAGACTCGTCGTCGATCTTAGTCTCATGAAGAATATCACGGTTTTGCAGAACGGGGCGACGGTAGAGGCACACATTGGCGCCGGGAACAGACTGGGAGACATCGCGTTGGCACTCAACGAACATGGTCGCGCCATACCGCATGGTAAGTCACGCAAATATTCGCTCGTGTAGGTGAATTAACTTCGCAGGTCTCTATGCTTATGTGGGGATTGGGGGCCATGGCGGTAGGTCTTTGTTTAAGAAGTCGAGACTGTCCTTGACCATCTGGTCGTCTGGTATTTAGGACACGGCGGTTACGGCCTGACCTCGAGGCTCTGGGGCCTCAATCTCGACAGAATCATTGAGGTTGAGGTGGTTTTGGCGAACGGAACGGTAACGAACGCATCGCTAACCACAAATCCTGACTTGTTCTGGGTGAGATTTACATTTTAAACCGCGCTCCTAGTTGTCTTAGCTTTTCAACCAGGGAATCCGTGGCTCATCCAGTTCATTCGGCATCGTCACCGACATCGTATACGATACTCTCCCTCGACCCGACTACGCCATTGCCTTCGAGTACGTGTGGAACCTGGACTACACGACGGCAGCCCAGGCCATCAGCGACTATCAGGTCTTCGTCAACAATATCCCACAAGAGCTCGGCCTTGCAGTCGAGTGGAACCGCGGCAACGCGAGCGGGTTTGTTACTCTTGAGTTTGGTGGAGCCTGGTATGGCGCGGAAGGCCAAGTCGAGAGCGTGTTGCAGCCGTTTCTCAGCAAGCTGCCCACCCCGAGCTTCGGTTCCTTGCTCGGTAACGGAACGTGGATCGATAATATCGCGACGCTGGCCCAAGGCCCACTGGACACGTCTTTGGCCCCCGATACAAATGCGACCTTTTACGTCAAGTCTCTCGTCACGCCGCAGGAGGCGCCGATGGACGATAACACGCTCCTGCAGTTTATGAAATATCTGGCGACGGAGGGATTTTCAACCCCGCTGGTAAGTAAAGTAGTACTTTATTGACTGTGCGATGTTTACCTGACCATCTGCAGGATTGGTTCGTCCAGATCGGACTGTACGGCGGAAACGCGTCTGCCATAAACGCTGTACCGCAGGATGCGACGGGTTACACGCATCGGGACTCGATGTTCACGATGCAGATTCAAGTTACCCAAGTACCGGTCGTCACCGAAGCCGGATTTTCGTTCGTCGAAGGTATGTGCTCGTGTACTGCCTCAGCTGACATTTTTCTGACTCTGTGAAGGTGTCGCCGACACCATCACGGGCAATATGCCGCCCGACTGGGACTACGGGTCGTACCTGAACTACATCGATGACCGGCTGGTGGATTGTGAGTCGACCGACACCTCCACTTATTTGCACTCATCGCGCTGCAATCTCAGGGCAACATCGCTATTATGGGGTTGATTATCCTCGTTTACAGGCGCTCAAGAGGAGCTATGATCCTACCAACCTGTTCCGCTTCCCCAAGTCCATCGAGCTTTGAAGACTCATTAAGCATTATTTTTACTAGGACCACAAATAGTGATATACATGATCCATAAGACGCGTCGAATCGCGGTTGAGACGCGTTGGATACTGAATAAAACGCGGTACCAAAGTACCAACACTTTCGGAACGGCCGGGCCGAGACATACGCGAAAAGCCGAGACATCGGCTAACACTATGACACTGGCTAGGCTCTCAGCCTCTCTTTGCTCTTTAGCATAAGTATCTTGCGTGAAATCTGAAGACAATCGTTCAGATCACGTATACTAGCAAGCGACGCTTTGCAACCCAACCACTTACAGCTCATTAGCTTTCTGCGTTTCTCGGATGCGATTCGTACCAAATTCGTACCCATATTGCCAAAGCCCCACAATTCGCCGCGGGTAATTTATTGCGATCCTCAGGGCCAAGTCTCACCGGCTGCCCCAACGAGATGCCCTCGTTGCCGGCGAAGTCCTTTTTCCCCCGTGCCAGCAAGTTTTCAGGAGTTCTCAAATGGTTCCATGTGTTAGCAGTATTCGACGCATGTGGAACTCGAGATGCCGAAGTCAGTGACCTTCCACGGTTTTTTTCTTCTAACTTTTCGAGTGTTCTTAGCAAGTTCAAAAAAAATCCCGGTACACACAACTATACTCAATGGGGTAGTATGCATATTACATCCCCTAACCTTCCCCTATCCCTGAAACGTCTGCGTCAGCAGGCCGGCTCCAAGTTCAAGCCCAGATTCCTAAGTCAAATTCTCGTGGGGTGGCTCCAGGTACCATTGAGCTTGTCCTTCACTGACGATGTCGGTCGCCCATCCCTCAGACTTCATCCCGCAGCTCGTTACATGGTCAACACTCAGCATATTTGCGACCTGGAGCCTAGTCGTTTTGTTGGTCGTAACACTATTCCTGCAGGGTCCGACTGCCAACTCGACTCTCATCAACCTCGAGTTCATCTTTATTATCGCTTCCAGCACGAGTAGTGTCTTGATATGGACAGGCCACGCTCTAGATCCGGAGCCTCCATTTGCGCTCTGTCTCTTCAACGCTTCGGCGACCATGGCCAATACGCCACTCATGGCGGGCGCAGCAGTGACTATCGTGATCAAAATATGGGGTACGGCCATGATGTTTTGGCACCCCCGATGTAGACCTGCGATGGTGTGGATCATCTGGCCACCATTTGTACGTTTCTCGCTCTCGAACTGACTCCTGATGCTCAATGGCCAGCAGTTGGTCCTCCTCCCCTTCCTCCTGGCCATTCCAATATTCATCGCTGGAGTCGTTGTGGGTAGTTCATTTTTTGAACCAGAATAACTCTCATGTTGGTGCAAAGATTGGTCTTGAAAACCGGACAGCAGTTTTCCGAGGATCCCCGTTCTACTGCGTAGTAAATTCGGATCCAGTGTGAGTATAGTTCCTTTTTCGAAATGTCTTCTGCAAATAATTACGCGTACTTAGGCAAACAACCTCAGTTCTGCTTGGTGCGGTGTTTACATTTACCTCATTGGTACTGGCCTCCTGGACGGCTATCAAGTTGCTAGGAACTAGGCGGCGCGCCGGTTCACGGCTCACCGACGATTCGAATCTTTCTTACGCATTTGCCTTGCGTGTTGTTCTTTTTTCGGTATTCGTTGGCGCCGCCTTTGTGTGAGTTGAACACTCTAGATATATTTATTTGGCTCAGTGTGGTGCGCCGTTCATAGGTCCGGGATCGTCGCCCTTACATCCTCATTCGACGCGGTCATACCTGACATTATAGTTGCTTCATGTGGCGTCGGAGCTTTTTTCATCTTCGCTTCCTCCAGGGTAGACCCCATACGCGTCCCGTGAAACACATTTCTGACCGTCTCATCCTAGCCCATATTGCGCTTCGTCTTCTTCTGCCAACGCGAGCCTTCAAGTCGCAGCTATACGCCATCGACTACTACGACGTTCAGTTGGCGCTCAAGACCGACAAATCCTCCACAGGAATTTACCTTGGCTTCAATAACGACTCAAACTGGGGCGAAACCGCCGATAACTCACAACACTAGTTTTCCGGACTCACAGATTACTCGCGTCGTGGAGATGCCTGAAATCAAATATCCTTGGGAGACAAGCTCTCTAGGACCTATGCCAGGCGGCACCAAGGAAACACTTTGAGTTTGTTGTTTATGTATTAATCTAGGCCCCGGGAAGCTGCACCAAGGGGTTGTCCGGAAAATTCGTCCAATTTGACCTCAAAAACCTGACTTTCAGAGCCTCAAAAACCTGAAATCGGACAAGGATCATCACGGGTCACGGTGTTACCTACTGCTGCAGAAAATGTCACAAAACACACAAATTATGCGAAAATTTGGGCGCATCGACTCAAAATCACTTTCTGAGTTTGCGAGGATGCTCTACTTGGATGCCATAGCGAACACCAGAGAGTCTGGAGATATTCTTGAGATTTTGTTCAAATTCTGGTCCCGGAGCTCTCAAAAACCTGAAATCCGGACAAGGTTTGGTGAATTTTGGCCTCAAAAACCTGAGTTTCAGACAAGGAAATGGCCGATTTTGGACCTCAAAAACCTGAAATTTCGGACAACCCCTTGGTATAGCTTCCCGGGGCCTATTAATCTACATCGAATTGTCTGTCGAAATACTGTATCTAACTATTACTGAGAAAGAGATTTTGGTCCTGCAACTCCAATACTCTCGCTGGATTCCTCTTCAAGCTTCGAAGGAGGCCGTTCCAAAATCCGCAACTGGAACTCTCGTATGCCTGAGGTTCATCATCGTTTCGAGTTGCCTCCGCTGTCACATGTCATCTCTCCAACAGATTTTGACAGTTCGAATGTCGCGTTTGTCAGCAACGAAGGAACGAAGATGCAGGCATCCCTAAATGCCAAACCGGAGACCTCGACCGTGATCTAGCGCATCTCAAGGTCGTTCTGACTTCTCTGAGCCTCACGTTCCCTGTGTTCTCAAGAACTCCACACAACTTTCTCAACATCCCTCCGGCTCTCAAGCTCAACATCCGCCGCTTGCACGTTCCTGCAGCCCTCAAGGGCCGCATGCGACCTGGATCAAACCAGTGTTCCCACGGTTGCAAATTTGACCGGTCATATGGAATCACGCAATCTCGAATGAATAATACAGCCAACTGTTCTCAGCGCCTTTCTTCACAAATTCGATAGGCAAACACGAGATGCCTCACATTTAATAGGTCTGGACATTTTGATGTTACGCCGATCTCGAAACCGAAATTCTCCGATGCAGAAGCGTTCTGTGCATGAATCATTAAATCCTACTTGGAAGATTCCTTGACTACGCGCTTGAATGATAGATCCGACCACTTGGCCGCGAGAAGTGAACCGCAGAATTACGATAACACTCCGATCCACTTGCAGTTCCAAGGCATGCTTTCATGCCGAATATCGATATTCCCCCTGCTGCTAATAATGAACAGTGTCTCACGAGTCAGGTTTCATCGCAGTCATACACAATGGGAGCATGGATCTTCCGCTGCATGTCTCAACGCAGCTCTCCCCGAGGTTGCGAGGAGTGAACCAAAGGTTCAAACGTTCACGACAAGCGTCTTCAACTTCAGTTAATTTGTCGCCTCTTCAAACTCTCCAAGCACCTCAGTTACAGTATTTTGATTGCCAGGCGCCAATAAATGTAGATTCGTAACTGCCTACACTTAACGCGAAATCCTTACTCCCTCAAAAGCCGACGTGTTTGATGGGCACTGCGTCACGACACCGCGAGAAATTTGATCCCAACTTTATCTCAAACCTTTGCGAACCCTTGCCTCAAATTTCAGTGTGGCTCGACAAGGATCGCTATGCCACCCCGCAAACCATCCACGGCCGATGAAATCACTCGTCTCGCAGCCCAGATGAGAGTCGCTGACCCCAACCGCGATAACGGCGCCTTTTCGTCGCTCACCACCAACGATGCGATGGCTTGGATCATGGGACTGGGCCACATAAACGAGATCGATCCAAGAATGAAGTCTGCGCGGAATCCGAAAGAGCAGCGCGAGATTGCCATGGAGAATCTACGTCTAGCCCTCTGGGATGTCCAAAGGTGGCCGCCGCGTCGCAGAATTGCTTCACACTCTGATCCTAGTGTATAGATTTGACTACCTTTTCCCCAACAATGCTTACTCGAAGACACCCAATTTTAAGATCTCTCGCCTCCAGTCTTGGCCGAATTGGAAAAAAACCGCACCCGGAGCTGCGCGCTGGTGGTATGGGGTTGCAGAAATTAGATGGCTTCAAAGACGCCGAGAGGTTGAAATCGTACGTGTGCGAGCATGAATTGTGCCTAAACAAACTTAAAAAGTTTCATAACCAGATACGTCTGGACTCATTTTCAACTCACGGCCTTCACTCAAGCACAAATGGTCCAGATGGGTCCGGCCAAAGGGGATTTCGGGGATTGGATTGGCGTCAAACAGATCATGGGCCACGCCGGTCTCGATCTTACTGCAGAAGGTTCGAATGCCTCCGCTTTTCGCTCTCGCCTCCTAATTTCTCCCCAAGGTGGACTCCAAGTACCGTTCCTCGTGTATTTCAACAAGGATATTCTCCTGATCATGGAAGTCCTCGACATCAAGCGCATACCATGGCCAGAGCCAGGGCCCAAGGCTAGTTCATTCAATTATCAATCTGAAACCCAGTTCTATATTGCGCTCGTCTACATCAGTTCCTTCTCGCACTCCAGGAGAGCCAAGAGGTGAAGTTCGGCACTGCTCCCAACGGTGCGCGCTCAGGTTAAAGTCGAGGGTCTGATCTCACTCCGAACAGCTCCACTGGTTCCAATGCTCCAGACACCGAAAATACCCCTCGTCTCGGTTCGCTATACGTATATGGAGGGACGCCCCAAGGTAGATATCGCTATACTAATGAAAAACCTCTCCTAACGATTGAGCAGGGAGGATCTCAGTTCTTGGCCCATCTAGAGTCCCGCCTGCGCGAGACCCTGCCGTCGGGTATGTCAGACGACGATGTGCGCGTTGAATTCGAAAAACACCTCACGTCGGGTGAGGAAATGCCGGAGGAGCACGTCCGCATGTTCGCACGGCTTCTCTCTTATAACGCGGATCTCGTGGATAAGGAGTGGGCGGACGACGAGCAGTCGCATTGGAACATATCCACCGAGGCCAAGAAAGAGACGCGTGTGAGCTTCTTCGTTCCATGCTTGCGTCCCCGGTTCGAGTAAGTGCCATACATACTATTCTGCCTGCCTACTTGACGGGATTTCGACCTTTGCAGTGTAGTGGAAGAAATCGAGACGGGAAGTCCGGTCACTTTGTATGAGCAGTGTGCAAACTGCAAGAAGGATGCAAAAACCATGTGTGGATCGTAAGTGTTGTTCACTTTTGCGCGGTTGAATTCTCGAACATTTTCGTGCTTTGAAGATGTAGGGCAGTGGTGCGTATTTTTATTTTTATTTGGACGAAAGCGGTCCTTGAATCTCGTATTCTTCTAGTCGTATTGCTGCACGGACTGCGCCAAGGCGCAGTGGCCGGTTCATAAACTCGACTGCAAAATCTCGAAGAAAATAGCGAGCGATCCTTCATCTCTTCCCAAGGACACGCTCTACCTCCCGGCCCGCGCGTACATACAATGGGTCGCCGACTTTGGCTTTGCAAATGAACAAGAAATCGTCAAAATGGGCGGGCCCTCTGTCGATGAGCCCCCGCGTAACCAATATGGGCCTGAACGCTTCATTTGTCGCGCGCTGCTGTCTCACGCCGGCAAGGGCCAGTGGGATCCGCACCAGGCCAAAATGGTGTACTACGATCAGGGCGAGGGAACCGCGTTCCTCTATGACCGGCGCCGAAGCGTAATTATGCGCGTTGGTCCACAGGAGCCAGGCAAGGCGCTTGTGCACGGCGTCGTCTTGCCTTTCCACGCAGCCGGGTATCAGCAGTTTGCGGAAGTTGTCCGGAAACATGGGATACAGGGTCAGTTGTTGTTCGTCTGGGTGCGGAGGGTTGGAGATTGTATCGAAGTGGAGTAAGACAACTCGATTCGGTTCATAGTTGACAATGACTGACCTTGCATGCGCAGCTTGAAGGATATTCCAGACCAACGTGGAATTCGGTGGGAATGATTGTCTTGCGTTGATTATATAATTTTTTCTTGCCTTGCCTCAGTAACAATTCCATGTTTTCGCTCGCGACCAGAAGTTCGCTGCACTTCTCCCAAACCCTCTATTCGCGTCGTTAACGCTTCGCCAACCACTCTTCACTACCCATCTTGTTCGCGCGCTGGGGTTGAACTAGCCATAGTGAGACCTTTCTTCCACCAGTATTTGGTAAAGGAGGGTTCTGACGAGTGTTTCCTGTATCTGTTGTTGGTTCGAAAAGGAACAAAGAGTTTCATTGGTGTTGAAGGGTATATTCTTTGCAGTCTAAAACTCAGTTGAACTAGATAACCCGGAAGGTCCCGGCGTCCTCAACGGAACAACGCGCGTCAGTGCACACCTAACAATAAAACAAAATTGAGGAAAACAAACCGAAACCGTTTGTACACTAGCTGGATAAATACATTGTGCATGATACAGTGTCGATTGCAATTGCGTTTTTTATCTGTCCTGTTGTCCGTGAATCCTTCCACCAACTATTCCTCCTCTTCCTCCTCAAACGACCCCCCGAGCCAAAACACTCTCCAATCCGTCAGGCCCTTTCGACACCACCCATATATCCCCTGCTCGCGCCGAAGGCGCGCTACCGCTTCCTCCGTATCCGTGCTGTCCCACGACCGCCCCGACGCGTCACTCACAGCGCGCTGCAGCAGCGGCGTATTCGCGAATCCATTCTGATGTGGGTCGTCCCAGTGCCCACCGGGACACAAGAACCCCGTCTCTCCGCCGGCGTCCTCCTCCACGCGCACGGGTAACCCATCCTCAGCGTGCGCCTTCCCCTTCCCCTTCCCGCTCGACGCGCCGGCTGAGCTAGCACCGACTCCCAGGGCCGCAAGCGGCACCTCCACGACCTCCACGCTCCCCTCCCCCAGCGCCGTCAGCTGCAGCACCCCATTCCCCACTCTCGGCGTCACATTTGCCGGCGCCACGCGCCATGCAAAAACAGCGAGCGGCGCGACCTGCGTCGACGGCAGCGGGCACGGCACGACGTGTGTCGCAGGCCCGCGCGTGAGCACGTACACGTTTCGTGACGGGGAAGTGTTTGAAGCCGGTAGCTCGCAGCGCACGGGCGGGAGCCAACGGCTGTGTGGACCACCGCCGTTGTTGCTGGCGTGGGCGTCGCCGGGGCCAGAAACATGCCGCCGCCGCAGACTGCCGGGTCCAGGGCTCGCAGATGGGGTACGCGAATGTGATTGCCCGTACCCGGACCCGTGAGGATGCGGATGCGGCGCAAGCGTCGTCGTATCCTCAAAGAGTTCCATCTCACCCACCGCCGAGTCCGCCAGGCGTATCCACCCCGCCTTCTTCTCAAACACGACGAAGATACTCAGCTGCGTGCCGTAGTTCGTCGTCGTATTCGTGTAATTCGCATTTGTATTTGAATTTGGCAGCAGGGCGGAAGAGGAAGAGAAGGACGCGGCGCGCACAGTGCCACTGGTGGTGTGGCTGCCCGAGCGCCTATGTCGGCTGTGCACGTCCGTCGGACTGCGCGCGACATCTTGCACGGACTGCTGGAAGAAGCAGATCCTCTTGGGCTGCAGCGGCGTGTAAAATTCCTGGCGGTAAGATATCAGCCGTGGCTTCTCCTTTCCGAATAGTAGTAAGGATCTGCGTACCTTGACGAACCGAAACGCCCTCTCCCCCACGGGTGTCTCATACAACAATATCATCCCCTTGGTCCCAACAGCAAGGAACTGTCCCGGGCTCCCCGTCCTCGCGCCCTCCTCTCTTGTCCACAGTGCAAACATCAACACTGACGTATTGACCAACCGCGAGCCAGCGGCCGCGAGCGGCACAAAGTCGCGCGACCACCGTAGCGGAAGGTCATCGATCACCTCCCAGCTCGACTCGTCCGAGTTCGCACGATGCGGCGGGGGCGGAGTGCGCACGGGTATGGAGCCAACGGCGAGAGAGGATTGAGGTGAGAGGAGGGATGGGTATGACGGCTCGTGGGCGCCGAGGTTGGGGTTAGAGTTAGACGAGGACGAGGAGGATTGTGTGGGGACGAGCGACTTGAGGCCCCGTGCGATACTGCTTGTCGGGCGGTGCTTCTTCGGAGTGGTCTGCTGCGCGGTGAACGTGCCGAGGTTAAGAGGGTGGGCGCCCTATGGACCATGACCGTTAGATTGTTAAAGGATATCAGGGGGCACACACCTTGTTCGCGACGGCCCACTTAGCGAGGCTGAGGAGGGAGGCGAGGTTGTACATGCGCACAGTGCGCGCGCTCTCCGCAAGCGGCGACTCGGGCTCCGGGCCGACGAGCATCAACACGACGCCGCTCGCATTCTCGAGCTCCAGTATCGACATCTGAAATACGCTAAGCACAGAAATGAATAAATACGCGAGCAGTGTGATGAAGTCGAAAGTACACACCTCTCCCCAGTCCAAATCGCGCGCACCGCCGCGTCTTCGGGCCCCTTCATCTCAATGCCGCCCTTGTCGTCCCAATCCTGCGGGTACATATCTAACACGGCCAGTCCCTCGTCGGTGCCCAGAAGTAACAGTCGTTCTCCGTGCAGCGGAAGGAGGCAGCGAATAGGTGTAGTAGAGTGGGGAAGAAAGCGCGACCCAAAGTGGTGTAATTTGAGGTGTGAGGGGCGGAGGAGATTGCTCACTGCGGGGAGTGGGGGGTAGCGGTGGGGATGGGGGCTCGGAGAGGGTGGAGAGGCGGAGGTTTTGGGTTTGGACGGAGAGGCGCGCGACGGTGGGAGTTGGGGGTTCTGGGTCGAATTCGTCCTGCGAATGTGTTAATAGATGAACCCAAAGTACATTGAGCAGCGCAAGGAGAACTAGAGAACAAGGCCCTCTTGCCCAAGAAAGCCGTACTCAGCGAGAAATCAAGCCAAACTGGATGGAGAAATTCCGGCCTGATTTCCTCTGGCCTTCGATATGACAAGTTAAATCCCCTCCCAGGCAAGACGTGGACTCCAGATGATTTCTGGCACGAAATTCCAGTTTTCGATCGACCACATCGGTATCGAAGGCAAAAAGTCGGCCTTTTAGGCCCAAGAGCGCAAGAGGAGTGTCGCCAGTACAAGCATCTTGTTGCAGGGTTGAAACTCGATCTTGCATAAATGCCACCACGCGCAATAGTCCCCGCGCACCAGCGTAATATACAGACACGCACCATTTCCTCATTTCCCCACCCGCGCTCTCGTCTCCGTGCACGCTCCTCCGGCGTAATCGTCAGATACCGCTCCGCCGCGCTGTCGTTCGCCCATAAAATAAAAATCACGATACTTGCTCGATGATATACTGACTCACCGCTTCTCTATCCACCCTCTCCATCGGCCGAATCTAAATAAAAGGGCGAAATTAGCATGAGATTGAAAACGGTTGTTTCTGGACACATCAGAGTGCCTCCAAGAGATTTAAGACACAGTAAAGTGCTGCCAAAGACCGCAGCTTCGTCCTGGGCTTGCTACGGGCGTGTAACTGTTGCCAGCACTGCAGAAACTGCCCTGAGCAGCCCTACGCCCCTTGATTCATTCGCACAAGGACCACAGAACAAAACCACGCTTGATTTATCGGTGCAAACCACGGAAAGCGATACCAACCTGGAATTAGGACCCTCTTGAGCAGCGAGATCGTCGTAAGTCGGTAGATCGTCGTCGACTAGCGTCGGCGGGAATCGATCCTGCTCAATGGGCTTCTCCATTGACGACTATTCCAGACCTGAGTATGTATTCTGTGGTCCTGGAGATGGTGGTCAAGACCGGAAGTGGCAGTATTTATTGTTGATTTGCGGAGATGTTGCACAGCCAAAGTGTCTAATTGGTCGACGATCGCGTCAAGCTCCTTCTGAGCCTCTGATCATGAAGCTTGACAGACAATGTATACGAGTCGCTCACAAAACGGATGCGGAAAGTAACGATGCAACTGAACGGTCTCATCAATTGATACTGTATGCTTTCAAAAAATCCGAGTATACGGAGGACACGGAAGCACAAGTATCGGACGGCTTAAGAGATTACAATCTAGCAGTGCTATGCACTGCGAAGATGAAAAACTTTTGTCCAGCGCAGCAAAAGCACTGCAATGATCATGATTGACAACCGCGAGCGCCCGTCCAAGTCCGAGTGTACGCCGGACGAATGCGCGGCGGTCATGTAGTGTGACTCAAGACTGAGACAGAGAGAAGTTGTCTTCATGGGACGACGAAATTTCCGAAGGCCGAACGTTCCGGAATGAATCAGCCGCGGGACAGGATTTATGTGTGGAGCGAAGTACCATGAAACGGTGTATGGACGCCGCTAAACGAGATGATTTGCGTCGTCGACGTTATGCCGCTGTTTGGGAGGCGCCGTACAGTTTTCCGCTCATCACCGGTGTCGAACGGGAATAGCATAGAACAAGAGATTGGGGAACAGGGCCGGGTAGATTTTTATGCTTGCGTTTTGGTTCATGACTGGGAGAGCTTCAGGTGCAGACGAAGGCGTTTGAAGAAGAACCTCAGCACAACGTGAGGCTAGTTTGGATTCCAGGCGGCGTCAAACCGGGTATTGAGATATAGAAATCAGATACAGAGGGTAGGGCAGATTTTGCCAACGACATGGTTTAGTTGCGGATTTCGAGAATCAGCAAGACGGGCGTTGGACGCCGAGTATGTACTTGAGGACTGCCAGTTTCTCAGCGACGATCAAAATCTAACCAAAACCACAGGAAACTAGAGGGTTGCTAGAGGGAGAGGGGAAACGAATTGATGCAATCACGAGGAGCATCTGATTGACCTGGGAATTTCCGAGTTGGTTTTTTCTTCTTTGGAGCGTTTAACTTTGGGACGACGAAACTCAGTGTGCAGAAGCATTCCAAAGCTAATTATCCGGCTTCGGATTCTGTTTCTCTACTTACACTGGTCACAGACAGAATGGTGTTCACTGGCAAACGTCAAGTTCGTTCATCGCCAAAAGGTGTTGGTGGTTGCGGGCGACAATAACGTCTTTGCCGAAGCTAAGGCTTATTCGAGTCGCTAAACACTCAGGTAACCAACTTGAGCAGCTTCCCGAAATCGGGTCTGTGTTTAGAGTCAGGGGATGAAGCCAACCAAAATGAGTTGGACATGACTGACGTTCCCAGCCCAGTAACTGCGTCCCAACCTTTCGTTGCCTGTGGATGAAGGGTAAATATGGAAAGACGAGTGAGGGAAAGACGAGTGAGGGATGAAAAAGGCACGCACGTTGAATCCCTCGGTACCACATCTTGTTCATCCATTTATTTAGCTCGAGTGCACGACCATAGAAAGAGAACTCACCCAGGATTATGTCCGGTCGTTATATCATTGAATCCACTGACCGCCTTGGAATATAGCAACGGGTTTAGGAACCCAAGGGAAGGAAGACCTTTCTTCAGCCGGCCATCGTTGAGCAGGGCGACGAAGCCTACACATCAGATCAATGCTGTACATATAGCGGAAGGGTGGACGGCGGACTAACCGATGAACGTAGGCGATGAGGCAGACGTCCCTCCGATGCTGAACGGTTTGCCACCGATGAACACCCGGAAGAAGTCGGATTGAGCCGCGACGTCGGGGATGCCCTGCAATAATAAGTAAGAAGACGAGCGCGGGTGTTCATTGCGGAGCGTACTCGTCCGTTGGGATTAAACAATCCGCTGTAGGTGCCTTTGGGGAGTGCTTTCAGGAAGCCCTTGACGGCCTCGTCCTGGTAGCTAGAGCCCACGGATCACTATGACACGCCAAGTCGAATATAGTGACAAAACCATACGCGGGTCGTGCAAAATAATTGCTGAAACCTCCACCGCTGAACGACACTGCCCGTTCAGGGAAGAACACGGTTCCACCGACAGCGGTAATGCTAGGTGGGCATGATGAGTAAAGGAGATTGAATTCAAGATTCAACTTACAATGGGCAAGACGCTGGGAACCCTGTGGAGTTGGTTCAGCAAAGCAGACGGGGAAATTCAATCGCAGAAAGATTGACCAGGGATGAATTGCGTCTGAAGAAAAATGTAAGGAAATAAATATGAGGACTCGCAGGAGAAGCAGACGTGCTCTGTTTTGGCCGTCATTGGTCAGACACTCTTGGGTTGCTGGATCCGGGTCGCCGTCTCCAACTCCACCATCTAAATGCGCAGTTCAAAACGGGTCGGGAGGTTTGGGAGGATTTTACGGACCACCAGAAGAAGCTGTGAGCGAGACTCCTCGAGCACCTATATTGTGTGTCAATTAGAATTTATTCGACTGACGAATCTCGAAATCATACCCAATTGAGCAAACCCGGCACAAGCCCGCCGCGCGAAGCTTTCTGGAACTGCGTGAGAGTGAGTGGGAGAGAAAAACACATTTGGAAGAAGACAAGGGTACCAGTTTGTTCGTCATCTCCATACGAGGTGGAAATTGCCAACGGGGGATTCGGATGGCTCAGGATAAAATCGAGCCACTGCCGTGAAACAGAGTCAGTCCAGTTGTGCACATTCGAACCACAATTCCACTGACATCGGTGTAGGGTTCATTCGTGTCTGTCGGGGTGCCGCTATCGGGGATGAAAGGAGGGCTACCTGAAGTACGAGTGAGCGATATAAATACCTCTCCAGAAAGCTAAACTCAATAATTACCCGCCGTGGAATAAAACGTCGACGGAACAGGGAAGCTCAACCCAAACGCAAACTGGACATCGAGGTTCGCCTCGCCTCCTGCGTCATCGGGGTCCTGCGGGTCCAGGCCGCCTTGGAGGCAATTTAAACACACAGAATAAGACTCGAGAAAACAATAGCTTACCTGCCACGGAAATAAAGTTGAACGTTGAGTTCGCGGCCGCTGCAGCAGGCACCTGGTCAGCATAGAAAGTCTGCAAGTCTGCCCGATTGGCAAATTCGCCCAAATAGCCTGTGATACCAACAGAGTTCCCGACGTGCGCGGACGGGGTATAATTCACGGCATTGTAAATCTCTTTTAAGCAAGTAATCGTGATTGTGGTATTGCAGCTGGCGTCAACAGTGACTCCAGTGGCCAAGTCGACGATCGGGGGTGAATGTTGAGACTGAATCTGGCTGTCTGCTGCAGTGACAGAGTGAATGGTGGACTTGAGCTTCCTGAACGTTCCGAACATGGTCGTAGGTTGAATGAGGTCGACATGCTCCAGGAGATTCTTGGGGAGGCTGTAACTTGTCGTCCGGACAATGTACTCGCCGCTGGCAGTATGCTTCCAGATGTGGTATTTCTGATGACAGAAGGCGCAATTATTGAGAACTGTGATGCAAAAATCTCGGGATGAAGTAACTTGCCGTATCAAGCATGGTTTCCACGACTGAAACTGGCACTTTGATAGTGAGCCAATCTCCAGCGGGAGAGCGACTGATGTCGCCTTCGCCGATCCCATGCGATGAGAGCCAATCGGTAACCGAGTCGACGCTCTCTGGATGAGGAGCGACGAGCTCCTCGACCTCTTCCTTGGTCAGATGCGCGCCGTAACGTTCGTGGTATGGATCGCTGATTGCATAGAGCTGCTCTTCCAAAGCGCGGAAGTTGGACTGCGGCAGCGCAATGCGTAACTTGATGATATGGTCTGGCGGAGCAGGTCCAAAGATCGTCCAGCCCCGTGGTGGGACCACTGCTTCCTTGACCTGGTGCTCGCAGTCCTTTGAGGGCAAGGCCAAGGCGAGAATAGCCAGCGGCAGAAGAGATACCACAGAGTTGAGCCACATCGTTGCGCAGAGACTGTCGGAAGTCGGCTGGCCAGACAGTCGAGACCTTTATACCGTCGAGACTTACTTGTAACTTGAAGTCCATGCGGTCGTGGTTCGTAGAAGCGCTAAAATTCACATGGACATGTTGAGAAGAACCTTGCCAGTGGGAGAACCATGATTGAAGGCGGCAAGATACGTTGGGCACCGGCTCATTGATCCGCTTTGATGTTTTCTCCCACGGTTGGAACTGCAGAACTGCAAACGACCCATGAACAAAAATGGATACGCAGGACTGGGGTTTAACCGTAGAGCTCAATCCAAGTTTGTGCAGCAGTCCAACAGCGGACAAAATATACGCCGCGGGTGCTGGGAACGATTATAATATTACAGTGTACATGTACGTTGAGACCCGCAAAGCGGCAAACAATTCTTCTTCGGTAGATATAGTCCATGGAACACATTCTAAGGGACTTCATCTGCGGACCGTAGCGAGCCGTCTGTGATTGGGGTTGAAGAGGGAAACAACTCAAGTAAACCAAGAAGTACTGTGGAGTATATTAGCTCGATTCTTCTTTGCTCCATGTCCTCTGTCACTGCCACTGCCGGCCTGAACAGTCCCCACCGAACGCTCGCAGAACCTCATGGACTGGCTTCTTACTTTTGGCTTCAAGTCCATTCATCGCATTGTCGTAATTTAATTCGACTCAATCAATTCTCAAATGATAAGCGCAGCTCACGTCCAGCTGTCAGCAGTCTCCAATGAGTTTCCATTCAAAACCTATGATGAGTATCACATTGAACAATGCGCATGTCTGTTATCTTACATGTGCCTTAGGGCTGGACTCTTAGGCTCAAAACGGACCCGCAAGCGATTATTTGGCCGAATTCTTTAATTTGCTAAACCGCGCATTGACAAATGATCGAGAGTTCCTGCAAGCACTGAAATTGTCCAGCAATCTGCCGTACATCAATGGAGCATTCGTCACCGCATTGTCTTCGAGATCAGTAGCATCCGACGGAAGAGCGAAGCTGCGATCTTTCCGCCAGACCTGGCCCTGGGAACTGCCAGTCATCAAATAAAGCAAGCGGCCCCCACGGGAAATATTGCTGTCGCCCTCAAGAAATTGACTGAAGACGGAATGGAAGTTTATATTGGTATGAGTCGTTGGTGTCCCCCAGGGTTAGATCTGACTTTCTCCTCAGGTCATTAGAATCACACTGTCAAAAAGAGTTTGTATGCTTTTGAAACGAAGAATATTTGCAGAGATCTAAATCCTTTATAACAGGCGGGAAAATGCAAGGCTCATCAACGACCTCTTACACGGGCCTCTGCTCGACTTGGTTCCCGGAAGTAAATGAATCACAATACTAGTTCACAAATAATTGACGAAGAAATTGGTTCAAAATAAGCCGTGTCGGCAGCTATTGATGAAGATCAGATGGCGGGATCTGATTAACTTGTTTTTGCCCAGAACTTGGGCCATAACCACGATGGCCCACGAGCATTGGACAGACTAAAAGTGTTTCTCGTGGAAACAGGTGGTTGTTATATCCATGCACCCCTGCCTCCGACAATCACTCCAGTCCTTACGGCTCCGGTTGCACTCTGACCTCAGAGCGCCAGAACATTAGGGACGGTCAGAGTAGGCGATTATCGCCGATTCTGACGTCGATTCCGATGTTGATTCTGCGCCGATTCTCGAATTAATAATCGTGCGAGAATCGCCCCAGAATCGTTCAATTCTGACCACCCCGATTCTGAAACCGATTCTTGCCAAAGTCTCGTAACATAATTGATAGCAAGAGGCAAGAATCGTAATCGTAATCAAAAATTGTTGTCGAATCGACTCCAGAGTCGATTCGACGATTCTGGCCGATTCCAATTTTCCGACGATTCTCGTGATTCTCTCACGGATAAACAATTCGAGGATCGTCTCAGAATCGGACCGACAATCGGCGTCAGAATCGGCGATAATCGCCTACTCTGACCGTCCCTATTGGAACACCGGAGACGTTTTGAACAATTCCTCCACATCGGAACTCATGGCAAGACACCATCCCATACATTCCTTACTCATCTTATGTTCTCCGCCTTCTTACTTATTGTTCTTCATTGATCCTTTTGTGTAATCCTGCCGGCTTACATCGGCCCGATCAAGCTTACGTACATTAGTTGTTCTTTGTCTTTAGCCACCTCGTCGTCGTCTCTCTCGTAGCTCGCTAGCTTCGTCGCTCGCTCGCTGCCCAATATACCGTGGTCTTGTTGATCTTGGTGTGATTGGTCCTTTCAGTGTTTCCTGCTGGCAGCAGGCTTCCATTTTGTCACCTGACGTCTTCCTCCCCTTTCAGACTTACCTTTATTGTTATGTACCAATAGACAATATTTTGTGTGCCGTCGAGGAAGTATCCCTTGGCTTTGAAGGGTTATTTCAGTGACTTGGAAGTGAGACAGGCAAGTTTCGGGCCCTATCCCATGCTCTACAATCTTCATTCCGCTTGTGCCACCCTCTTTGCCACTATGGGCAAAGTGGCAGGCACATGTTGCAACCGCACAATGCATCGGAAGAACCCTGACAATACCTGCGCCGCGACCCATCTCACCGAGTTTCGCGAACTTTCTATCAAAGTCTACACAGCCATTGACAAGGAGAATAATTGAAGAGCCTGTAGCCTCATTTCTGTGGCATGACCTTGGTACCGACCTCCCACATTGGCTACAGTAGCTCATTCCAGACGACTGAAATGTAGTCTCTCATAGACAGACTCGGACACTACAGCATACATAAGCTCGTGCCTCGCATGTTGTAACGGAAATGTAATTTTTGCGCTGTATTTTCTGTGCGGGAAATTTTATAAACAGATGTTCAAAAAGAGAAGACCAACCTGCACTCTGTTTGCATCAGCGCTGTACTACTTTTCAACACCCGCGCGGACTTTCGAATTGTAGTATCGGATCGAGATCCCGCGTCGGCCGGATATCGCCGGAGTTATTATTTTCTCTTACTTCTATGATCCGATGATTCCGATCTTCTGTCCCTAGCTGTCCCTCCATGCTTGCGACGCCTCTTTGTTGCTCGAGCGTGGTCGTTCACAGTGTTACCTACGCTTTGCGATGGGACAGAATGGCGCCTACTGCTGCAGTGACACTGCGGCGTCGCGGTCAAGGCTTCAAAAAAAAAACTTTTGAAAAACAAAGATTGCCCGACTCGCATTGTCAAGATCCTCCTACTGCCGCGCAATCCCGGGCGCAGTTGTTTCCCAGTACACTCTGGCCTAGTCTGTTCTCCATCTGGATGCCTCTGTAGTCCTTCTTCAAGCCCCTTGAGATTCTATCACCGTCGGCTTTTAGTAGGTTTAGGGCCTTCAGGGTCACTTGGGTGTTCTGCCAGTGAAAATTCCCAGCCGACGCAAACAAGCAGATCATTCAGGACCAGCCCCTGCTCTATGTGCTATCCTTGTGAACTCTCCGCCGGTAGTGCTGTAGGCGAAAGCTTTCAATCTCCTGCTGAGAACTTCTTGCCCCGCTCTCGGCATTTTGTCCCGACTTTGTATTTCCCCATGCTGCCGTCGACGTTCATGCGACTATCTGACAAGGACAGGCCTCAACGGTCAATTGCCATCGGCCACCGCTGCCACAACTCTCCTGGTTGTCGCCTTCAGGTTGGACAACGAAGGCCCAAATAGTGTCCATCGTCTCTCCTGGAATCTCCATGCCGCGCGAGAACAGCGATCGCAGTTATTCCTATTCGTCCTCATCTTCTCACTCGACGGGGTCGGAACGCCGAAGGGACCGAGAATAACTGTCGGTCGTCGTTCTATCACCGAAGACTCTGGTCCGTCGGCGTCATTCTCCATGGCATTGGCCACAATTTGAAGCAGCGGCCGCGCCAATTTTCCGCCGATCTACCCTCTTACCTTCCCACGAAACGTGTTTAAAAAAAGAAACATGCGCGATCCTCATGCCGGACGAAATTAAATTATGCCAAAAAATGTGTCAGTTTGAAAAAAAAATCCTAGTCTATCCTACATAGTTATATAACTCCTCCTCATCGTCGCCACCGCATAAGTTTCTCGTGTGCGTTGATCAATGGTGGAGAATAATTGACTGTGCGAAATTCGTTACGCGGACCGTCATCGCGTGACGTCGATTTCAGTTCTTGCCCTCTTCCACGTTCCTCGACCTCCTCGCCGCCGCCGCCGCCGACGACGATGAGCTTCTTTGGGCGGCTGCCAGCGTCCATGAGCCTCGCCCTCCTCTCCCTCCTACTTTTTCGCCCTGTCCTGGCAGACCCTGCAACGCTCCCCTTTGAGGACTGTTTCACCGGAAATGTATCTGCAAAACTCACCGTAGACCAAGTATACGGCCAGGTCTTGACCAGTGCGGAGCTGGGGACATACCTCAACCTCACCGTGATAGGCAACAGCGCGCAGCAAATTGTTGCCTCTGCAGACTCAAGCTCAAGCCTCGGTGAGTAAAGCCCGCGGGACTGTATTTTTGTATCTACGACCTGGCTTGAGCCTATTTCGCCTCTGGAGTTCCCTCTGGCGTGCTGTGGCACCTGGGCAGTGGGAGGGAAACGGGGGAAACGACGGCACGCGAGCATAATCATAGTGCGAGTTATTACTGCTCGCACTATACTTGGGCCAGGAACCTGGAATACTTGGCCACGAATTGAAGCTCACAGTGACCCATGCGGTACCTTCCTGGGATTGGTTTACACGTTACTTTTGGCACCGTTGCAGCTTACTTTTCTGTTGACGTTTTTATAATACTTGCACTATTCCACGAAACCTTGGGCCACAACATTTTACTGACCGAAACACAACAGCCACGCTCTTCACGACGACCTCGGTGCTCACGTTGAATGTGTGGACAAACAGCACATTTCTCTGCGCCTCTCTACGACCTCCCTCGCCTCTCCAACCACTCAACAGCACCAGCACCAGCTACTACTGTCCAATCGAAGCAGGTCCATTCGCCCTATCCTCTGCTATCCCTTGGGGAACCAGTCGTCCTCTGACGACTCTCACTACTCGTATACGAGCGGTGGACCCATTCAGCAAAGAACTGCTATGTCTTACGGTCAACACCACCCCGCTCAATCCCTCCGGCCGCCTTTCGCCGTACGGCATCGCCCGCGCCATCTTCTGGGCTACTGTGTCACTCGCCATACTCTACTGGCTTGTAGTCGGCACCGCACGCGTCGTGTCCGCGTGGGGGAGGGGCATAAGTCGTCCCGGACGTTCCTTGTGGGCTCGCGCACAGAGCGCCGGCTTCATCGTCGCTAGCGCCATCAGTGGCGAGCGCTTTGCGACCTCGCCGGCTCTGATGCGTTTCAGCACGCCCTGTCTGCGCGACGTGCTGTTTCACACTCAGTGGTGCGCTGCTCTCGCCATGGTCGCCGTTCAATGGCCCGCCTTTGCCTGTGGGTCCAGCTTTTTTTTTATGCTCGTCTAGACTCACTCGTCTCAGATCCTCTGTTGGCGCAGACCGCGTGGGCTACTCTGAGCTACAGTAATTCCTCTCCTCTTTTGTCCTTCGTCTTGCTAATTTGTTTACTACAGATATCACGCTGACAAACAAAGTGCATTGGAACCCGCTGTACACTTTGCCCTTCAACCCCTCGTCCGACTTCAGCGACCAGCTCGCTGATCCAACATCGTCGCTGTACATCAACCCCAATGTCCCTAACCTCTTGTTCACGTTGCCATCCAACGCGACTGCAGGCATGTCGATGTTCGCATACACCATTGGTGTTCAACCGCAGGACCTCTTCAAGATCTGCATCGTCCTCTTCCTCGGCATTGTCGCCGCCACTATCGTCATCTCCTTCATCGTATGGTTCCTCGACCTCATCGGGAGCCTCATCAGCGGCGCTACCCTGCACCACCCCGGCCGCCGCGCTCGCAGCCCGGGACCCAAGGAGCTCGAAACCGCCGCCAGCGCTGACGAGACCAAGGCCGCGATGTTCCGCCCCGCCTCGCGCCTGACGCTCTCCGGCGCCGGCGCTGGCCTCAGCCTCGGCTCCAGCACGCTCACGCGCAAGCCGTGGTACCGCATCCGCACCGGGATCAGCTCGTTCCACGGGAGCGTCCTCCACGGGAACCTCGTGCGCATCCTCGTGCTGTTCCACCTCCCGCTCACGATCTTCGCCGCGTACGAGATGACGCAGCCCGCAGATATCGTCGCGGTGCGTACGCGCGCGCTCGCGGCGCTGTCGTTTGCCGTCCTCAGCGTCCTCATCCCCGTGATTCTGGTGGTGCGGGTGACGATGACGACGACGAACAAGCTGTATGACGAGACGCGCACACTGCTTGCGCTGGGGCCGTTGTATAACCACTACCGTCATGGAAGCCAGCTCTTTGCGAGTTTGCTGTTTGCGACGAATTTGGTGTTTGGGGTGGTTATTGGGGTGGGGCAGAAGAGCGGGACGGCGCAGGCGGTGGTGATACTCGTTGTGGAGGTTGCGGCGGCGCTGGTGACGAGCATCTGGCTGCCATGGGGAAGCGGGGCCAGTATGGGCCTCATTAGTTTCCTGTTCTGTGTCGCGCGTATCGTCGTGGCCGTGCTGTTGGTCATCCTCACACCGGCGGTGGGTTTATCTCGCCCGTCTGTCAGTCTCTATGCTCATTCCTGGTGATAGATATCCATCGGAGACGGGTCTGGCGCCTGGGTAGCGTACGGGATTCTCGTCATCCTCGCGCTGGTCTACCTCGCTCTCGTGCTCATGCTGCTCATTAAAATCGTTGAGGCCGCCGTCCGCATCGTTGGGCGCGTCGGCTTCGACCGCAGCAATCACAGCGTCGACAGTGGGCTGCTCGGTGCCTGTGGGTTACTCGGTTGCTGTGGGTCGCGGAAACGACGGATGCCACGCAACCGCGCTGGTGGTGCTCGCCAAGGACGCGCCCGCGGCTACGCCTCTCCAAATGCGCGCACTTCAGACACCTCGTCAACGTACGCCCCGCCGGCTGCGCTTGGTACGGACTCCAAGAAGGACTCGATTCACTCGCAACAGCCTCCGTCCGTCCTGCGTCCCGAGCACGCGCTGCGGCCGTACCGCGAAGACAGCGACGACGAGAGTGGATACATCATGGGCGCGTGGCAACCATTCCCGCGACCGGGGTACGTGCCCGTGAATGATCCGACACCGCCGCTCGCTGCTCCTGTACCATCGTCCGGATTTTCGCGCGTGGGCGGCGGACGTGCACACATCGACGCGCCGTATGCCGCGATTGCGCCGGGGGAGTCAACGCCGACACTCGAGTGGCCGGCCATGGACGCGGAGGAGGAGGCGCCGCCGGTGTCGACAGTGGTAGGGCGGCAAAGCCCCGAGACGGTGCCCGCGGGCGCGGCGGTCACAGCGGGGCCGAGTGGGGTGCCACGGGGTGCGATGCTGCCCCACATGCGCACCAAATCGCAGACAGCGATCATTGAGGATGCACCGATGCTCGGGGCGTCGTCGTCACGTCCGCCGTCGCGTGCGAATGTGCTCCAGCAGCAGCAGATGGACGACGATGACGACGAGTCGGAGGTAGGGCAAAGACGGAAGAAGCCGTGGTATCACATTCGGCGGCATCGACCGCACAGCGAGGGGACACCGCCGCCGTCGTCGTACCCGCCCCAGGCGGACGCGGAGCAAGCGGCGGCGGCGACCGCGGACGTACCTGCGGGGCGCTCGTTCGTGGTGATCCGCAAGCCGCAAGTGTCGCCCGCGCGCTCGCAGCAGCTGTCTACTGCATCCAGTCCCACACCGACGCGAGGCTCATACCGGACGAACAACAGTTCGGGCGCTGATGCGCGAGCATCGAGTGCGACGTCTTAGAATTATTCCTTCCTGCCCTCCGTCTTCGGTCTGATGGATTTATTTGGATCATGTACTCATTCACTCAGTTCGGCATGGACAACACATACACTTGATTGTTTCTTGATTGAACTCACCTCACTATTAGCACACCCATTAATTACTACATCTGCACGGACACTTTCCAGACCACTGCTCTGTTGTTGCTATGACCTCTCATGACGAAAATCTGTGCGCAATGTACATGTATCTGTCCGACACGCGCGGCGTCCAGGATCCGCAAAACTTGAAACTATAAGAATGTTGCCGGACTGCAGCGCGGTAATCAATGTTTCGGTGAGGTATGGTGGGCTGCTGAGCAATTTCACTGCTCGGAGTTGTGGCAGAAAATTCCGATTTTTGGTGCGGTCAATAATTGGGTCAATAATTTGCCCTCGGGACAAGACAAGATCTGCGAGAACAACCATGTCAAACAAACAGGCATTGCACCGGAAGTCGTGGAGAAGTGGGCCAGAAGAGGATTTAGACGATCGGGATATGAAAGGGAGTACGTCTGCGTCTCAATTATCATGGTCGCAGAGGAGACTATGGATTGCAGGGCGGAGAGTGTGAGGAATCGGAACAAAACGCGGGCACACATGCCATTCGATCGTCGACTTCCCTGGATCGCAACTCTTGAGGGTATTCATCCGGTAGCCGCAAGTTACGAATATAGATAAACAAGCTGGCTTGGATTGAAAATAGAGACTATATCCTACTTTAATCGACCGGCCCCCCAACGTGAATTGTCATCCCGCGTTCGACGAGCCCCCGAAACGAGGCAGCCGTCGAGTCATTGGGGATTGTGTATACCCCAGTTGGCCAAATGTGGCGGAATGATTTAAGAATGGATGTTTGGTCGTCCGCAATGGTTCTCGAGGAGAGTGCGCTGAGCATTGGCGCCGTCATCGAGAACGTACAACCCCGGAAGGTGAGCGACTGCAAATGAGGAAGAAATCCGGGGTTTTCAGTGCGATCCAACCTCTGGAAGAAGTCGCGTAGAAAAACGCGGTCTTGTCGGTTGAGCTCGAGTTCTGTGAGGCCTGGCATGAAGATAGCGAACCAGTCCGTCGTGAGCATCGTAATTCTGCATGAAGCAGAAAAGGATCGCAATGAGGCTGACGAATGGGCGAGGAATGCGAGAAAGTCACGATTTTCGTCGGGATTGGTAATATTCTCCGAAAGACGAAGGTTTTGCAGGGCCGGTGAGCGGAGGAGTCGGAGGGAATCGAAAAAACAATTGGGCATGAGATGCAGAGTGTGGAGGTGGTCGTGGGTTATGACATCGGAGTCGGGGAAAACATACATCCCATCGGACTCTATGGAGCACGCAAGTTCCCTGAGGGATGAAGCGCTCTGCACGACAAATAGAAAGTCATCTGGAGGACAACTATCACAGGTCACTTTGGAAAGCGCGTCAAATGAATAGAGGAACATCGATGGTGTTGCCTCTTCTGTGAAGGACAACTGGGATAACCGGGGTGCGTTGGAGAATGTATTCTGGAAATTTAGCATCTGGTTGTCAACTTCCCCATCCAGGAAAGGAAGGGCAATCGCCAGATTTTGCAGCATTGGAAAGGGTCCGGTGAAATCTTCGAAATCTTCGAAATATGCCGTCTCTAGTTGGAGACAAATGCTCTGCAGTTGGGGTGCATAAGAACGAAGAGTAGCGCTAATCGCGTCCGACGCGAACGCCTCCATCTCCATGAAGCCACGGACACTGAAGGAGAGTGGACAGGCACCGGCCCGACCAAACCAGTCCGCTATGCGTTTTTTCAGTTCATCGCCATCCATTTCGTCGGGAAGTTCCACAAAATTGAAGTGTAGGTCGACCCACAAACGCGGAGTTGATAATGCGATATCTCTCCACATTTTGCAAACCCGCAGGAAAACAAGAGGAGCTCTGGACATCAATGGATGATCTTTAAGAGGGCTGCTGAGTTCTGGGGAAGGGAGTAGGCAATGGAGGAAGATATTGGAGGTGATTTCGGGTGGAAGGGTGGCCACGGGATACACGATGCCATCCAGCTGGCTTTGAAGCTGTTTCCTGGCGTCTTCGAAGGGCCTCAAACGCGAGTTGAGCTCAGCAATCGACGCGTCGACCTTCGCGAGACGCGCACGCAGGTCTGCATTGAAGGAGGAGATCATGGTGGAAGACAAAAATTATTTGATGGATCGGACTTTTGCGGCCGGGGAAATTATACGAGAAATGTTACAGCACCTAAGTACGTAGGTCAACGTCCGCATGCTCGAAATCTAAGCACTCCAACTTATTAATAACATAACTACTCTCGGTGACAATCAACAAGGATTCCAGGCGACCTTGAGGCGACCTCACATAGCCCTTGGAAGAAGAAAGCATCCACTAAGCGTCTCCATCTACCGCCCACTCGCAAGCGACACCGAGCACTGATCGAGCTGCACTGGAGGAAACGTTGTCGTCAGCGTACATCCACTGCACTTGCGCAAGAGAGGACCTACGACAATTATGCACAGGTAGGTGGCCACCGAAAATGAGGATCGGCGTCGTCGGGTGAACGGGGCTGAGGGCGTTGAAAACGAGCAGCCCTGTTTTTTTTTAGTGAGCTCACCAGCACTTTGAGCACAGGTCTAAAGAGTCAAGACACACATCGATCCCGCATGTGCCTGTCCGTCGAAACTAGAAAACCAGAACAATCAACTAATCACCCGCGGCATCTGTGGAGGTTTCCAAGCAACCAAGACGACTGGGAGGGAGGAAATTATAAACTCTCGAGCGGGCAAAAATTTCAAAGCACCTGTCGCGGTTTCCTTTAAGACAACAAGCTTAACACTCGGACTCTCAATATTTCCTAAACAGGGGATCCTTGACCATCCTCTCAATCACCTCCGTCGCAAGCGTGAGCGACACGCTGGAGCCTTGTCGATACCAAGCCCCTCCAGCAGAACTCCGCGCCGGACCCACCTCCATGACCTGCATAAGTCCGTCCGTGGCCGGTATAATTCCATGTACAAACCGCGGCCTTCCCGCCCCAAAATCAATCTCGTACAGCCCGAGCCGCAACCAGGATGTCAGAATCACATTCCTCCGCCCAATGAACTCAGCCCACATCCTCCGCGCGTCGACATCAAAGGCCATCTCGTATTGGAGCGCGCCGACGCGGTGGGGGGTGAATGGCGTGAGCGTCCCGCGGATGGTGCGCGCGAGCTGCGGGAGTGACGTCTTGCTCGTGGCGCTCGCGCGGGCAAGGACAATGGGGGAGGCGAGGCTCTGCGCGGCGAGTGGGGGGACGACGCGGTCCCGGAGGCCGAGGGCGAAGTAGAGGCGGAAGGCTTCTTCCTCCTAGGGCTGACGCGCACGGATAAGGGCAGCCCAGACGTGCGCCTGCAGCGCGTCAAACCGGCTGATGGTCTTCCCCAGCGAGGGCTCCGCCGTCCAGATGCGTGTGAGCTCCTCTGCGCTAAAGTGCAGCAGGTAGCTGCTCACAGGCGCCTGCAAATACCATTCTTTCCTGGGTAGCGGTGGGCCAAGCTCTAGAGTGTCCGCGATGGACGCAAGGTGTGGAGGGATTTTTCGATGATTCGGGAGCAGGGGACCCGTCTCCGGATGCCCACCAGTCGTATCTATGAATCGCCAGCTCGTGCGCAATTTTAGGATTTCGGGGTCTGGGGAGCGCGCATCGATGTCGCCTGATGCCGCTTCATCGAGTGCTGCAGGTGAAAAGACGGGGTTCAAGTTCGGCAGTGGGAGGTTTGGCACCAAGGCGCGATGGACCGCCACCCAGTCGTTCACAAACGTCGTCAGCGCTTGCGCGTCTGAAAGTGGGTGAGACGACTTGAGCGCGATGACGACCCCGCATCTAAAAGTCGTCACTTGGACAATCAAACTGGGGAGGCCTGTGAATCTCCGCTGCTGTGTGATGCGAGGGCCGGGTTGTTAGGAAGAAATTTATCCACGCCCAGAGACGAGACATCGAACGCGCCCATACCAGAGCTGCGCTGCTCCGACGAGGGGAATGACGAGGGAGAGGTTTAACTGCGATGGACTAAGCGTGAAGGATCCCTGGTTTGAGGTGGGTGGGTCGAAAACCCACGCCGCCGCTGTCGCAGCGAAATTACCGACACTCGCATCCAACAATCGAGAGGGCAACGAGGTGAGAGGTAGTTTTTTGGTCAGGGAAGCCACGAATTGAGTTCGCCCCAGTTATTTGAGGCATTTGGCGCTGTTCCGGTTCGTGGAGGCCAAGATTCAAGAATCGTCTCTTGAATGACTCAACCGGGGATTCGGGAAAACGGAAGCAGCGAAAGATCTTGAACAAGATTAAATCGCAATTTGAAATCTTCGTCGGAAAAAGGTGCTCCTTGAGGGATGAAATGGCAACGGACGGACGTAGAAACACGTAGCAACCCGTCCGACTCAGACCTTGAGCTTGAGGGATGAAATGACAACGGACGGACGTAGAAAACACCTGGCAACCCGTCTGACTCAGAAATAGTTCTAACCGAAGAGGTTTGTCAAATCTTGATGAATATGACAGAATTCCCAAAATCACCCTCTTGCCGCCATTTCTTGACTGAAATTGCTGTGAGGCCTCGGAGTAGTGTACTAGAACCTAAACCATCGGTCTTGCTTCACGGAAGAGTTGTGGGGCGCGCGATTGTTGAGTGGCATGTTTACCGCATTTGGGCCGGGCTGAAAGTATTACGCAACGCGACCACGTGCTCAGACAGGTCTTTGCGGAACCGCGCTTTAGGAGCTTTACGCGACTTTGTGATCTGCTTTTTGGCTCGGACTTCCGATTCTCGGGACTTTCGGTGATCGTTGAAGGAGTCACTTTGGTTCACGGTGACGTGAGTGCCTATAAAGTCCTGCTTCCTTCTGCTTCCTTCCACCATGTCTCTCATCGATTATCGCGGCAATTGCCACTGCGGCGCCTTCAAGTTTACATTCAAGGCTCCCGAGTTGAAGCAAGGACATGCGTGTAACTGCAGCTTCTGTTCGAAGGTACGCCTACCTATTCCAGTTATCGACCCGCGGTCCTGACTATTGATTGACCGCAGAACGGATATCTATGGGGCTTCCCAGCGGCCGATTTTACTGTTGTGAAGGGCGATGAAGAGACCACGCTGAAGACTTATCAGTTTGGAAAGCGCACGATGGTGCACAAGGTTAGACTCAGAGTACCTCTTTTTGCACCCCTCTCAAAGACTTTGCTCAGTTCTGTCCGACGTGTGGAACAACCGTTTTGGCGCGCCTTCCCAGTGCCGATGGTTCGCCGCAAATCGGAATCAATGTGAGTAGCACAAGCGAACCCCGTGAAATTGCAACAAGGCGAACTCTTCAACGCAGATTCGTGCTCTCCGCGACGTGGACCTTGAGGCCCTTGAGGTTGTAACTAACACTAAAGGCGCTTCTACCGAACCACTGTACCAGGTCCCCGAACCGATCGCTACAGGCACCGTCCCCGAAGGATCAACTGTGTACCATGGGAGCTGCCACTGTGGCGCGGTGCGCTACGCCCTGGTGAACCCAGACGAGATCACGGCAGCCAAGTCATGCAACTGCAGTATTTGTTCGCGGGTACGCCCTTCCTCTCCGCTTCTCCAATTTTTGTGCATGTTCGCAAACATGAACAATAGGATGGAGTGATCTTGATCTACCCCGAGACCACCTTAGTCACGTTCGCTGGCGCAGACGAGTCGGTGACCGAGTATACATTCGGATTCAAGAAAGGCTACCATGGGTCAGCCCCGATTTTTCCTCCAGATAATCTCCTAAGCTCTAGTAGGTTCTGCAAGATCTGTGGTACCCCGATATATGGACGCGCTGTTGGCGTCAGTCCCGAGCTTGACACTAAAACGTCGTTGAACATTCGCACGATGGATGGGCTGGATCTGGCTCTCGTGGAGGTCACAATGGCCGACGGGAAGTCGTACCCAGGGGTATATGACCCATAGTTTTCGACAAGCCACTAAATTCGTAAAACCAAGTAGTAGTTGTACGAAGCTCAACTGGGAGACCTGAATTCATCTTGTTGATTTCCAGGGTAGTCGGTATGTTTTGGAGTTGGACGCCGCCGGTTGATAATAAAAAATGCTGAGGTATACATACATAACAGATGGCCGAAATACGATTTTTCAGCGATTAACGTGCCATTAAAAATTGCCAACTTGAAGTCAGTCGCCGCAATTAACGCGGTCATGTGGACACTACACCAAGACCAATTTGAATTTGATTTAACTGTCAATGAGTCAGGCTGATTAACCGCGGCCGAGAACCGAGATAAGTTAAAGCCAGTGGTCCTACATACAACCCACCTACAGCCTTTGCGAAGATGTCTCTCATCGATTATCGCGGCAACTGCCACTGCGGCGCTTTCAAGTTCACATTCAAGGCCCCCGAGTTGAAGCAAGGACATGCGTGTACCTGTAGCTTTTGTTCAAAGGTACGCTCGATCCTATCTTCGCGGGATCGCCGTGGAAAAACTCAAAACTCCCGACAGAATGGATATCTGTGGGGATTCCCAGCGGCCGATTTCGCTGTTGTGAAAGGCGATGAGGATACGACGCTGAAGACCTATGAATTTGGGAAGCGCACAATGGCGCACAAGGTCGGTGTCCATCTGCGCGTAATGCTCTCTTATCAATCTGAATCGTGCCTCGCCCAGTTCTGCCCAAACTGCGGAACGACCGTTTTGGCGCGCCTCCCCAGCGCGGACGGTTCGACGAAAGTCGGGATCAACGTAAGTGAATCCTCCAAATTGAAGGCAATGACGGTGAACCCAATAAAATAGATCCGAGCACTCCAAGATGTGGATTTCGACGCCATCGAGGTGGTGACCAACACCAAAGGCGCCTCTACCGAGCCGTTGTACCAGGTCCCGGAACCGGTCGCTACTGGCACCGTCCCCGAAGGATCGACCGTGTACAACGGGAGCTGCCATTGCGGCGCGGTGCGCTACGCGCTGGTGAACCCCACCGAAATTACTGAGGCGAGTGGGTGCGATTGCAGTATTTGCTGGCGGGTACGTATTATCACGTTGCGTCACGATTTTTGACAAAGAGGCGAGAAATATCAGGATGGCGCGCTTTGGATCTACCCCGCAACGACCTTGGTCACGTTCGCTGGTCTAGAGGAATCCGCGGCCGAATATACGTTCGGGAGGAATCTCACGTACCACGGGTTTGTGCCTTGCCCTTTCTAAATGTCGTCAAGCTCTGACTGAGCGCCAGCTTCTGCAAGACGTGCGGCGTCTCGCTCTTTGAGCGTTTCGTCGACGACAATCGGGACTTTACGGCGCTGAATGTGCGCACGATGAATGGGCTGGATATCGCATCGTTGAAGCTCACGATGCAGGACGGCAAGTCCGACTTGCCGCTCTACGAAGTTTAGGCAGGGAAGGATTATAAGTATATGTATGAAGGAGACTTTTGCATCGAAAAGTGAAAATATAGATTTGTTGGATGAGCGAAATGCTGCGAATAGTCGAGTGAAATTGTGCAAAGAAATGGCACCGAAAACCATTTCTGTTCAGGCCACGGTTCTACAATATGGTCGACATCAAGTTGAAGAAAGAAGCAAAAACCACTCAGCTCCACTGCACGCTCAAGATCAAATTACCGTACCTCTTCCCATTCACCTTCTCCATCGCCTTCTGCACCACCGCCCTTCCTCAAAGCTCACAAACGCAAACTCCTTCCCCGCGCCCGTCTCGCGGTCCGACAAATACCCGCGCCACGCGCCAGAAGATGCCGGACAGCTCGCGCAAGTCGTTCTCTTGCGTGTCCTCAGAGAGGTTAGTGACGCGCAGCGCGGGGAGCTCGTCCCGCCCGGCCGCGCCAGAGGGCCCGGACGAGTGTGCGCCGAGGTTGCGCAGGAAGAGATAACTGCCCAAATCGCGTCAATCAGCCTCGAGTGAAGACTGGGGCAGAGTGCGCACTTTGTTCCTGCACTAATATGAGCGCTATATTTCCGCCCACCCGTCGTCGGCGGTCGCGGCGCGATCCGGACCCTTCGGCTTTCCCTTCTCCTGCCTGAATTTGACCCGCTGGGCTACAACGGATTCTTGATTCTCCGGGTAATCTGGCGCACATAACTTCAAACACCGGCCTCGGGGGAAAACCAATCGTAAGGAAGGTTCACCTTACCTTTCTTGCCCTCCTCGTTGACGGTGAATTTCAATTGTTGTCCGGATGCCGTTCTCGTCGACGAAGCCAGTGCTTTCTGCTCAAAGTCATCATAACCACTGGCAGGTGAAGGGATTTCAAGTTCTCCCGTGTTAGACTGGCTGTGTTTCTAGCATGAGCAGACCAAGAGACCAATGTGGGGCCTCGCTCCCTCAGCCTGTGCAGAGCAAGCTTCAAGTTGGTGATTTATCCACGATAAAACTTTTTAGTGCCTCAGACCACAGGTAAACCAGGCGATATATTCCCTTGGCCAGGAGCTCCAGTTCCCTGTGTCCGAATATACCGACCAGTGACAGCTACATCCAGTTCAAATCCAGTTCGCGAACGCAACAGGAAATTGGACGGTGGTTCAAAAATAGAACGTAGTTCTTATTTTTGCTCTAGAGTAGCAAAAATGTCCGCAAATGGCTTATGTAAGCTGACCGGCTCGGACCAAAAGGTACCCGAAAAATTCAACGAGAAATATTTCTTGAATACTTCTCAACTAGTTCTTCAACCTTCGTGCGATGCCCGAGCCCTTCTGCGTTCTATTTTTGCCCCGCCGCTTGCCGGCCTCTACCAATCATTGCTCTAGAGTAGCAAAAATGTCCGCAAATGGCTTATATAAGCTGACCGGCTCGGACCAAAAGGTACCCGAAAAATTCAACGAGAAATATTTCTTGAATACTTCTCAACTAGTTCTTCAACCTTCGTGCGATGCCCGAGCCCTTCTGCGTTCTATTTTTGCCCCGCCGCTTGCCGGCCTCTACCAATCATGGAATGAGAAAAGCATGTTGACTCTGCTGGTTCCGGCTGAATCGTCTTAGTGTTGTTGTGGTCTATTAGTTTCGACTTCCTTTGACTTCCTCTTGACCTTCATACCAGTGGCAGCTCGCTTCTCTGGAGGCCTCACATCCTCAGAGGCACGAACCATCGGAAACGAAAGTTAGTTGGAGCGAAATTCGCGAGGCACCTGCTTTACAGCGAATTGGTCCGATATTCCCGGCGGCTTCATTCAACTCGCTTTTGTCTTGCCACAATTGCAGGTTGCTGCACGTCGTTTTCTAGAGGCCTCACCTCGAGTCTCCATGTCCTTTTTCCCTCCTGTTGGACACGCAAGAACTATCGTGAGTTCCTTTGAGCCGCTGGTCAATCTCCCAGAAGTGATGCCGGAACACACGTATCGCGAAGCAATTTAAAGCAAGCTTCGCAAGGCGCGGTCGTTCGTCGAAGAGGAATACGAGGGGGGACCCAGACCATCACCAGCAAATTTCAAGCCTTGCGATGTTCTGCTCGAGTAATGATAGGCCTGAGCTCGAGATCGAGCTCTAAATCCTGGCATTTTAGCTTGAAGCTTGCCTCATATGTTGCAGTCATCGTCGACCTATGTTCACGATAAATCAGAATGGTTCTCTCCAGAAAGATGTTCATCAGGGTTCTCCTCTTAAATTCGGAAACGTTCGCAGAGTTCCCACCCCATAGATCCTGACAGACTGAACTTACAGCCACCGCACCAAATCTATGTCCCAAGTAATTGTCTCCAGCACCAGTCGTTTATTTCCTGATCAGTCGCCTTCGACTCGCACCGTCTCGCTGTCCATATCGGATTCCAGCCTTGGGTCCTCGGGCCCAGAAGCGGCAGCGCTATGGGCCTTCGATGGGCAAGGAGACCTTGCTCTCACTCTCACTCCAGCATATCTTTGCATGTCGCTAATCAAGACCTTGAACACATATCCACACTGGGCCGGTCAACTTCGATACACGAAATACATCGCTGGCGGAAGTCATACCTCGCGATCTCGGCGCCTCGAAGTGGCCTATGGTACATCTACGGATCCTGGGGTGGAGTTTGCTGCCGCGAGCTGTGATACTGATGTCTCAGCCGTATTCCCCTCGTCGGAGCAGCGCAGCTCTGGTCTGGGCGCGTTCGATGCCTCGTCTCTGGGCGTGGATAAATTTCTTCCTAACACTCCGGCCCTCGCATCACACAGCGGCGGAGATTTCGCAGGCCTGCCCAGTTTGATTGTCCAAGTGACGACTTTCAAATGCGGCGGGGTCGTCATCGCGCTCAAGTCGTCTCACCCACTTGCAGACGCGCAAGCGCTGACGACCTTCGTGAACGACTGGACGGTCGTCCATCGCGCCTTGGCACAAAACCTCCCACCGCCGAACTTGGAGCCCATCTTCTCCCCTGCAGCACTCGATGAAGCGGCATCAGGCGACATCGATGCACCCTCCCCAGACCCCGAAATCCAAAAAATTGCGCACGAGCTGCCGATTCACAGGTACGACTGGTGGGCATCCGGAGACGGGTCCCCTGCTCCCGAATCATCGAAAATCCCTCCACACCTTGCGTCCATCGCGGACACTCTGGAGTTTGGCCAACCGCTGCCCTGGAAAGAATGGGATTTTCAGGCGCCCGTGAGCAACTACCTGGTGCACTTTAGCGCAGAAGAGCTCACACGCATTTGGACGGCGGCGTCCGTGCCGGGGGAGACTATCAGTCACCTAGACGCACTCCAGGCGCACGTTTGGTCCCTCTTGATCCGTGCACGCGTACCGGAGACGCCAGAGGAGGAGTTCTATCTCAACATGATCATCGGTCTGCGTAGCCGCGTAGACCCCCCGCTGAGCGCGCGCGCGCTCGGGTCACCCGTCCTCGCCGCCCGCGCAGGTGGAACGAGCACCATGTCCCTCGCACATCTCGCGCGTCAAATCCGGGCGGCGGTCGCGGCATTCACGCCGCCGCGCATTGGGGCGGCGCTGCACCAGACGGCGTTCGATCTCGACGCGCGGAGGATGCTTCCCGTGTTCTATGGTCGGCGGACCACCATCTTCACGTCGTGGTCGCGGATTGGAATGTACGAGGTGGATTTCGGGGGCGGACGGCCGTACTACGCGCAGGGGGTGATGCCCATGCTGGATGGTCTCGTTCAAATTATGGAGGCGATGCCGCCGTCTTCAACTGGGGGCAACTGGTATGAGGCTGGCGCGACTGTGTCGTTGACGCTCGCCACAGAGGTGATACAGAGGATGCTGAAGGATCCGTTATTACGGAAATACCGCGAGCTATGAAAAATACTACACACAACCTACCTACACTGTTCACCAGGTAATATTATACTGTCCCTTGCGATTTTTTCCCCTGAGATTCTCGAATGAAGTAAATATTCAAGTTATCTTATTGTGACCTGTCACATTTGCAGTCCTTCTGAGTCCGCTCACTTTGGTCGACCCGGGTCTTTCTGCCGTTCTCCCTCCCTGCTATAATTCAAGGCTGTTGACGTCTTATGCAAACCTTATAAGCTGTTCTAACGAGTAATTGACTCACTTTCACGCGTCTTTTATCGCTACCCCGCAATGAGGTTTTCGGCTCGTCTTGTCCTCCGAGTCGCTGGGGCCTTCGCTACTGCCAGGGCGCTCGAAACCGCGACCCAATGGCCTGTTAGCGATCTCAAACATTCCTCGAAGCTCTCACAGCCTTCTCGACCGCTGGAATGGGGTGACATCAACATAATCTCCACCACCGACACGCACGGGTGGTGAGTACTCGTCAGTGGCTCTTGAATTCCGAATTGTGAAGTCAGTCACCCTGTAGGCTCCTTGGGCATGATCACAGCTCATTCCCTGAGCCAAATTACAGGTCCGTGCGGTATATCGAAGAAAATTGAGCGAGGATTGACCAGAATAGTGGGACGTGGGGAGACTATTCGGCGTTCGTTACCCATATGAAGGAGCTGGCCGTGGTTCGTCTTAGTAAACGGGAAGTTTTTAACCGTTGCGCTGACGCGTAAAGTGCAGGAAAAGGATGTCGACCTGCTTTTGGTCGACTCGGGGGACTTGCACGATGGCTTGTTCTTGTTCTAAGGGCCAATTTATCCAGCTACTGACACTAGGACAGGAACCGGTCTGGTCGATGGGTTCCCTGCTGGAGGCGTAGATGCTCAGGATGTGCGGTTAACCGTCTCTGGGCCGTCTCATGGTCTGATAACGCACTAGGCCAACGAATTTTTCAAGCAAATACCATATGATGTCCTCGCCATCGGAAAGTCGGTGACTTCCTCGTCTGTATTGTTTCGCGCCCTCACGCCGCCTCAGTCACGAACTATATGTATACGCGAATACATACGACATGTCCGTTTCCCTTCCCTTCAGTTCACCTCTCTAAAATGATATATTAGGCACATGAACTTCGGCCAGCACTACAAAGACCGCTATCTCTCCTCCAATGTCAACATCACCGTACTCGGCGCGAACAACCAGAGCGTTAGCGTCCCCGTTGGCAGTCCGTGCCTTCCCTTCCTTATATGATGTTTTGTTAACACGAGCTGTAGGCCGATTCCGTAAATTCACGACCCGAAAGTACGCTCGATACTTAACTCCATCCTGATATGCTCAACTTGGCACAGGGGCCGCAGCGTCACCGCCTTGGGCGTCATCTTCAACTTTGGGACAAACGACGTGAATACGACGGTGCAGCGGGTGGAGGATATGGTGAAGGACCAATGGGTTCGCATTCTTCCCACGCTTTCATCCTCTCTCCTGTTGATTTTGTTTCGTCCCAGTTTGCCGACGCTATCGTCGAGGAACCTGACCTCTTCCTCTTGGTGGGGTGAGCTTACTGTCATTTGTCCGCTGTCCGAGCACGGTTCTGACGCGCACGCTCACTCACAGGCACATGCCCGTCTCGCGGGATCGATGTGCGTTTCTCCCGTGCTCAAAGTACTGGTGAGCTCACGAGCTGAAACAGGGCCGCTCGTCTTCAACGCCATCCGCGCCGTGCACCCGACAACGCCGATCCTCATTTTCGGTGGCCACCTCCATGTGCGGGATTGCCGTAGGTTTTCGTTGCGCAAGTACAAAACATGCGCCCGCTGATATGACGCTGTACCCTCCTTCAGTGCAGCTTGATCAGCGCTCGGTGTCGCTTGCGAGTGGGCGGTATATGGAGACCCTTGGTTGGTGCTTTCTTTTTCCAAGCGAATCAAGGCGAGAATTAACGCGTGGGTTTTATTTCAGGATGGCTGAGCGTCGATCTGGACTCTCAAGGGAATACTCAACCTCTCAACTTCAGTCGAAGATACCTCGATGCGAATGTCGTTACATATCAGGTACCAATCCTCCCCTCCCACTTCCGTACTGCGGCTAACGAGATGTAGTACCACACCAATCGCACGGACCTGACCTTCGGCACTGACCAGGGTCGCAATATCACCGCTGGCCTGCGCGGACTCGAGGAGCGATTCCGGCTGACGGAGCAGTATGGGGTTGCGCCGAGGGATTATAGCATGACGGGGTATGTCGTCTCGCTGAGGACTGCGAAATTTACTGACATGGGAATGGAATAGGGCACCGTATCCATCCAATGACTCGATACTGACGCTGACCGTCGAGGAGGTGAATCCTCCCTTTCTCTTCCCCTCTCCTTCACGAAATGTAACATACCGTAGGCCGTCCCCACCATCCTCGCACTCAACTCCAGCCGCGCCGCCGAGGGCATCCCTTCCCTCCTCATTATCAGCTCCGGCTCGCAGCGATTCGACATCTTCAAGGGCCCGTTCACGCGCAACGATGAGCTCACGGTGTCGCCGTTTGTGAATCAGTATATATTTATACCGGATGTGCCGTTTGAGGTGGCGGTCAAGGTGTTGCCGGCGCTGAACGGGAAGGGAGCGGAACGGCTTTGGCCTGGTGAGCAGGAGGGCGAATCGAGGGAAATGCGTGCGTGGCGGGTAGAGCGGGAAGTAGAAAGGGAGTATGCGCACTGGCTGGAGGATATGCATCGGCAGTATTATGAGTCGGAGCGCTCAGCGACGGTGCAGGGCGAGCTGACGCTTGGATATGTTACCGCTGATGTACGCTGCTCCTCCCTCTGCACTTCTCACTCGTAACTAACCCACCAAACAGGCCTGCCCCGGCGTCGGCGACGACGTCGCACACCTCCCCCTCCCCGCCTACCCCATCCCAGACTTCATCGCCTCGCGCATGCCTGAGCCCGTTGACGGCAAAGTCGACCTCATCTTCGTTGATTTCATTGAGGGGCAGCTCATCCGAACGTTGAATGAGCTGCAGACGGAGCGCATGTATACGAGGGCGGACGCGAGTGTCTATGCGCCGGTGTGGTCGAATCAGGTTTTGGGGCGGTATGCGAGGGTCGCGTGGAATTAAATGGCGCTTTACTACTGAGAGTAGTTGTGTTGGAGTGTTTAGATTTAGAGCGTGCGGGCGTTTACCTACGCATGTGCTGGAATATTTTTTGTCTGGGACGCCGGAGTGGGATGAAGGGAATCGAATCTAGTGCCAATCTTTCATCCAATCTTCTTTCGTCTTCAATTTTCCTTTCGGCCGCCAAAGGCCGCAAAGCCCGATCCATCAGCTAAATTTTGCCTTCCACCATCATGTCCTCCGTCCACACAGGCTTGCGTGCGCGTCTCGCGGAGGTCGACGCGTCGATTGCCGAGCTCAGCAAGTTTGAAGCCCTTCGAAGACGCCAGGAAACAGCTTCAGAGCCAGCCAGATGATATCATGATATCGTGTATCCCGTGGCCACCCTTCCACCCGAAATTACCTCCAATATCTTTCTCCAATGCCTACTTCCCTCCCCAGAACTCAGCAGCCCAATTCAAGTTCATCCATCGATGTACATGGCCCCCCTTCTTTTTCTACAGATCTGCCGAATGTGGAGAGACATCGCGTTGTCGACTCCCCGTTTGTGGGTCAATCTGCACTTAAATCTCGCGGAACTTCGCAAAGAAATAGGTGAAAAACAACTGGAAAAACGCATACGAGACTGGTTTGGTCGCGCCGGTACCTGCCCTCTCTACCTCAGTGTGCGTGGCTTCATGTGCTTCGGGTCGGTCCGTCTCTCGGTGGATACTGAGGACGTTGACGAAGACGACTTCCTCGCATCCCTCACCTATTTATCTCCCTGCGATCCTTTTCTGCCGAAAGAGAAATCAAGACCCTCACGGTGGACTGGTTCACTACAGTCATGTCAGGCCTCACGAAACTCGAGCTCTGCCTACGGGACTACGATTCGAGTTCTTCATTGAATTGTGCCCAGAATCCCGGATTTTTCCACATTTGCGGTCGCTCACTTTCCGAAATCAAACGTTCTCGATCACCCCGTCAATGTTCAACGCACTCCTCGAGAACCATCGCGGGCGAGGAAACATCCGTTCTTGAATCGTTCCGGCAGATTTGGCCATCGGGCCCTCACACCTTACTGCACAACTCGACGGTTGCAACATGTCGGGGTCTTGCCGAACAAGGGATGTCAATTCATGTTGGTGGGCAATGGAAAAACGAGGTTTAGCGGCTTCCGTCCAAGCCGATGTTGAAGTATTTCGGAGCTTGTTTTCTATTGGCAGAATGAAACTATACACCAACTGAGAGATTTACTCACTGTCAGGCTATTCGCGCGCAGGGGACGAAGAAATTAATGCAAAACATGTACGGCTTAATATCGCTATGTTCGAAAACGCCTAGTCACATCATCAAAATCCATCGGGCGTGTTAGAACCCGACGCGACGCGTCCTGGGTATCTAAAGATACCTGGTGGAAACAAGCACCGCATGGATTTGTCTTGGCCCCGGTTTGGACTTGAACACGAGTACATCACGGAATGCGTAACATTTTCTTTTTTGAGCGAATACTTCAACAAGGTATTATAGTACTTACGGCTGACCTACTCTGATTGTAGAGTGCAATAGCTTCGATCAAAGCACGAAGCTCGCTCATTAGTCTCACGGCCAACAATAATAAGGCATGCGCAGAGCCTTTCGGTCCCTCCCGTTGAAGCTCTCCGAAACCAGTCAGACGAACGGATTGTGTGTCGCTGGTTGGCCGCTCACCTGCATTCTTGGAGCTAGCCACAAGCCACAGGGTTAGTGCTCAACTCACCAGTCTCGATTTTGCATCGTCGACGCAATCCTACGCAATCGTGGTGCTTGTTGCCGCCATGTTGAGTTCCTGTTATGTTGAACATCAATGCTGGTTGCATCAAGCGCATCATCGCGGCGAAGATCTGATCAATATCCGATAAGTGTTTCAAGTGCCGCGCTCCATGCGCCTCTTGCTGAAATGCTCTCCACCGTCGATGAAATCCGTTCCATATCCCGTTCGAATACTCTCGAGGATGAGCTCGAGCAGCAATTCATCCAACAACGGCTGGACGACATCGTCTGTCCCATCTTGTCCCTTCCACCCGAAGTTACATCGGAGATATTCATATGGTGCCTTCCGGGGTCTTCTGAAGATCATCTCGGACCGACGCTAAAACGTCCCCTCCGCGCTCCAATTCTCCTGCTTCACATATGCAGGATATGGAGGTTTATAGCCATCTCGACTCCGCCATTGTGGACCAATCTTCACCTCAAGTTGCCGAGCCTTCCAGGGAGGTTTCTGGAATCAGGGACATACCAAAAATTCCTCTCTGACTGGCTCGCGCGCTCCGGTGCTTGCCCTCTCACCTTGAATCTGGGCGGACTCGATGCAGAGCCAGATCGGCTGTTGATTCCCACCGCACTCAATCATTTTGCGTCGCACACTCAGATCCTCAACCTTAATGTCAAACCGGGCTACTACAAGGACCACACTCCTGATTTCTCCATCCTGCAGAAGCTTACACTAAGCTTTTCTGGTGTCGTCGACGAGGCGGAAATCAACGACGGAAATCCCATCCAAACATTCATCGCCGCACCACAACTTCGAGACATTTCTCTTGTTAACGCACCACCTTCACTCCTCGCGATTCGATGGGAGCAGTTGACAGTCTTTGGTGGTGAGATGCTCTCTTCCACAGAATGCATCGCCCTCTTGCGTTCAGCGCCATCGCTCGTCGAATGCACCTTCTATTCGCCTTATCTCGCCCCTAATACACCCAGCATTTCCCACGTCGGTCTGAAATCCCTCACCAATGTCGAAGATGGGGACGTTTTGTTCCCATTCCTTACACTCCCGACGCTCCAAACCCTCGATATTGCCGTCTTCCACCCCAGCGAAGCCGTACTCCCTTTCATATCTCGGTCGACGGCGTCGTTGTTGAAATTCTCGGGCCCTGGATCCCCAGAACTTCCTCTCAACTCCTTCTTTAGCATGCGTGTCCTCACGCATCTCCAGTTAGAACCGCTGGAGAGCCAATACGTGGTCGAATTGCTCGGGCTGCTAAACCGTGCCGAGAACCCAACTTTCCTGCCACAGTTGCGGGCCCTGGATTTGTTCTCGTGTTCGCCATATGACTACGAAGTCCTGGTCCCTGCGCTGTCCTCCAGACGTACGCGTACACGGGACGGAGGGGCCAGGTTGCGATCGTTCCATCAGTCGTGGGAAACGGGATTTCAGGCCAGCCCCCAGGGAGATACTGATATCGCTCTAAAGGAGTTGATTGAGGGTGGAATGGAAATCGAACTTGGTGAGAATCGTCTCTGGCTACCTCGGTGACGGGAGCTGACTCTTCTTCAGGTCCTTGGCTCTAAATTTCTGCTCTGCTTGAATGACAGAATATTCAAAAGGCAAAATTTGCTCGTGTATATAATCATAATATTCAACGTACAATCGACCGAAACAACGAAACTGATTTCCCTCTTACATGTTGTGAACCACTGTCTCTTTTTCTTTTTGCGTAGCCTAACTTTCATCCTGCGCGTCGGTAGTCAACCATACCTGCACTGCTTTTCGCATCCCAACAATAGGCGGGTTCGCACCCGGCGGAGTGACCGACAACGAGACGAAATCCTACATTCCAACATCTTCAACAATGGAAGCAAAAACACACGAGAGCGAACACACCTGCACTGTCAGTCCAGCGCTCTTGAAGCTCGTAACTTCAGCCGCCGCTACTTTGATCTCTCCTGTGTATGACATCGAGGTTGGAGAGTTGTCCTGAATTATATCATTTGCATTTAGGTTTATAACCAGGATAGATTGATACGTGCCACGATCTTGAATGTACCCTTGCCAATGTAGTCCTCGCGCCACATATCGGTTCTAGCGTTAGGATTCACGGCATTTCTTCTGGTGTATGAGTCGAATGATCCAAAACCGGATGCAAAAACGAACTTAACGTGCACCTTAGACTGCCTTATGATCTGAACCTGCGTCGCTCCCGCGTTTTCGGAGTTGCCCGTGGTCGGTGCGAATTGCTGAAAAGCCGCAAGGGAAGGCGCGTCGGATTCGATAGTGAGGTGGAATGGAATGGGGTCCGAGCCGCAGAATATTCTCCGTGCTAGTAGCGTTGAATGATAAACAAGAGGCTTGGAAAATATTCCTTGGGTATACCTGGAAGATAAAATTTGGCCACAATGTCCTGCAAGCCGTCGGCTCCTGGGCTAGGCTTGATAACGGACTCGTGCCGCTGCCATTCTGAATCTTCAATAAATCCTCCATCCGCATATTTCAACGAAGGGGGAATCGGATGAGCTGGTCGTGTACGCGGGTTGTAAATAAATGGTGTGGACACAATCCTTGAATTCGGGAGTCGGTTTCAAGATGATCATACACCGCGGAGAGTAGACATACGTATTACCGAGGTGAAGCAGGGGCGCAGGGTGGAGAAGGGATGGGCGTTTATGGATGATGGCACTAATTGAATACTGACATGGTTCAGTTAGTTCAACACGTCAATCTTCGAACATGTGAATTACTTGAACAGTGGCCGAGAAGCCCGGGATTCCGCTGCGCTCGACGGAATAGGTGGGAGGGAGCGCCTGGGGGAGAACTTGAGAACCGGCGCTACTGCTAGATATTAAATCTGCTCACATACGTCTCTCCCTCATTTACGAATGTAGTAGGAAGGGTGACAGAAAAAGGTAGGACTGAGGGGCAGACCGAATCGTTGCCCTCCGCGACCCATAATACCGTGGTTTCTGAGACCAACGTCGCATCAAAATGTCCATCCTCGCCGGTTTCTATCACCCGAAGGTGTCCTTCCACCTAAAGTTGAACATGTGGTCGAATAATCACGGCGCGCTGATGAAGGGAAGAGTACCTTGAATTCGACAGTACTAATGTGGTCGGTCTTGGACAGTTCAACCGTACCGGCCACTACGCCCCCAACTTCGTAGGCCGGGAGATCAATGTTATCGTGTTGGGCAGTGAGGCGTAGTGTAGCGTCCCCGTGTTTGGACACTCTGGTGAAGTCTCCAGTAGCTTTAGGGAGCGAGGCATGCACGATTGGATGCTGTCCGGGGCCAGCGGAGTCATGTAAGGCTTCAGAATAAGAGGGAGAGGTTGTGGCAGACATGATGAGATACGACACAAGAGATACTGAATATATAGGTCAATTGTCGGAGCGGAAGTTCCACCGATAGGTATATATAACCTGGATCCTGATGACTTCTATGCTACGATCCAAGTTGAGCACACAACTCACAGCTGCACGAAAAGCATATGTCGTGCCTTCGTCTAGCCGCGTACTGTGGGTTAGCTCTCTGGGTCTCTAGAATCCAGTGGGGTTCTTTCAAAACCGCAAATGATAGCTATCGAAGGTTAGCGCGCTTCAAGTTCGGCGATTAATTGTGAGAGTTTCAATACAGTTCAAATTTGAACACTGATGCAACTGAATCGTCATGGAACATCGACGCGGGTTCCTACAAGTATTCATCGTTGCAACGCTTACTGTTAGAATGAACTTGCCCTCCTGGCGAGGGAAAAAATGTGGTGAAATACACGGACGGAGAACAAAAAGCATCCTTGCTTCTCTGAGCACCTCGAGAAGCTCAACAGATTTGATTCTTAAACCTGACAATGATCTAAAGATCCTCTTGGCCCTAATAACCTCACTAATACCGCGTTGAACAAGGACCGATGAAAATACACCAAGATGCCTGATCAAAATCCTGGCAAATTTCCGGGATTTTGGCCTCCAGGGCTGGTCAGAATCATGACAAAATCGGGGTCCAAGGTGCGACGGCCTGGTCAGAATCCTGACATGAACCGCGCAGCGAAGGAAAAAATCTCGAAGGAGTAGGTTGGCGGTGCCGATTTTACCTGGAAACGCGACCATTTGTATGTTTTCAACACAAAACTAGGGCAGCAGGAAGAATTTGCAATAAATCGAGGGCTGCGGCACTATTTTGGGCGAAAAAAATAGGCCTGTTCTAAAATTCCTGACATTTTGGCCAAAACTTGGGCCTTAAGCCTGTACCGATCCTGACATTTCTTTGGCAAAAGGTCTGACATTTAGGCCAAAACAAAATCAGGCCTCGCACCTATTTTCATCGGTCTTGTTGAACATTCCTTACCAAATGTTGAAATCCACGGCCAATTTGTGATCCGATTGATACCATCAAAAAATTGATGACATCGATTCCGATCGGAGCACAACCCTGGCACAACCTCCATTCTTCACTGGACAACGAATCTGGACGAATCTGCGGGCCGTCATTCTTGCTGTACCTCACCTTCTGTATCTTTGGCTAAAAAAAGGCCTTGAATGAGCGACAGCGAGCGAGCAAGGCGTCCGCGTTGCAAGATCTTATCGTCACGGTGGCTCCAAACTGACCTTGACAGTTCAACGTTCAACGTTCACCTTTTAAGCCCCTACCATCAGTTCAAGTTCTGCTAAAAAAAAACAAGGCAATTGCTATTTGTGCTTTGACGTACATGCAGGTCAAACACGCGGCTTCAATTTTCAATGTTAATCTGAATTCTGTCAACCGCGCCTCAAAGTTCATTTATCAGGGCAGGTGTGATCAGGGTCTTACTTCTTCATAGCGCTCAGGATTAATGTTCTTACTAGGAGCTCCGTTCTCTGTCATCTATCGGTATGCGCACATCGTACGACGAAGCCTATCGTCTTCACCAAAGCTCCAATGCTCTCGGACTGTACCAACGTCGAACACTCACACTGTTTGAAGTAATGGTTAATTAACAGGCACTCAGCGAGTGTCAGCCTCGGGGCCTGCTCGGAAGTCCTGCCCGTCCAACCGAAAGGTGACGCGCCTCAAGGAAGCCATCTGTCAAAGACGTACGCAGGCAAATGAACTTGGCCTTCCGGAGTGAACTTTTCTGTGAGTCCAGGCCCGTAAAAGAATCGGGCGGGGAAATTCGCCATTGGTTGGCTCAGAACGTGAGCCATGTCAGTGTTCATGGGGGCATGGGGACGAGGGAAGAAAATCAGCACACACAAACTACGCCTCATGTCAAACGCCAAGGTTCCCGGCGGATAAAGGGGCAAAAGCCAGTCCAGTTAGGCTTCCTCGCTCCCAGTTACTTTTCGCCCTCGCGCAACTTGCGCGCATCTCTTCCTGCCTCTTTCCCCTCCCCACATCATGCCCCTCCTCCCGGCGCATTTCGTCGGCTGCGTGCTCGCGACCATGTGCGCCTCAGCTGTTCTTTGCGCTCCTCGTGTCTTTGACCATCGATGTGACTTTTTTTCACCGGGTTATCGCGCTTTCCAGATTCTACGGCATCACTCTGGCGCAGGCATTCGCATACTATCGTGAATATACCACCGACCCACGACACATGAAGCTCATCGTACGCGCGCGTCCTTTTCGTTAACGTTTCCTTTGCTTATTTTGGGCCGCCCGTGTTCTTCGAAAGGTTGCTCTGCTCTTGTGCTTATTTCCTCCTCGATCTGCTCCTCCCGGGCGACTAACTCCACCCACTCAGATTCCTCGACACGTCCCAAGTTTTTCTTACCTTGACCTCGGTCTACGACTACACCATCCGCTTACGCGGTGATGAAACTGCATTGCAGTACGTTTCCAGGTGCGCCTTTTTTCTTACCGTTATTAGCACTGTGCACCTTTCCCGCGATTGATCTCGGGTTTTCCAGACCTTTCAGTGTGAGCCCGAGTCTTATTCCGTATCAATTGAAGCTTATTTCTTCCCGCCACAGGCTTCCATGGCCGTCACAGTGAGTTCCGATTCCTCAAATGAAAATGCCGAAATCATGTTCGTGATAGTGTGTGGTCGCATTTACCGTTCAAATGTGGGTGATATTTTCGTTTGTCTCCGTACTGATATTCACACATATATACAGGATTTACGCGTATCGTGTCTGGCGCTGTTAGCCTCGTCTTTCCCTTACTATACTCGCGCTAACTCATCGTAGTAAGCGCCGGTAATGCCTACCTGACGACCTCAATAGTCCGTTTTCTTCGATTCTTCGTCTGTTTTTGCTTACATTTTCAACAGCTTGCTCTCGCGTTCGTGGCACTAGGTGTGTTTTCCAACTTCATAATTCTACCGTCGCCAACTTCTTCTCGGGATGAAGGAAGCGGAACAGGTGTGTTTATTTCGTGATACCCATTTCGCACCACACTGACTTTTTCCCAGCCATGACCGCCAAAACGTATTCCTCACCTACTCTAGTCTGTGACTCAACTCCCTGACATTTATATTCATTCCAGAATCCGCAACCCGCGCTGGGACGAGACGCGCGTTAGCAATGTGAGCCCATCCCGCATTCCGTAAATCAACAATACGAACTAAACTAATGCAACGCCACCCACGAACGCAGCTCCCCGCCGGGATAATCCTCGCCTCCACAGTGACGTGCGACCTCCTCATCGCCAGCGCGCAGGTGTGGCTCTTCCACCGCCACCGCTTGAAGCGCGGAAAGCTCTTCTCGTTCCCAGTGTCGCGGCGCCGCACCGCGCCGCCCTCGCCTGCGACGGACGAGACGCGGAGCACGACGGTGCCGACGCCGCTGGGCGGGTCCTCGCGGCGGGGGAGTCTGCTCACGGGGATCGCGGGGATCGCGGGCCTTGCGGGATCGTGGCGGCTAGGCTCAGGCCCAGGTTCGACTGTCACGGCGGAGGGGGACAAGGAGGAGCACGGGACCGCGGGCGGATGTGATGATGACGGGGATCACGATGGATGCCGGTGCGTGGAATTCAATTTCACGCTTGTCTGTCCAGAAGAAATTGCTCATCCTCGTTCTGTGGAGCAGCCTAGGCGCGCTGCTTACGACCTTGACGGTTCTGGTGGTCAACGTTGGGTTGTTGACGAGGTGCGCTTTGCTCATTCTTTCATTCCATTCTGGCTGTCAATTAGACTCAACTATATTCACGCATTCAGCATGGACGCGACGCTGTTCCTCGTCCTGGTACGCCCACTCTCTTTATTTCCGTCCTCTTGGCGCAATTAATGACATAAATTCCCGACAGTTCCTCGTTTGCCCCAGCAACGGTACCTTCCTCGTCCCTTACATCCTCCTCAGCAACTGTGCGTGTCTTCCTCTCCCTTCCCGCGTTCATTTGCGTTGTCGTGGTGCCGGTGCATGTAACTAACATTTTCCTCCATTTCCAGGTTACGTCAACTCGTTCCTGAGCATGTACGTCAGCCCCGCATCGCAGTACTTTGCCGATCATTCATTCATCCCCCAATCTTTTCATTCATTCCAATACTTTATTATCCCTCCTCCGCCCTCACATTTGGAACAAACCAGATTGAACTCCCGCCGTATCCTCCGCGACCTCGTCGAGAACCCCGAGCACTTTCCCGTCACGTTCGACTTTGCGCTCGACACCGGCTAGCTCAGTGCTGCCTCGCGGTTCGCGGTTCGCATCACTGCCAATTTAGTTGGAAGCCTTCGGTGCCGATGTCCGGTCAGTTGGGGACGATGCACATGCGGACGCGTCGCAGGCGAATTTGTATCGATATCACCGGGCGTATCGGCTTGTATCCAATCCTGTGTACTGAGTGAAGGAGGGGAGAAGGAGGTTGAGTGTGCGGAGGATGTATCATTATGGCTGTAATATAATATAGGTCTAGATGGGCGCGACGTACTTGCTATAATATTTTGAAGCCGATACCTGGGTTTAGGACACACTCGTTGATTGACTCGCTCGCGCTTGAATCAAATTTGAGTTGGAAGGCTATATCCAGTACAGGCTTTTCGATTTCAATTTGGTTCGATTGAACCGTGGGAATTTCTGTGGGAACACGGAGAAAAATACACATTTGACGGAAGCGCTCAGTCGTTGTCTGAATACTCTGCGACATCGTTTTCTTTGTCTGCGGCATTAGACATGGCACTGAACAGGGCCCTTTCATAATCGCTGTCCGTCCAGGACTTAGCGCGGAAGCGAGTCGTGTCGATAAAATCCGAAGGATGAAATTGAAGGTGAGGAGAAGAATATGAGTTCAGGGTGTTCAAAGCGTACTATGATCTTCTGGTTTGTTGAGTCTTGCTCTATGGCCTCAGACGACTGATGGTTCACAGTGTCGTAGTTCTTGAGCTCTCTGGTGAGGTTTTTATTACAACATGCGAGGTACGAGCGTAATTTTGTTGTAGCGTCTGTCTACGAAAGACTAGGTTTTTATCCTTCCCGACCTGAAGCAGTGGCACTAGTACTCCAAACGCTCGATTGCCTTGAGCACTGGCATTCACGAAGCCTCGCTTGCTATTCAACCGGTTCCAGAGGCCCGAGATCTTTTCCTTTGTTTTTCTCCAACTTCGGTCAGCCATTTGGCTGGAATTCTGCGCCACAGTGAAATGCTGAAGTGAATGAAGTACAATAACTCACTATCAGAACCATGAGAACGAATTCAGTCGTCTAGGGTCCTGTCTAGTCTCTCGTAGACAGACGCTACAACATAAATAAGCTCGTACCTCGCATGTTGTAGGTCCTGTCGGCAAGTTGATGCCGGTGCCTAGATAGCGGAGCTTTAAAGGCTTCGGACAGACGAACATGCGTAATGTTATAAGGAGAGTGAAGTGAATTCATGTCAGCGGATAGAATAGCCATCGGGCATTCTGTCCAGATCTCTGTAATGTTATTCTTTGTTAAGACCCTTACGCAGTGCGGCTCAACTTCGAAACTAAGAACGGCAATCTCCGACTGGAGCTTCCACGGAAATAGACATTCACGGAGGGCTCACTGCAGCTGTTAATTTACCGCGGAATGCCAGGCGAATATTAATCCTAAATTATAGAAGATAGCTTTACATTATTATAGTTTCTAATGGAACCACTTTCGTGGACTTCGGAACAGCCTCTCAGAGTCGTCGCTATTCATCCGTTTGTAGCTGGGACTACTACTGGGCGTTCCTGGACTGGGATAAATCTCATCGTCTTCGCTTATCAGTCCTGAGTCTTCCGACGCGTGTTGGCTGGACTATGGATCAAAGAATTAGCAGCGAGGCAAGGCTAATAAATAGGGACCTGCCTCTGTCGGCTCCAAAGGACCAGCTTTGGAGTGTAGAATCCGAATATTTCGCGTGTCAACTCTCAGAATGATCCTGTCCGACTCCTTCTTGGCTCTCCGTGGACTTCCTGTATCCTGCATGAGCCCGCACGGGGTCCAAAGCGACATTGAATCTTACTATTAGGGCCAAGGAGTTGCAGCATCTTTGTGAATGGATGTTCGCGATGGGGGAAATCAGTGTCCGCCGGCGGAATACAAGACGGTGATCGAGGGTCCGCGCTAAACGGATCGGAGTCCTCGAATGACTGCATATGAATGGGCTCTGGGTCGGGTGGCGAAGGAGGAGGAGTGGCGGAGGTGGGCGTGATAGAGATGAGAGAAAGTGGGCGTAGTAGATAGATGGGGGATCAGAATGCTACTCTTGGTCGCGTATTTATCCAGCTGCCGCCTATTATCGGCCGAGGCTGTGACATGCAGCCTGTGGGCACACTATTATAAGCGCTGAGGCATGGTATGCAGCAGGCACATTATATAATCTGTACGAATCGATATGCGCATATCGTGAGATCGGACACAAAGCTCTGTGAAGGTTGGAAATCTTGAACCTCAATCACACTTACTACTTGACGCCAAAATAAACTAAGTCAAATTCTGCCAGCTTCCGGCTTTTGAGGCGCTCCGAACACCTTTTTCTGGGTGTCGTCAGATACACGTTGGGACAGCGTGCTCGTCTGGCGGGAAACGCGTGTTCAAGGCTAAAACCACCGAACGGCGACAATAGAAGATTACAAGTCATGATTCAAGTCACCTCAGGCTCCTTGATGATTACCGTGGGAAGGGCCTCAAGAATTCGAGCCGATCATTGTGCAGCGAGTGGTACAAGCTTGAAAGTAAACCCCATATTTTTTGTTTACTGTCCACTGCTTTTGTCTCTTCGAGGTCGTTGTTGCTCAGATTGCGCAGCATGCTTCGACACCGCAACTTCAATTTCCAAGCCATGCAATTTCTTCGGGTCCAAATAGAGTGCCCTGTAAGTGACCTTTCAGCTCCCTCGGGTCTCGTCAGTTCCCTCAGTCAAAAACCGGTCTATCTGTTTGATATCACCCTCTTAAGTTGAGCTGCGGTGAAGCACTTTGGGAGACCCTGTTTTGACGTCTCGACCATTGCCAGTGCCCGCGTTGTGCATTTCAACACCGTGCGGCATCCCTTTGACATGACGATTCCGGCGTTCAGGGAATGTTTCTAGGGAGGAGGAGGAGGAGGAGGAGGAGGAGGGTGTATTACTGCAGAGGTCCCTATAAGGAAAAAGCAGGTGTTGTACCGACATACATTCGTCCGGCGCCGTGTTCTGCCGTGTCTGATGCCTATTACCAAATTAAGTAATCTTATTTCACGGTTCAAATTTGACCGCTGTCTCGATTTTGGACGAATATTCCAGCCACACTGTGTGACCCACCAGGTCACTCTTTCTAAGCGTGTTCAGAATCAAGTTCAGCGAGACGAGCTGTGGAGACGAGTTAGGGTGGATCCGCAGGGCGCCCACCGTTGATTGATTCGCCCAAAAATAAAAATGTTCAGAAGATCCGTCTTCAAATTCATTTACAGCCAAGGCGACAGATCCCGTTTTTTCCGACGGAGATCATTAAATCCCCCCCCAGATAATGAAGCAGTTTTGGGGAATCCAGGCACAGAAAAGCTTCTCCGGGGAATTTCAGATGAACAACGTGAAAGCACCAGCGGCGTTTCTAACTAAATCCTAATTCGATTCTAGACCGCAGTCTGAGACCGAGTCAAGACAAATGGTGGGTCCGACCGCATGGTCACGGAATCTAGTGAATGCAGTGGACCCACAATATGTTCACGGAGACGGTTAGTGCGACATTTTCTCGGTGTCTCTGGGGTCCAGACATCGCTTGTTTGGAGACAACTCGGGCGCAATGCCGATATCGAAAGGGCAGGCCGATGATCGCATGGTACGTCGGTACCTCTACTGAGCTTTCCTTGCCACGAACTCCAAACAACTGTCGACTGTTCCGTGTTGTGCCAACGGAGATACCGAGCGCTGTTTCTGAATCGTTGCGATCAATGGAATGAAAAGGCATGTTGGGTCAAAGTATGTGAGGTGTTCAAAATATTGAACGACATTAGTCAACAGCGCTATGCCGCCCGACGCCTCGTAAGAATAGTAGGTAGACTTCCCTTCTGTAAGACAAAGAAATCCTTCAACTCCGCTTCGTATTCTTCTTTATCGTACCCCTCCGCCAACCGCATATCAAATGCCTGGAGCAAGTACGCCAATACCATGCGCATCTCGAGCAACGCAAAATTCTTCCCCACACAATTTGCGGGCCCCAACGAGAAAGGGATGTAAGCGTCTTCGTTAAGAATGAATGTCGGGTCATCCTCCGCCGCAAGCCATCGCTCAGGCATGAACTTGTCCGGGTTTGGAGAGAAGTATCGCGGATCACGATGCAGCGTGTATGGCGGAATATTCACCGCGGTCCCTTCGGTAATGACGAAACTGACGGTTTTTCTGTTTAGTATTGGTTGAATTTGACCTGGTTGGATATACCTTTCAGTTAGCGCCTTGCTCCCGCTTCCTGGTGTTGGTGCCCGCTGAAGTGATGTTGACAGTGACTCCTTGCTGTTGGGGGTTCAGCCAGACAAGGGGGGATCGGGATTCGAAACTCGGAAGGTGGGTCGATAAAAAAATTTCAACCTTGGCTGGACCCCCCCTCCCCCCCCCCCCCTCCTTCTATATAGGGAAGGTGTTTCCCACCCCTAGCGCCGGGCCGCTCCCGCCGGATTTCCCGCTATCTAAGTACTGAACCTTCTTCGTCGTCCCGATACCTCTTGTTTTTAATGTTTGAAGTACATCCCATGGCTCCTAAAGCTATTTAGAGTGCTACAAAGGCTTCAAGTGAAGCTGTAAATTTTTGCTGAACCTCATCCCGGGACGCCCACGGACCACTTTTGGTTGAACTTGAGTGGAATTATTGTTTCAACACCTCCTGAGGTAAGTAGGAAGCAGAACTTGAGGTTTTTTACTCACTAGAGGCTCTACCATGCCTCTGCCAGCCCTTTCCTTCCCTCCCATAACTTATAGTAAGAAGTTTTTTTCGGCCCCGCTCAGACCCCCCCCCCCCCCCCCTCCCCCCGTCCGGAATTTTAATCCCGATCCCCCCTTGCAGCCAGATAGATGAAGCGTCATTCCAGGGACCACGTACATGACTGCGTTGAGGTAGGGTAGGCTCAATAAAGTTGTAGTGTCAACTAGTAGGCTCTTTGCCCGATTTCGGTGGGAACGCTTCGTCAAGTTCCGTTCGAAGGCGCTTGTAAGATTCCGGATGGGTTAAAAGAAAGTAGAAAGTATTGGAAAGCACAGTAGAAGTCGTATCCGAACCGGCAATAATTGCAAGAACGGCGTTGGACACTGCGAGAGGAAACGGATACGGATCGGCATCATCACGCTTGTCATCTAGTCAGCCCATTTCTGTATATACCACGAAAATAATATGAAGAAAGCTCACCAGATAGTAAAATAGGTCGTTGTGGATGGACCCCTCCTGAAGTCGTCGCTTGGCTTGATCGAACGCGAATTTTCCAAGAGCCTGCATCTCCTTACCGACAGCAGGGAAATAGGGAAGAAATTGGATGACCCAGGGGATGTGTTGAGTCAACGCTGGAAAACTAAGGGCGCGTTAAGAGGACGATACGGCCAAGTCCTCGGTACTTACTACAACCCGCCTTCCATTCTGCGCCAGAGACCGTCTTTGTCTCCGTCACGCATAAGTTCGAACCCTCCCCCGAAGCTAGGTAACAATATATGCATTGAGCCTCATTTTTGGATTTGAGAGACTTACGCGATATCACCCATTATGTCAAACCTCAAGAAGCCACCATCAGCCCATGGTCATTCAATAGAAGAGGCGAAGAGTGCTTACGAGAAGAAACTCAACCAGCGAGAAAGATCGACACTTCCGTCTTCGGCACCCATGGCTTCAGCGAGCTGAGCAACTCGTCGAATGAGTATTGGCTCATAACCCTTGATAGACGTAGGAAGGAATGCTCTGTTCCAGGCTTTGCGCGCTATAGCATGTTGTTTGTAGTCACGCGCGCCGATGAGGTTTCCTCGCGCCGCTTCTGGTGCCCCTGAGCCTCGATTTCCCGTTATTCTGCGCCCATCCCATACTACATACAACGGATCAGCAAACAGTGAACCTAGAATATCACCAGTGACCAACATACCCGGGCCTTGGGCATCCCATTCGGACCCACTATCGCCGATATAAGAGATGCATCGATAATTGAAAGCTCGTTCGGGCCTTCGATAAGGTGAATGAGTAGGGCTCGGGACGTCCGGACAAGATGCAAAATGCGGCATACCAATGCGGACAATTGAGCCATACTCGTCGTGCAGACCTTTTACATATAGGTGCAATTTCCCTCGGGATGCAATCCAAGTTAACCACAGCTTCGATGTCTTGCAAGCCACCGGCCCCGGATATTTTGCCAGCGGATGAAGAGGGGAAATCCGGTACGTGAGGACGGAAAGAATCAGGGCAGAGCAGTACAGCAGACAAGAGCGTAGCACAGAGACAGATATGTTCAGAAAGTCCTCTCGTGGAAGAAGCCCGATGATCATAGGCGGTGCTACCACCAAGCCGACAAGGATTCGTTCGTCTTTGGGCTCATATCTCTTGAAGACCAAATAGTGGCACACCTAGAAGAGTTGAGCGGTTTCTTGAAACAGCAGCGCTGCACAAACCAAGGCGGCCAGAACTGCAATAACATCTGGGTTCGGGAGAGACATGGAAGGAACAGAAGCAACGGACACGCCGCAGGTTTGCGTACACCGGTACCGCTAATATTAGACGCGGCGACAACGTTGTGCCGGCGCCGGCCTCCTAGTTTCATCAATTTCTTCGAAGATGCCGTGTTTTCTTTCAGCGGGGGCATCTTGACGCACTTCCATGTTCAACATCCCCGAGATCGCCG